>LOEQ01001522.1:53589-83042 GCA_001685075.1 Bramus lutescens
TTTTGGGTGGTGGTGGTGGTGGTTTTTTCAAGACAGGGTTTCTCTGTGAAACAGTCCTGCTTGTCCTGGAACTCGCTCTGAAGACCAAGCTGACCTCAAACTCACAGAGCTCTGCCTGCCTCTGATTCCTGAGTGCTGGGATTAAAGGTGTGCACCATCAATGCCTGACTGCTTGGTGTTTCTTAAATGGAATCAGAAATATGCACAAGTTGGTCAAAATAATCTAATAAAAACTATTTTATGCTAAAGTTTCAGTTATCTCAACTAATTTCATTAGTGGTTGGCAGCCTCCGTGAGTAATGGGCTCTTCACCCACTGGATTAAGACTGACATAGAGTTGCTACTTGTTTCTGTTGCCTAGGATCCCAAGAGTACTCTTCCACATATATCCCTAGCCTCTAAGAAAAGACCAAAACTCAAAATTCAAAGTATAGTTTTTTCCACAGAATGCATATTGCTTTCATATTATTATTAAGTTTATAAAAAGTGGACTGAGTCATCTTAAGATAAGCACTATCTGAAACTCCTCTTGTATAATTAAATTTAGAACATTAGAACCCTCAAATGTCCTGTTGGGTTCCAAAAGATTACTACTCAAGTATGGGGCAATACCCCACCCCCACAGGCTCACATTAGAACAAGAGGTGGTCAAACCTGTTAGGCAGCTTCAGATGCAAAAAAGGATTAGGAAGCAATTCATCCAACATATATTAACTGAGACATCCACAGCTTGTTAAGCATTGGCACAAAGATTATATATGATGCAAAAATGAAACTAACCAAAAATTGTGTAAAAGATAAAATTTCTTTGGTATAAACTGCCACAACTCCACCCCATAATAGGCATTGAACTTTAGGACTCACAGATGCTGGGCAATAGCTTTACTACTAACTGTAATCTCAGGCTGGTGTGAATGTTAAAGATAATACATTTCAATTATGTAAAATAACATGACAGAATATTGAAAATATTTTAAGTGAAAATAAAACTTCATTAATTAATCCCAGGATATTAGGATATAAACAATGATTTACACAATAAAGATCCATCTATATATAAAACAGTTAAAAGAACTAGGAATGTTCCAACTAAGGCTTTCATTATGTCTTTATATACTGGAAATTTTTTATCCATTTTATCCTACATCACAGATTTAAAAACAAAAACTCTTAAGTGTCTGGAGAGATGTTTCGACCCATACTACTCTTATAGAAGGTCCCAACTTTACTTCCCAACACCCAGTCCAGGTGGTTCATAACTATCTGTAACTCTAGTGGGGAGAGGGGTCCTGACACCCTCTTCTGGTCTTCTTGAACACAGCATCACTACCTCCTCTCCTCCCCAAGCATGGAAGACCTGCTAGATCAGTGTTTCTCAACCTTCCTAATGTTGTGATCCATTAAAAGAGTTCCTCATGTCGTTCGTGGTGACCCTTGTACTGGTTGGTTTTGTGTGTAAACTTGACAATTTGACATAAGCTAGAGTCATCAGAGAGGAAGGAGCCTTAAGTGGAAGAAATACCTCCATGAAATCCAACTGTAGGACATTTTCTCAATTAATGATCAATAGATGAGGGCCCGAGCCATGATGAGTTGGGCCATCCTTGGGCTGGTGGTCCTGAGTTATAAAACAAGTCAGTAGGCAGTACTCCTCCAAGGCCTCTGCATCACCTCCTGCCTCCAGGAACCTGCTCTGTTTAAGTTCCTGTCCTGAATTCCTTCAGTGAAGAACAGCAACATGGGAGTGTAAGACTAATAAACCCTTTCCTCCCCAACTTGCTTTTTGGTCATGATCCCTCAGAAGCAGAAGCCCTAACTAAGACAAACCCCCAACCATAAAATTATTTCATTGCTATTTCTTTTTGTAAGATTTATTATTTATTAATTATGTATACAGTGTTCTGTCTGCATGTATGCTGCAGGCCAGAAGAAGGCACCAGATCTCATTAAAGACAGTTGTGTGCCATCATGTGGTTGCTGGGAATTGAACTTAGGACCTCTGGAGGAATAGTCTTAACTCTTAACCTCTGAGCCATCTCTCCAGTCCCTCATTGCTACTTCTTAAGTGTAATTTTGCCACTGTTATGAATCTAATGAAACTAACTGATATGTAGATGCTCTTAGGTGACCCCTGTAAATGGGTCATTTGGCCACGAAAGGGTTCCCAACCCAGTTTGAGAACCACTGTGCTAGATGGTTCAGCAAATTAAGGTGTTTATCACCAGTCCTGACCACAGTATCCAATGCCTAGAAGCCACGTAACAAGAGAGAACTATTGCTGAGTTGTCATGAGACACAAATACATGTGTGTATGCAAACACACACAACATTTTTTAAATGGATTGTTTTAAATATAGAAACCCACTGTAATTATTTGCAAGCATTTCTTTAGTATGGGTGTTTTCTTTTCTAGAAGGAGGTTAGTAAAAGCAGCTTCTATCAGGTTTTTAAGTTCTTCAATCAAAAAGATTCAGTCAGTAGTTCCTGAAAAAATAGCCAACATATGCAAGTTACAAAGAGCAAAATTCGAATAACTGCCACTAAAAGATTTTTGTGAATTCTGTCACCTATTAATGAGATGTGCCTCTTAAATAGTGATGTAAAAGGAAAGGACCCAGTATAATCCAAACCTCTGGCAGGTGAAAGGAGGGGGATTAAGAGTTCAAGACTATCTCTACCACACAGGGAGTTGAAGCCAGACTGGGCAAAATGAGATTGTCTCAAAAGAGAGGGGACTTATAAGGATAAAGGAATACATCCAAAAAAATAAGGGTGGGGTTGGAAAGATGGCTCAGACTAAGACCTCTGGCTGCTCTTTTGGAGAATCTGATTGTGATACTCAGGACCCAAGTGGCAACTCACAACCACTGTAATTCCAGTTCCAAGGGATCTGATGTGCAAATATAGTAGTACAATACTATTCCAGCACAAAAACAAGAGTGACTGAAGATTAAGCATTTGCTGTATCACAGACAGAACTAGAGGTCATTATGATTATGGTAAGTTCAACAAGTCAGGTGCAGAAAAAGAAGTATGAAAAGAAGTACTACAAAATCTCAATCTGATACGAAATCTAGAATGAACCTGGGATTAAAGGTATGCACCACCATACTCAAACAAAACTGTACTTTGAGAAAGAGTCTCATACAACCCAAGTTGGCCTGGAATTCATTATGTAGCTGAGGGTGATCTGGACCCTCCAACACCCTTTATTTCCCTCTCCCAAGTGTTGAAATTATAGGCATGCACGACCACACTGACTCATGTGGTATTGCAGATTGAATCCTGAGCTTTGTGTACTCTCAGCAAGTTTATACCAACTGAGCACCATTTCCACCTTTCTTGATTAAATCTTAACTAATAGTTTTGTTGGCTTGTTAACATTTAATGAGAAAAAAAAAAAGCACAGAACTCACGCCTAACTAAAACTCAGTAAGACAAATATTTCCCCAAAAGGTATATTATTGGTATCTTTTTGTAAAGTTAAAAATACTAGACCGCTGGCCTATGGTTATATCCTCCTACATGCATAAATAAATAAAAAATTTTTAAAAGGGAAAAAAGCCGAACAAAACTGTAAATCTGAACAGTTAAGGTGCTCGGTTTATAGGTAAAATCGGATGAAAGAACTTCAACTACAGTTTCAGTTACACAGGAAAATAACCTTACCAGGAGAAAAGAGAAATAGGACAACCAACAAAGAAAGGCTGAAAAAGAAAATTTACATTGAAGATGGACAGGGTGATCACAACTGTAACCCCAGCACTTGGGACCAGACTCTAAAAAGAAAGTCATCACCAGCTCCACACCACCCTGGGACAGAAAGTCAGACACTCACTCAAGAAAACCAAACCCAAGGACTTTTATATCTGATATTTTAAAAATAATATTCTACTATAGCTTTACTTTCCATGAATTGACTTGGAACTGGCTATGCAGACTACAGATAGTTGAATTTTCAACCCCCTTGCTTCGACAGAGAGGCAGAGACAAATAGTTCTCTCAGGACTCTAAAGAGTCCCCACAAAAAAGTTTACACAGATTTCCAGCTTTTGAAAGCTATTTAAAATGTGAATAGTTAGCTATTGCCTTTGCCACTGTCAGAAATTCAAATAAAATAATTCATATTGGATATCAAAAGGCACTGGTAACAGAAGTTTGGGCATAAGGCTGTCTCTGTTTTTCAGACATAGACGTTCTCTGACTGTTGGCTACATCTGAGAGAAAGAAATTCAGGATCCACAGCCAGAATTTTTTTTTCTTTTTAAATAAAGAAAAAGAAATCACCTGCTTTACTTCAAAACAGGAACATTCAAAAATAAAAACAGTATTTTTAATTAATCATTTGTATTAGTAAACTAATTTTTTCTAGGTGTGCAGGAAACTAAATGTCAAGTTCTTTTGACTAAGATACAAAATGAACATATTATTGGTACCATTTGCTACAACAAGAACACTAACTATGATGTTAGCCTATATAATAAGACCACTGAGAATTTATTTAGAATGGGTGGAATAGAGCCAGAAATCATAGACAGCAATTTCTTAGTCCCTTTTATCTGTTGAACAACAAAACCAAAATCCACTTCCATGATTTGAGAATGTATGTTACTGCTGAACTTTAAAATACATAAATGTGTATATTTCTTTAGCTACATATCCTACAGCATATAAAGGTGTGTATCAAGAATCCTTTAAAGGATCCACTTCATAAAAATAACCCTTCCATGGACTAGTCCTGAGACTTTTAGTACGATTTCCTCTGAGAATCATGCTTCCGACAGTGTCTGAAAATAAGTTCATACTGACTATAATCAAATTTAAGTGCATTTTAATAATTATTTTACTTTTCAGCCCCCCCCACATACACAGAATTTTTTTTTCTATTTATTGATTTGTTTGTTTGGGACAGGGTTTCTCTGCATAGCCCTAGCTGTACTCTGTAGACCAGGCTGGCCTCAAATTCACAGAGGCAAGGCCAGTCTGGTCTACAGAGTGAATTCCAGGATAGCCAAGGCTGCATGGAAAACCCTGTCTTGAATCCCTGCTCCCTAAAATGCCATTTGAGTTTCAGTTGGATGTTATATGATGACTTTGGCTTGGGGTTCAGGCAGACTTTCCAGTAATTTTCAAAAAGGCCCTAAACATATTTCTTCCATTTGGTATTATGTATCTATTCAAAAGTGTCATTCTCAGTCTTGACAATAATATCATCAAAATATCAATCACAATTCTGAAAAATGCTGAGGATGCTCTTTGCCTGGCAGTATCAAATATTCAGAGAGTATTTTAATGACAATGTAAAAAATTAATATTTATCATTAGTATTAACATTTACACTCCCCTTTAATAAAATGTTAAAATTGTAAGTAAACCAAAGAATTGTTTCAATGAAAATTTCTTTGAGCCTTATTACTAAATATTTTATTTGTAAACCTTTAATGCATATTTAATATAGGGTAAGGTAAAAATTTCTCACCATCCAATCTATGGTAATTTCAGAAGCAGCTTTATCAAAGTTATATACAAAAAGATTAGTGAACCTGGATAACCCATATAGACAAAGGCATGAACGATGAATAGATTATTATTAAAGAATTGTGTCATCTGTGATCAGTATCTTGAGATGGTTCCCCACACTGTCAAAAAAGTTCACACTGAACAGTTCTTAGCTTCTAATACGGAGGGCATTTAGTTAGAGAATTATATTGTGGAAGGGAAAAGGACAGAGGTAAGAAATCAAACTCTGTTTCTTTTTGTTTCAATTTTTTCAACATAAACTAAGGCTATTATAGTACGAACTCTTTCATACAGTGATGCAGTTTCAGGTAATGAAGACTGCATATGGGCTATATTTAACTAGGTAATAAACAGGCTAGGATTGCAGCAAAGTAGCTGAACTGTTGCCTGGCAGGCACAAGCACCGGTTTGATCCCCAATAAGAGTAAGGACAAAAAAGAACAGAGAGCACCATCAATACAAATGGTATATAAAAAGCATTAGGTGTTTCAACAGTAAATGGTCAGGTAATAATGCGCTTCACACATATCTCCATGAAGGCTGGGACTATGATTTGGTGGTAGAGCATTTACCTAACATATGCAAGATCATGGGTTCAGCTCCCAACTCTACACTGAAATATATGTGAGACACTAATTTTAGATATTTTTGGATCATTATAGTTTCTGCATTTTGATCCTCAAACTTTAGACTGGTTATGTGTGAGAGGAGGCTATATTCTTTTTAATACATAATCCTTATTCTGCATTTTTATCTTAAAAATTCTAAAATATAGCTGGGCGGTGGTGGCACACACCTTTAACCCCAGCACACGGGAGGCAAAGGCAGGCGAATCTCTGTGAGTTCGAAGACAGCCTGGTCTACAGAGCAAGCTCCAGGACTGGCTCCATAGCTACTGGGAAACCCTGTCTCAAAAAACCAAACCAAAACCAAACCAAAACAAAACAAAAACAAAAAAGCAATAACAACAACAAAATCCAAAGTATTTTGAAAATATGTATGCAGGTTCAATAATTATTAAATCCATCTTTCAATCTATAGAATTGTAAGAATGTTAAATAACAATAACTATTAACATCATACTACTATTGAAGTAATACATTGCCTAAACATTGGAGTAAATATAAGTAATTGCTACAGGGCTCACTTTTAGATTTATTGCTCTTCTTGTTACTGAGGCAAAATACTTAATAAAACTACTCAAGGAAAGGTGTGCTGTGGCTCCTGGTTTGAGGATACAGTCCTCTGTAATGATAAAAAGGTGTGGTGCCGTATGAGGTGGCTATGACAACAATAAGGAAGGAAAGCAGACGAATGATCTGCTCACCCATTTATCTCCTTTTCCCTTTTCATTCACTCCTGGACACTGACCATGTAATAGTGCTGTCCACATGCAGGGCAGGTCTTCCCTTCTCTGTTAAACCTCTCTAAAAACTCATTGATAAGCTCAGGGTATATCTGATAAGCTCAGGGTGTATCTTCCAGGTGATCCTAAGCCGTCAAACTGATGACGATCGTTCATCACAACTACCATATTCATCAAGATGAGGACGCACTGTGGTCAAGCATTCTACCTTATTTTTCAAAGCTTAAACAACACCTAGGTAGGTAATTATATGTATTTTATTAGACCACCTCTCTTGGGCAAGGTGGTGGTGGTGCATGCCTTTAATACCAGCACTTGAGGCAGAGAAGGGAGAAGAAGTTGAAGGTCAGGCTAATAGTCTACAGCTCAACAATCTTAAAAAACAACAACCACAGAAGGGAAATAAAATAAAATGTCATCGGGTTTCTGGATTAGTGGGCTAGGAAGTATTCCAACAAAGATTTACACTTAAAATCAGAGAAGCTATATTTCCAAAGTATTAAGTCCACATGCATACTTTTAAAATGTGCCATTCAAGTACCCTTTCTCAAGAAGCATCTCATGGCCAGTCCCACCTAATGATAGAGCACAGCTAGAGGTGGGAACACCAGTGATATAGGAAACAAATGACATACTTGTTAAGTAAGGAACCCCCACTTATTAAACAAACACAACTTCAAGTTTACATACAATCTTGTAACACATCTAAAGAATAATCAAACCAGCTTCTGACTCAAACACTAAATACATGAAGGTCTGTTACAAACTCTTCTCTGCCTCTGTCCTTTTTTTATTTAGAGGAAAGGATCTATGATGATTTTTTTTAATGTCCTGGGCTTGATCACCACTTTGTGCTAAGTCAACTAAGAGAATGTACTTCATGCCAATGAACTGTTTTGCTTTACCTTACTTCTAAAAGCCAGAGGTAGAAATCTAGAGACTAGCCTATCCTCTCTGAGGAACTCAGTATATGGTCTATATAAAAAACCTGCCAGATGCCTCAGTAGTATTTAAAAGGGACTCATTATCTGCATCTAATGAGTCAATTATTTTGTTTTCCCCTTGTAAAGATAATTATGAGGTAAAGTATATTCACAGACAAGTCTCTGTACTTGGGAGATAAGCCCATCTAGTTTTAAAATCAGTATTATATAAGAATAAAAGCAACTTTTTATAATTAAGAAGCTATGAAAATTTTATAATATTACTCTTAAAGGTAAATCATAACACTAGTATGAATCCAATAGGTAACAAGGTAGTGTCCCAGAATTTTACTTATGTAGCTTTACAGTATCTGGGAAGGGCATAACACTCAAGGAAACCCCAGATACTTACAAGGCCACCTTTATTTATTTAATTAATATAACATATGCTCATTTTCCGTGTGCTACGGCACAAACTGAAAAAGTACTGTCATAGTGACTTGTTCTTTAGTACTAGATATTAAATCCAGAGCCTCAAGTCTGCTAAGCATATACCCTACCAAGGTGACACCTCCGATCCCTTCCGTGTACTTTTTAATTTAGAAAATTCTTTCAAAGCAGTTATTATTTTGCCTTCAGCAACATAATGACTTCAATGACTAAAAACAAATCTCATCTGTGTTTTAATCAACATTGTGAACATTTGAAAAAATTAGAAAATCAATGTCAAAGAAAAAAGTTCACTACACAAAAAATTGTATTTCTCTGTGTTCTATAAGATTTTATCTGTACGAGCAATAAATAACTAATGCCACCAGAATACAAGATTAATAAACAAGATTTTCAAGCTGTAGGGAAGAAAACCTCAACTTTATCTAAAGGTTTAACTTAAAAATAAATAAATGGAGACATATATTGATGGGGGAGATCATGGCTGGCAGTATAGTAAATATAGATTTTCTCCAAATGTGCAAAATCAACACCATTCCAGAAATAATCTCTTATAAATTAGTCTAAGCATTAAATAACATTTGTGTGTATAACCTGTGGCCCACAGCTGACATGCCACTAAAGAATAATAGCTATAAAAATAACCAAACATAAAACTATAAAATTGATTAAATATAAGCTTTGTGGGCAGGGGATCTTACTTTGTCTTTTGGGTTTTTTGTAACACGACTACACAGTCCTAGAGCATGAATTTATGGGTGACATTGTGCTGCAGTGCCAAAAGATGTATGAACAGTTTTGTTTTGGTTTGTTTTTATATTGGACACACCTGACAAGGGTAAGTTTCTGATCTCACCTCTCCTTCTCCTTTGCCTCTAGTGCCCCCACACCACAGGGTCTCTAGCATAAGAAGCCAGCATGAGCACTAAAGCTAGTTTTAATAACCTTAAAGTATCATTCCACATTATAACATAATTTAGTTTAATTAAAATGCCTTTGATTGTGCATTTAAATATTTAAATTACATTATTAATATTTTCAGAAGGAGGTTGGCATTCCTGTGAACCCTATCATTCACAGGGAAAGTCAAGTGGACAACTTTGAAGAAGTCAATTATCTCCTTTCATTTGGTTATGGTGACACAATTCAAGTCACTAGGCTTGGGGACCAGTGCCTTACCCACAAGCCATCTGGCACAACATTTTTTAAGGCAAGGTATCACACAGCCTTCCCTCAAACTCTCTATGTAGCTCAAGGGTGCCTTGATCTCCACTGATCCTCCTGATTCTACCTCCAGAGTACTTAAAATCTGTACTCTACACTTTTTATTCTATTTATAAACTCAGTCATAGGATAGTATGGTGGTTTGAATGAGAATGGCTCCATGAGTTCATGGATTTGAAGGTTTGGAAAGACTGAGAGGTCTGGCCTTGTTAGAGGATGTGTGTAACTGAGGAGTAGGGGTCAAAAGCTAACTAACACCAGGCCTAGTGGCCTAGTGTCTCTTATACTCTGCCTCATGCTTCTGATTGAGATGTAAACTCTCAGCTGTTGCCCCTGTGCCAGCTCTGCCTTCCCCCTGTCATGTTCCCCCTATGATAGTCATAGACTCACGCTTGAAACTGTAAGCAAGACCCCAGTTTCACACTTCCTTCTATATGTTGACTTGCTTATGGTGTCTCTTGGCAGCAATAGAACAGTAATTAATTCAGCTGCTAATGGTGTTTCCCTAGATTTCATCTCCAGTATCAGTGACTGATATGGTGACACATCTGTAATCCTGGCTGAGGTAGGATTAGACCTTCAAGGCCATCCTCACCTAAACAGTGAATTTCAGGGAAACTTGGAATATATGAAACTCTCAATAAATAAATTTAGTCATTAAAAACAATAAAGTAACTACTAATATGAATTAAGATAGGTATCCTAAAGTTCATGTCAAAAACAATCAGAGCCTGTGAGACAGCTGAGCTGGTGAAGGTGTTTGCTACCAAGTGTGACAACATGAATTTGAGCCCCAGCACCCACAGAGTAGATAGAGAACTGTGACAACTACCTTCTGACTTCCACACACGTGTGTACCCATTTACACAGAGAAACAAAGCAGTTTAGAAATTGCTTTGGAGGGCTGAAGAGAAGACTAAGATACAAACTGCTCTCTGAGAAGGCTCAGAGCTCAGTTTCCAGCATCAACGTCAGGTGGCTCACAACCACCTGCAGCTTCAGGGAGTCTGAGGCTCTAGACATTCACATTCACCTGCACATACATATTCACACATGCACACACATACTACAAGAAAATAAACTGCTTTTACATGAGGTGGTTGGATGGGTTTCTAACTGCCTGCCCATGTGGACTTTGATGACATTCCGTCCTTCTTGCTCTGGCCCTTCACTTTCCCTGAAGAAATAGTTCTCTAGCTAATTAGGAATACAAACTAGCTGAAAATTTCCAAATAGCAAATGTAAGCTTAAGTAGTTATTTTATGGTGTGGGGTGAAGTTGGGGGTGGGTGGTGGTTCGAGTCAGGATTTCTCTATGGCTTTGGAGCCTGTCTTGTAACTAGCTCTTGTAGACCAGGCTGGCCTCAAACTCACAGAGATCTGCCTGCCTCTTCCTCCCAAGTGCTAGGATTAAAGGCGTTTGCTGCCACCATCACCAGCCTGAGGCTTAAGTGTTTTATTAATTTCAGTAAGTTCTATGAGTTTCAGGAAATTATCAAACCCGAGCTGGTTCTGGGAAGCCCCATTAAAAAAAATAAGTATGTTCTTGTAAAGACACCCTTCAAAGATTATGTAAGGCAAAACTCATTCCAATGCTACTCTGAATTTGAGCTATATATTTTCTTGCTTAATTTTTAAAAGTAGATATTATTAGTCCATAAATTCATAGTAAATAGTAGTCAGGATTCCAAATCTAACCTTAGTATATCACATTGTGTATTAGATAACAAGTACTTGAAAAACTACAACATTCCCAGAAGGATGAACTAGATGATCTCTAGAGTCACACACATCAGTGACATAAATCTAAAAATAAACAAGTAATTCAACTGCTCAGGGGGAAGCTCCACCTCACCCTGCCCCCATCTCTCTCTCTCTCCAAATCATGTCCCATCTCAGAAACCCCACAAAAAGGCAGCTCCTCTCCCATAGATACTCAAGATCACACCTATGGGGTATTTAAACTGCCCTCTAGAGATAGGCCAGGTAGTTTTCTTTTTGGTCTCTTCTCTGTGGGCCAGAGAATTACACAGGGGCATTTTACCAATAAACCTACTTTTTTTTTTTTAATTCGGCTTGACTCATATTACTGCGTCAGTGGAGAGACTTAATATTGGGGTACAGAAACCCTTTACAAGCATGTTAGCATTGCTTAACTTTTTTGTTGTTGCTAAAACATGTCAGTATGTGTGTGCCACATTTAACTTTGTTTGTGAAACTTAGTTTATTTAGTCAAGTTCTCAATTTGTAGTCCTGGCTGGCCAGAAATTCACTATGTAGAGCAGGCTGGCCTGGAACTTACCCAGCTTCAACTGTTGGAATCAAAGGTATATCAGTACACATACCTGGCTTATTTTTTTGTTGTTGTTGTTAATGCTGGGACATATTCATTTAATAAGTTTGTTTATGCCCGTGAATAAAATGAGTATCTTTGTTTCTTAAAGATTTTATCCAAAACTATAGCTCATGGAAATCATTTTCAGCATTTTTTCTTTTATAATGCTATTGACTTAACTTACTTCATTCACTCCGTTTGTCTTATTTGCTTATTCTATTCACAATGAATCCAGGAACATGTAGATGCTACGCAATTACTCTACTACTGAGCTACATCCTAGTCTCTATTTTTAAAATCATGTTATGTCTTCGAACTGTTTAAAAGCAGTGGTCAAAAGAGATGAAGTAAATTTCTATTTTACATTTAGGAAAGCATTAAAGAGTTAACTAGCTATAAAATATGTAAGAAAATTATGCTTTTAAAAACTTGAAAGGCTAGAGACTGGCTCATTAGTAAGACTTGCCTAGTGTGCATGTGGCCCCAAATTCAATTCCCAATATTAGGGTTTGGGATTGAAAGTGCCTAACATGGCTTATTCATCAGTTATTATCAGATACCCAAAACATTGTTGATTTTTTTTAACAATCTGCTTTCTTTTTATTTATGTGTATTTGTGTGCATCTCTATGTGAACATGCCATGCGTATGCAGGTGTCCACAGAGGTGAGACACCTTTGGATCCCCTAGGGCTGGAGTTACAGGCAGTTGAGAACCACCCAAAATGGGTGCTCAGAACAAATCTCAGGTCCTCTAGAAGAGGCTCTTACCTACCAAGCCATCTTTCCAGCCCAGTTTAATGATTTTTAAAGGATATCCACCATGCTAATATGAGAATAGTTTAAAGGAACTACTGCCTACTCATTACTTGCTGTGCATTTTGCCAGTAAATAGTAACAGTTGTTAACAGTTATTTTCCTAAAAGAATTTTCTTTTGTTCCTAGGATGTCAGACTAGCCTAAAACTCACTATGTAGATGATGCTCATCTTGAATTCCTGATCCAATCCTCCTGCTTTATTTCTTAAATTGCTGATGTTAGATACAACCATGCCTGGCTTCCTAACAGAATTTAGTAATCTTGTTTAGTTTGTATATTTGTTTGCTAAAACTGTGATGGTTTGAACAGTTATGGTCTATAGAGAGTGGTGCTATTTAGGAGGTGTGATCTTGTGGGAGTAGGTGTGGCCTTGCTGAAAGAAGTGTATCACTGTGGGGGTATGCTTTGAGAGCTCCTTTTTATTCAAGCAATGCCCAGTTGTGGCCTGGTTCCTTTTGTTGCCTGTGGATCAATACAGAACTCTCAGCTCCTTCTTCTACACCATGACTGCCATGAAGATAATGGAATAAACCTCTGAAATTTTAAGTCACAACTAAATGTTTTCCCTTCATAAGCATTTCTGTGATCATGATGACTCTTCACAACAACAGAAACCCTTAGACATCTTTAAACTAATGAGAACTTTATTAAAATATTTTCTTAAACGAGCCAATTCCAGATATAAATGAATTTGACCCACCAACTAAACATGTATCACTGTAAACAAGAACAATTACATGCCGCTGAATGCTTTGTAATTCAAGTGTCTCTCTTTCACTTTGAGGTTTCTTTCACCAAGGCTGCTCGACAGTACACAGAAAACATCTAGATGACTATTTTTCAAGTTGCCTATAACTATTTGAGTTAACTGGATAGAGCAAATTATGAACTATATGCTGAAAAATATTAATCAAACTGACAAAGCTGTTAATTATAATAGTGCTTTAAAACTTCTGCCAGATCAAAAAATTTTCATGAATTTAAACTATAGCTGGCCAGACACATCTCAATTTACATTTGATGCTTATTCATCTTAAACAAATAACTGAAAACACTTAATAAAACATGAACATATCTTACCAGTGCAGGCCACTGAATTTGTCTGCTCTTTGATCCCTGAGTCTGGCTAGGGTCGTTTCTTTTGGCCCAGATTAAGTGGTATTCCACCAAGAAAGTTGAAAAATCTTCATAAACTTTAACCCACTCCCGTTTATCCCATTCAAGGTCATCAAATTCCACGTACACCTATGGAAAAAATATAGAACATACCATTTTATGAGCAACATACAGCAATGATATTAACCCATGAAACAAAATTAGATAAGACGTTATTAGCATTACTTTTGAGGTTTGGGGCATGAGGTCTTGGTATAATATATAGCAAAGTGGTCTCAAGCTTGTTATCCTCCTGTTTTTACTTCCCAACTTCTGGAGCTTTGTAATGTTCTCTTAGAACAAGCACCCCACTTATTTCTTTGACAAAGAAATAAATCATAAAAGACTACATGGTATAAAAAGTAATTCAAAAATGCTGATCAGCACATACTAGCCAGCATATCTGAAATGCACACTAAATATCTATGTGTAACTGACCATTCTAATGGTGGAGATTGGAAAGTATTTTCCGAAATAAACAGGCAGCTAGAGGTGCAGTTTAGTAGTTTAGAGTATATAATTCAAAACAAAAGACCCTGAAATTTCATCATTAGAAAGAAGAGAAGGCAAAAAAATTCCTTAGGCTTTGCAAACCATCCTATCCTTGAGGTAACAAATAACATATAAACTGAAATTTGCATAAAATATTATCCACAAGTTAGTAGAAAATGGCTCATAATATGCAAGTCAATCAACATAATAAACCACATTAATAGAGTATGAAAAAATACATTTTTAATGATACAGAAAACACATCTGGAAAAAATAATCTTTCGTGGGAAAGCAGCAACAGCAAAACAGCAGATCGTGGTGGCACATACAATGATCTCTACATTCTATAGTCTGAGGCAGGGCAGCTTCAAGCTAAAGAGCAATCAGGTTATTCCATTTGCTTGCCTTTTTTTTTGCTTTTTTGTTTGTTTGTTTTCTTATTAACTATAAGACCCTTTGGGGCAAGAATTAGTGTGTTTTCTGCTTTATTTCGTTTTTTAATTTATATTGCCTAATTGTTGCACCTGCAAACTAAAGCAGTCACTAACTTTCTGTGTAAACTATATCACAACAATATAAATGACTAAGAAAAGTATGTGTATGCTTAAATATAGCTGCTCTTTTTGCTGATTAAACATTGTGTTCATGATTATATGAGAAAGCAAAAAGAAGATTCCATGCTATACAAACATTTGAAACTTTATAAAAATTAATAACTAGGATGCTAGGAATTCAGAAGAACATGGGTTGGGGGACTGCTTGAACAATCATGCCTATTAATGTGATTTCAAGATTAAAGATAAAAGAATAATGGGAAGTTATTTCATAATGAACATATTTAAAATACATCCTGAGTAACAGAAAATGAACTTTAAGATCTGCCCCTTGGTAACTGAGATGACTACATTCTGCTTTAATAATATTTTTTGTTATTTTTGGAGACAAGGTCTCGTAATTTAACCTCACTCACTAGCTTTGAAACTCACAGGAACCCCCCCACCTCGCCTCCCAGGTTCTGGGATTACAGGCATGAGCTACTATACCCGGCTATTTAGTGATTTTTTTTTTAACTTAGTGTAAATAACTGCAAGTAGATTATGCCTACTTGGCATAATATAGACCTCATATTGCTTTATTTACATGAAGTGAAAATGAACTGCATGGCTTTGAGAAATCTGTCTTGTGGTTTATTCAAAACCAAATAGCAACCTCATCCTAATGCCTGGTATCATGGAGCATGCCTTAAGTCTGGTACTGGGAGGCAGAGGCAAGCAGATCTTTGTGAGTTAAGGACCAATCTGGTCTACAAATAGTTCCAAGCCAATCAGGTATATATAATGAGACCCTTATCTCAATAAATAGATATACAATGATATATGTGCTAGACTACATTAACATTCTCTCTATATACATATGTGTACTTATAATCATCATATTCATGTTCTTATTTATAAAATAGACACCAGAAGAAATTAAGTCATGAAATGTTAAGTAACAAACATCCAACTTTTATCTAATCCCTTCACTAGTAGTTTCATTGTACTACATCATCACCACCACCGACTTTATCCATAAAGTTTTCTCTGATTTGCTACTGAAATACTAAAATATTCTAGAAAGAAATATAGAAAACAATGAAAGAGAGTTGCTGTAAGATTCATCTATGCATGATCTACATATATAATTTTATAAGAAGAAATCAAAAGGGTCTGCTATGAACAGATGCTCAAAAAATTCAAATCAAGCTAGCAAGGGATGTAGCTCAGTAATGAACATTTGTTTAGTACGTCCAAGAACCTGATCTCTAGCACTGTAAAAGGAAAGGACAGAGAACAGATGCATGCAGAACAGGATAATTTGGCATCTCAACATTTGAACATTTTTTGTACTCAACCAAAACATCAAAAGAACTGAGGCTCAAATGAAGTCCAAATAATATCTGCAACCTCCAAGCCATAATTCTCATAGAACACAATATATATTGGTATATAAGGGTAACATAACTACAATGGGTTTGCAATAACCCTTTAAAGTCACCTTTTTTAAAGATTATTTATTATGTATACAGTGTTTTGCCTGCATACATGTGTACTAGCCAGAAGAGGGCACCAGATCTCATTTTAGATGGTTGTGAGCCACCATGTGGTTGCTGGGAATTTAACTCAGGATCTCTGGAAGAGCAGCCAGTGCTCTTAACCTCTGGGTAATCTCTTCAGACCCTTAAGATCACCTTTATTAACCTTAGGTGGAACACAGAAGAGGAATGACAAATAACATGGCACCCTCACAATAAGCTTTAAAAAGACTTAGTTGGCACTTGTTACATAAACCAGGCTATTCTCCTGAGGGCTTGGGTTAAAGACATGCACCACATCTGGCTAGCCACATTTTTATTTTAGGGTAACATGCTTGGCAAGGATGACAAGCTCCAACTTTTAATTAACAGATAAGATATTTGAACTTCAATTTTTCTTTCTGAATATATTTTTAAAATCCACTTCAGAAAAAGTGTTCAATTTAGCATGAATTTACTTTTTGAGATAGTATATATACTAGTACCATAACCAAAAACTTCAGATGATGTTAGTGCTCGGAAAGGCAAACTGAACTATCTCACTTAACATGAAGAGCCTGCAGACCCTAGATGGATAGAGAAATTCTTATGTAACCATCCAGACATGAATGGCTATACTGAATACTGTTAAGACTGCCAAAACTAACAATTAACAGGATATACTTAACACCTTGGAAGATGATGATAGTAAATTAAAAAAAAAAAAAAGCTGTTCCATTCTGGTGGTCTGATTTTAAATAATCTTTTTCTAAAAATGTTGACCATAGGGGCTGGAGAAATGGCTCAAGCAGTTAAAAGCACTTGCTGCTCTTCCAGAGGACCCAGATTCGAATCCCAACATCAACATGGAGGCACACAGTCACCTGCAACTCCAGTTCCAGGGATCAGACACAACTCTGTATTCCATGGGGACCAAGCACAAGACTTGAAATAAAGGCAGGCAAAACACCCACATTGATAAAATAATGCAATTAAAAATACTTTCATGTTGACCAAAGAATCATCTTTTGACTAATATCAAGTATAAAAGTATGAGCTAAATTAAAGTTGAAGGAAAAGTACATAAATAGCCTTCATTTAAACATCAAGCAATCTATACCTTTTGGTTTATAAGTACTGATCAGACATATCTATAAACCCTGACAGAAGTCAATTATTAACATGTAGAGAACCATTTGCATGCAGCTGGGTGAGCCAGTGGGCCGGTCTAATAGAGACTGACATCCGCACAAGTGCTAATTTGCAGCAGAAGCTAGACCTTCGAGAGAAAGGTGTTGATTTCTGAAGCCTGTGTTGGAATAGCATATTTAACTGGGTATAGTCCAGGCCCTGTTTCTAACACTAGGCTGTCTTGTGATGACTAATATTGACTGCAAACTGTTAAGGGGTTTCCAGAATGGGTTAACTGAGGTGGGAAAAGCCACAGTAAATATAGACAGCACCATTGCTATCTCTCTGCTTTCTGACGGAGGATGCAGTGTGAACCTCACTCTCAGGCTACTATGCCTTCCCCATCCAGGGTGGATTAGACTATAAGGCAGAATAAACCCTTCCCTCCCTCATAGCTGATTTTGTCAAGCATTTTATTGCAGAATGAGAAAAGCAGTACAAGAACATACAAATAAGTAGAAAACGAGAAGTAATCTAACATAGTGGAGTTAGCTACAAAATATTTTTACAGCCATGTATGGTGAAAACTACTACATGATAATGGAAAAACTCAAGAAAAAAACGGGATAAATGATACAAAATATTTTTACAGCCATGTATGGTGAAAACTACTACATGATAATGGAAAAACTCAAGAAAAAACGGGATAAATGAAACTACTACATTCATAAATTCAAAGTTTTAGTTTTGTTATTAAAATTAATTCTCCCCAAATTGACTCACACTTTCAATATAATTCCAATCACAATCCCAACAGTATTTTCTTTACATAGATTCTAAAATATACACAGGGTAGTACAAAGAAATAGAAAAGCCAAAACCATTTCAAAAAAAGAAATTGGACTTCTAAAACTACCTCATTTAAAGCTGAATATCAGGTTGGTAAGATGGCCCACTGGATAAAGGTGTTTGCCAAGCAAGCCTGGCAACATGACTTCAATACCTGGAACACACATATGGGTGGAAGGAGGGTACCAACTACAGAAATTGTCCTCTGACAACCGATTACATACTCCCCAATGCACACGCTCACATGCTCACATACACACACACACACACACACACACACACACACAATGGTACTAAAAGACTGAAAACAAAGTTGTCTACAAGAATATTGCTAAAAAAAAAGATGACAAAAATCAATAAAAGAATGCCACAGAATAAATCTGTAAGAAATGAGAATCGGTCTTTGATAAAAGTGCAATGTCACCTCAAAGGAGAATCGGTAAGTCTCCTCAACAAACAGTGCAGGGGTAACTGGACATCCATAAACCCTCTCCCGTGCAATATTTAACTTTAATCCATGCTTCATATCCTAAAGACTCAAACTGCTCAGACTTAAGAATATAAAACAAAAAATAAGGATAAAAAGAAAAAAAATTTAACAAGCCAAACTCTTGTGGCCCTTGGGTAGCAAAATGATTCGTGGAAACAGTATTAAGATCATAATCCATAAGAAAAAATATTAACAAAATTAATTTTTGCTCTGTGAAGTCAGTGCTAACAAAATAGCCACAAACTAGAAAAAATAAATTTATTTGACAAAAATATTTGTATCTTGAAACAAAAACTTTCAAATCTCTCAAAAGGAAAGGAAGCACAGAAACATAGGTGAATAATTTGAACAGGTGCTTTTAGTGATGAAGAGCTGGGATTAAAGGTGTGCACCACTACTCCCGGCCTGGAGCCAATTTTTATAATGCCACATATTAAGTTTAAAAGTAAACATTAATCATTAATATGTTTAAGAAACCAAAATGCAAAATTTATACTTTAATTATACAGATGTGAACAATTCTAATAACATGTGGGAGAATAACTTCCCTATTAAAAAATGAACTCTATAGTAAAAGTTATATCACTATTTGGCTTTCTAGGGCCTCATATATGCAAATAATTTTATAAATGTCAGTGAACTGAATAAATGAAGAGATGAGTGGGTGAATAACAAATATAGGCACATGGGTGGGAATATGGTGCATGCTCAAGTCCCTGGGTTCAATCTCTTAAGACTTTACAATAAATGGAGGTTGAGAGTGTCTGGATTCAGATTTTAAAAGTACATAAAACAGAAGGAAGAAAACATAGTAAGAATGCCTAAAAATTAATATAAATATTCTAGTTTACTTGAATCAATTCAATTTCATCAAAGAAAGGATACCAAATATACCCATTGACTGAATAAATGTAAGAAGATGACTTAAGGAGAAACAAGACTATCACCATGAGGGGAGGTGATGTAGCATTACCAGATGTAGAGAGAAGAAACTATTCACATTGCCTGCTTTGCATCCATCTTCTCCACCAAGGAGAACTGAGTAGAAAACTGGAAAAGGTAGAAGAAACATAGTTAAAAAGTAAATGAATTAAAAATGGGAAAAGAAGACAGAGAATATCTAGCCACTTTTTGATGTGGAAGTCCCCACTGTGGTTACCATTAATGAATAAAGAAACTGCTTTGGACCTAAAGCAAGGCAGAACATAGGTAGGCAGGGAAAGTTAGGCTGAATGCTGAGAGAAAAAAAGGGTGAAGTCAGAGAGACGCTATGGAGCAGATGAAGACAGACAACGGTCAGAACTTTACCCGGTAAGCCACAGCCACATGGCAATATAACATTAATAGAAATAGGTTAAATTCATATGTAAGAGTTAGCCAATAAGAAGCTAGAGCTGATGAGTAAGGCAGTGATTTAATTAATACAGTTTCTGTGTGATTACTTCGGGTCTAAGCTAGCAAAGCGGCAGGGAAGAACCAAGCTGACTTCTCCAAAACCTTTTTACATTAATTAGTGTTTGTTTACAGAGGCAAAAATAATCACAAGCCTGAATCACACACGTTCTTCTAAGGTTCCAATTGATAAAGGAATTGAAAACAATTCTAATATGACCAGGTTTATGAAAACAAAGACAAAATGGGTTCTAGAAAATGTGTGTGTGTGTGTGTGTGAGAGAGAGAGAGAGAGAGAGAGAGAGAGAGAGAAAGAGAGAACTATTAAGTTTTGAAGGCTTACAATGATCTAAGACCAAACTGCATCACACATCCAAAAACTCGAGACTGGAAAGGACTCAGCAGTTAAGAGCATTTATTGATCTTACTAAGAACCCACCTTTGGTTCCCAAGACCCACATGGTAGCTCTAATTCCAGGGTATCTGATGCCCTCTTCTAACTTCTGCAGGCACTGAATATACATGATGAACATACATAGATGAAGACAAAACACTTACACACATAAAATTAACAGTTAAAAAAAATATTTCCAAGGCAGCTTAACATTGCTTTTTAAGGGATTGCATTAGTGCTGGCGAGATGGCAAGATGGTTAAGAATGCCTAGTTCTCCTGTAGAGGTACCTAGCTCAGGTCAGAGTACCCACATCCCACAGTTCACATCCACAGGGAATCCAATGCTAATGCTATCTTCTAGAGTCTGGAAGAAGGTTCTTCCAGAGAATATTCTCAACCTATGGGTTGCAACCTACTTGGGGATATTTACATTGCAATTTATAACAGTAGCAAAATTACAGTCAGCAATGAAATAATTTTATGGTTGTGGTCACAATATAAATAAATTTATTACAAGGCCACAGCATTAGGAAGGTTAAGAGCCACTGAATCTAAACTTTAGACAGAGAAACGTGTGTACATGCACAAAAATCTTTGAAAATGTTTATACTGAGCTAATTTTATCTTACTAGGATTAATGTTAAATTTACATTATCAATTAAAATCCTTTGTTTAGGTCATTAAGGTACCTAGTATCTACATTGGTGTCAACAAAAGTGCAAAACCAAAACAATAGCCTCTGGTAGATAAGGAAAACCTTGAGGAAAAACTAGCCTTTCTGTTAAACATTCTATTTAAAAGCAACTATCTGACATAAATTATTATCATTATCTACTTTTTCTCTGTACTGTTGTGTTGGGAATTAAACCTATTCATGTTTTTAAACCATAGGTTTTCTAAATCACATAACCCTCCTCATCTAGCAAAATGTTACATGGACCTTTCGTAAATACTAATATGAAAGATTAATAATGGGATAACTATTAGCACAGCAATTATTAAGTTTAGTTTATGTTAAGAACATATAAAACTCATTCTTACTTGTAAGCAATAGGTTATCAGCCTTTATTTGGTTGATGTATATTTAGCAAAACTGTATTAAACATGTTCAATCTTTTCCATTTTAGTTAGCATATTCTTACAATTCCTGATATTGATATTATGTCTTTAAGCATTTACTGCTGAAAAGTCGTATCCATATGTATACCAACACTGCAAATTGTAATTCTCTGGAAGAATTACCTCTATAAACCTAAAGATACAAAAATGGCTACAAACCCATACAGCAAAACACACACGACTATATTCCTCAAATGTTGCTTAAAATACAGTCTTTCTTACCATATCTAACACAATGAAAAGCAACTGCAAAGCCCTATGGAAAATCAACACCTGCAGGAAAAGATGCAGTTTGGCAAGAGTGGCCTGTCCATTCATCACTTAGTTCTCAAACACTAAAGCACTCCTCCTCTCCCTTCCTGTGCACTCAGTGGATAGCTTTAAGAACACAGAGCTTACAGTGTTCTTGCTGAGCTCACACAACTACACAGCTGAACCTATTACTTGGCCTAAAAACAGTCTTTCAGAGAACAAGTTTTAATGTGGATTCAAGTTTTAGACAGAATATCTGCTCTGTGGTTAAAATCAACCCCCATAGAAAAGTTACTATTTTTAAAAGACTCAACTAATGAAGGTGCCTAAAACTAACACTAAATTATGCGAAAGCTGAAATAATATCTACACTGTGCAAGGTAAACGTGACATATACAGGTACCTGTAACAATTTCACAGTCCAAAACATCTCAAAATATTAACTACTCAACAACATTTTTGTACAGATTTCTGAACAGTGATCTCTTAAAAGCTACTGGATTTAATCCATTATGGGGGGGGCTAATTCATTTTATCCATATCTTACAGTGTTTTGTTAATATTTTACAAAGTTTTAGATATTATGAGAAAAAGTTTGAACATTTCTTGGCATGTTACTAAACCATAAAAGGCCTGTCAAAAAACAAGGGGAAACTGTCTAGCTGGTTGATCATGCTGTGCTGGCAATTTCTCAAACATCTGCTAAAGGTCAGATTTCCATTGCATGGAACCAATCAATGGAACTACACAGTTCTCCTAGCATTCTAAGAAGCTAAACAAAGACCACTATTTTACGTAAGTGACAGAGCATACTTGGCTTTGTAATAAATTACAGCAAAATCTAAGGCTTTCTTAGCAGAGAATTCACACATTTAGAGAACACTTCTGAACTATTTGTATTTTAAGTTAAATTATGTTTTCTGTGTTTACAAAGTATAAATATTATAGAAACTCTACCTTTTCTATTTGGTAAAAACTGATTATTACTTTTATATTACAAAAAGTTGGGTCCTCATGAAATTTTAAGACAATTTTAACAATAAATATAGTTTTTACAAATTTGAATACATGCTAATACGTTGTTCCTGAATGTACTGGAATGAACTCTGCAGCTCATTCACATTTGTTGAATTTCTAGAAAGCAGTACTGGCAAATAAATAAATAAACAAACAAACATTTTTTACAGAAACAGTTATTTCTTTCTGTAATCAGAGACTGACATTAGGGATGTGAGACAGTGTAGTGGTTAGGAGAGCTTACTGCTCTTGCAAAGGACTTGGGCTTGGTTCCTAACACCTACTATCAGGTGGCTCACAACCACCTACAACTCAGGTTTTAGGCTGATGCCCTACTTTAGCCTCTGGGGACTCCTGCAAGCACATGATACACATAAGCCCACAAACACATAAATAACATTTTTTAATGTGACTGTCACCAAATTTTAAAAAAAATTGCTGAAAATACCTACAAACATTCCATACTCAGAAAATCTGAGTACTTATTTAAACAATAACTGAACCAAATAGCTAAAGTTCAAGGAAGTTAGAAATATGTTCAATCTATGACAGGTTCAGGGACTGTGTATGTTTTGAGACAAGGTCTCACTATATAGCCCAGAATAGGCTGACCTCCTCAACCCCCTAAGACAGGGTTTCACTGTGTAGCCTTGGCTACTCTGAAGTGCACTAGCACTCCAACTCACAAAGAACCACATTTCTGACTTACCAAGTGCTAAGAATGAAGGCATGCATCACTACACCTGGTTCTTTTTCTGTTTATTGTTTTTGTTCATTTGTTTGTAGACAGGGTCTCTATTGTGTAGCTCTAACGTCCTGGAATCCTCTAACAGACCAGACTAACCTCAAACATTGAGATCTACCTCACTCTGCCTCCTGAATATTGAGATTAAAGGTGTGCTCTACCATGCCTCTGGCTCTTTTTTGTTTTTTAAGATGTTACATTAAAGACAAAATTTAAAGTTCACATACATTTCAAACTATCCCCTATATATAGCAAAATATACTGCCATAAAAGTTTGATAAGTATATTACAAGAATAATTATAAAGAGTTGAATGTCTTTTTATATAAGAATGTCCACATACTTATGTGTGAGGCACTACTTAATCGCCAACACCAATTTTCACAACTATGTGTGTGTGTGTGTGTGTGTGTGTATATATATATATATTTACTGGGGAGAAAAAAAGACTGACGATAGATGCCAATGCCAGAGCAACTGTAGAGGACAGAGGACAGCTTTGTGAAGTTGGTTCTCTCCTTTCAACTTTTATTAAGGTTCCAGGAACCAAACTCAGATCCTCAGGCTTTTACTCACCCATCTGAGTCACCTCCCCAGCCTTCAATATTTTTATAATGAAAACGAAATGAAGGCCCTATGTCAAATAGCAATTAGTAGGAAATAAGTGACTATTTGCAACTTCAGGAGGGAGTGAGCAAGCAAGCTTGGGCTGGAGAGATTGCTCAGCAGTTAAGAGCACATGATGCTCTTGCGAAGTAGCCTGGTTCAATTCCCAGCACCCATAATTTGGCTCAGAACCATTTTTGAAAGTCAGTCCAGGGTATCCTGTGTCCTCTTTTTACTTCCAAGCATGCACCTTGGTGTGCTTATACATATGCAGGCCAAACGGTCATGTACATAAAAATAAATTTTAAAAAGAAAACAAAGAGCCGGGTTATGGTGGTGCACACTTTTAATCTGATCTCTGTGAGTTCGAGGCCAGTCTGGTCTACAGAGCGAGTTCCAGGACAGGCTCCAAAGCAACAGAGAAACTATCTCGAAAAAACAAAAGCAAAAAAGGGAGGNGAAGGAAGGAAGGAAGGAAGGAAGGAAGGAAGGAAGGAAGGAAGGAAGGTCAATATTAATCTTACTCATGTGATACAGGAATGCTGTATCTCATTAAAAAAAATTTTAAAGTTGACTATGAACTCAGGGCGGTGGTGGCACATGCCTTTAATCAAGAGGAAGGATAGATAGAATTCTGTGAGTTTGAGGTCAGCCTGATGTACAAATTGAGTTCCAGGACTGCCAGGGCTCTTACACAGAGAAACCCTGTTCCTGCTTTTATACCAAACCAACACTGTTTGAAAGATAGAGAAGACATAATGCTGGAAATGAGTTTGGGTAAACTCTTAAAGTACTCATTAGCTAGCAACAAAAGACAGTGTGAGGCTTAGGTCCCTTTCTAACCCCTCTCTTCTGAACAGCTAAACAAGCTGTATTTTTCTACAATGTCACTGACTATTAAGGACAGACCAAGATAACAACATTATCCTAACCAATTCTTTGAGTTATTTACTTCTGGACTTTCTATGACAACAAAAATTTTCTCTCATTTAACTACTGTACTTAGAATTCGGATTAAATATATTCAAACTCAATCTCTAACTGAAATATCTCTAAATGCTTCAAGAAGAAATGTTAATACTTGAACATATAAACTAAATAAAAGGTGAGTCAAAAAGAAAGACTTCGATCAGATGCAAGTTTTTATAACATAATTAAAATTACAAAGCTCCGCTGGGCATTGATGGTACTGTTACACAGAGAAAACTTGTCTCGAAAATAAAATAAAATAAAAGCCCCATATGGGTATAAGCATAGTTTTTTGGGGGGGTATTTACAGCTTTTAGATTAATCCCCAAATAGAAATTCACAGGCACTGAATATCTAAAACTGCCTCACAACATGTCATGGACATCTGTTAAACTTTAATAATAATTATTAACACAAACTGTTTTTCTTACATAGTAATCTCACTAAAGAAAAGATGATGGGCTGGAGAAGAGATAGCTTGGTGTTTACAAGCATTTATTGCTCTTCCAGATGACCCAGGGTTCCCAGCAACCTCATGTCAGCACATAAGCATCTATCTTAGTCCTAGGGGTTCCAACACCCTCTTCTCTACAAATGCACATACACATATGAAAGTAGACCACACACATAAAATAATAATTTATCTCAAACTCTATTGTGGTAAGATAGATAACAAACAGAAATCTTCCTTTATAGTACTTTCTAATACACTTGTTTATATTCCTTCTCGTAAAAAAAAAAAGTTACATATACTTTCTTTCTGAACCATCTACTAAAGCACCCACCCACCCACTCACCCACGTATCTACAACCAGATTTAGTAAAGAAAATATAAGACACTGCGGTAAATGCTTAACATAATGTCACCGAATTCTTCTAACAGTCTTTTAGGCACAATATTCTCTAGCTGATAAATCAGGAAAAAGTCTCTAGCTAAATATTAAAGTCACATAAGGGATAGCTATGAATATCTGCTTTAAAGCACTAATTCAAACAAGTATGTGGGAAAATGTGTGCGGCTCAGGAAGCAATCAACAAAGCAGAAAACAAGAAAAGGCAAAGGAGTTTGAGGAAGAAGGTAAACCACAAAAAGCAGTAAAAAGCACTGCTGTGTCCTGAAGAATCAAAGCTCTCTTAATATCTATGAACTCAAGGGACCTTTGTTCCCCTCTGCATACGGTTTAGACTGAATTCTGACATCAGCCTTTCCTCAACCTCTTAAGGAATATCCCTAAATTCTTTTTTTAGGAGACAGTGCAACAAAAAGGAGAATGGACACAGATTAGACAGCTGAAAGACCATGCCTGCTGACTCATCTATTAACATTTAGAAGCTTAGGACATTTAAGAAAGGATGATCCTTCCTATCAGACACTAAAAGACCAGTCTAGGCAACATTAGCAACAATGTAAAGTCTCTGAGGTGTGTGCTGACTCTAGAAGAGGCTCAAAAGAAAACCTCACAATGAAATGACCAGCTCACGTTCCTGTCAAGATGTCAAGAATTACTACAAGAAAAAATTGTTTTGTCTAAGTCATAAGATCATCTCAGATAAGAATCCATAAGCAATTCACTGACTTACTGAATCCTTCTGAGAGACAGACAGACAGAAGCTTATGGTGGTTTGAATGACACGTCACCCATAGTCTTATATACACTTGAATTGATCTTCAGTTGTTTGTTGGTTCTCAGGGAGATGTGGTCTTATTGGAGGAAATGTGGCACTGGGGGAGAATTGTTTCCTTTTTCTGCTTCCTGCTCGTGGTTCAGGATATAAGCTGTTAGCTTTGGAGTTCCAACTGCCATGCCTCTGCCCTGCCTCTGCCCTGCCACTGCAGACTCTTATCCTTCTGGAACTGCACACCCAAATAAACACTTTCTTGTGCAAAATGCTTTATTCATAGTGATAAAACTAATACAGGAGTATTCCTAGTGAACTAGGAATAGAGGTGGAAAGCGACCTTACAGAGGCCTGTCAACCTTCCCTCTTCTGGTACTGGCACTGGGGACTGCTCCCTGCATGAATGCACTCTACCACTGTGCTCTATATATTATATATACACAGACCCTCCTTCCCTGCCTTCTCACCTTACATCTGTAAATCCTCTGCCTAATCATTTCGTTCTGTATTCTCTTATGTCTGTCAGTACTCTCTACTTTCATATACTCCTCCCATTTTTATGCAATATTCCTTTTCTAATCATCATTCACAAAATTCACACAGTAGTTCATTAATAAAGAGTTAATGTCAACATACCCTGGTAATAAGAGAGAGTACTGACCCTTTTATAACCACACCCAACTCCTTTGTTTTCAACATCATATTCAATCACTTCAAATTACTCATACTTTCCATAGCAACCATATTAATATTCTACTCTACTCATTCCTTCTTTTTATGTTTAGTGTTGTGTTTCTAAATTTAAATAATTTTATTATATGACAAGTTCATACATATATATTTTGATTATATCCATTCCCCACTCCCACCTCACTCTCAACACATCCTTTTCCTATCTTCTTTTTTTTTTATTTTCTCATTTTTTGAAGGGGTAAACTCACTTAGTTCAGTTAGTGATGCCTGAGTAGGTATGGGCAACTACCCAGAACTACAGTCTAAGTTTTAAATACTGAATGAAATGTCTCCAAAATTTATATATTCCAGAATAGTTTTTCTAACAGCACCTATCATTTATTAAGCAGTGCTCTGAATGCTACATATACGTTATAACAAATGTGCACAATGACTGGTCACTGCAGCTGGTAAAATATTTCACAGGAAGAAAAATTTTAGAGAATTAGATGAAAAAGAAAAAATACTAATGATCCAAGGGACTAGTCTCATTAAGAACTCGTCTGCTAGCAAACAAGTAAAAAGTAATATATCCTAAGACGTCAGGGAGAAATAATCAATCTGGAGACTAGCTATATAATTTCCTCCCAATTTTACCCTCACACTAAGCATAAAACTGTCAGTTCCTCTTAGTAAAGCTCTGACACAGAAAACATACAATGTGATTTCAGCTATATCACATACATAAAATATATAAAGACAGCTTTATGTGTAGATGTATTTGTATTGGTTTTTTAGAGCTCTCAATCCTCTTCATCTCCCCAAGAGCTGATGACAGGCACGTGCTAACTGCCTCATGTTGTTCTTTTGGATTTAATGAAAAGAAACAATTAAATTTAAATATTTATCCTTTATAACTTCTAATCATCCAGTAGCATGCTATATGTAGATGTACATCAATAGGAGCCTTGTAACTCAAAATGTTACCTAAAGAGAATAAAAAGAGGACTTTAAACAAAACGATGCCAAGTCTAGCAAGACAGTTCAGGCAGTAAGGGCATTTGCTGCCAAGACTGACAATCTGACTCTCAGAACACACTGTAGAAGATCCATCTCCAAAATGTTGTTCTCTGACCTCCACACATATGGTGGGGCACAAAAATTAATAGATGAGTAAAAAGAAAGCAATGGCACAAAAATTTTTGAAGTGCCAGACAGTCTTGGCTGGACTTCCAGTCAACAGATAGGTCCAGCTCTTGACTGCCTTTATGTGCTAGGCCACTAAGTCAACCTGCCAGCAAAAGTAATGCAATGCTTCTCTAACTATCCTTTAATAGCTACAGCACGAGTGTAACTGCACATTATTATGCAGTAAGAACCTTTAATTTTGGGATGGTTCCCATTCCTGCCACAAAATATAGCCTACCTTCTCTGACACGACTTCTTTTACTCTGACAATTAACTATCCAGAATTAGGGGTAGACTCCACTGGATAAAAGCTCAGTCCTCACCACACACACTAACAGTTTTGTGTAGAAAGACTAACTTTGTGCTAATGTCTTATGAAAATTATCATTTCTATTTTAAAGGGGTGGAATGGAATTTTCATGTATAGGAAGCTTCTTATAAAACTGATATTCCAATTCAAAATAGGGGTGAAGCTTACTCCTATAGTCCTGTCCTCACTTTTGATACTATAGGGTTTACTCGAACATCTCTGCAACCAATTACTAGCTATAAAAATAAGAAATTCCGGGCTGGAGAAATGGCTCAGCGGTTAAGAGCACTGACTGCTCTTCCAGAAGACCTGGGTTCAATTCCCAGCACCCACATGGCAGTTCACAACTGTCTGAAAATCCAGAT
>LOEQ01001522.1:99809-111675 GCA_001685075.1 Bramus lutescens
GAAGGAACAACACCAGCTAGCAATCTCTCCCAAACCTTCTAACTGGGCATACTGATGGTCACTACTTTACATTTAGAGTCTGGCTCCACAGGAACCCACGGCTTCTCAACTTTCTCCTTGTTTAGATCTGCCTTTTAATAATAAAGCACTGGAAATTTAGAATATATAAATAACAAGGCAAAATTCCTACTCAGTGAGAAACCCCAAGAAACAAAGAAATGGAAAGTGGCCTTCTAGCCCACACTAAGCAATTATGTAGGATGTCTTCCAGCACAGTCTCTGCCCACTGCCCCTCTCAGAAATGTTTCAACTATTAACTGTCACCAAAACAAGCCACATGCAAGTTCTCACTTTGCAAATAGGTCAGGTTCCACCAGAGCCTTGTTCCCATTGAACCCACAAGCTCCATTTGACCCGACTGTGTTAGTAACAGTCCTGAGCTTGTTCTGTCCACACTAATGAGAATTCATTGCATTGAGAGCTTATAGGAAAGCTATAAAAGAGTTGAAGACACAGTTCAGCAGTTTAAAGAACCCAGGTTCAATTCCCAGCTCATACACTGTGGCTCACAAACATCCATAACTCCAGTTCCAGGGAACACAACACCCTCTTCTGGCCTCTGGGGACAGCAGTCATGCACATGGTACACATACATACATGCAGGCAAAATATTCATGAAAAAAATCTTTTTTTTTAATTTATTATGTGTATACTGTTCTACCTGTATGTACACCTGCACTGCATTCCATGAGAGGGCGCCAGATCTCACCACAGATGGCTGTGAGCCAGTGTGTTTGCTGGTAACTGAACTTAGCACCTCTGGAAGAGCACCCAGTTTTCTTAACCTTCAGCCCCTCATAAATCTATTTTTTTAAAAAAAATCTACAATAACTCAGAAATCTCAACATATTAACTATTCCATCAAAGTTCTTCTCCAGATATGATGGGATTTTACATATGGAAGGCTCTTTATGTTCAAGATCACACAGCTCTGAGGTACACTGCTCAAATAAATGGCACCCAGTTTGAGGAAACAAAACCTAGCAGTGAAATATGGTCATTTTCACCCATTCCTTCCTTCAGTTCAGTCCCAAAAAGCCAAGTGCTGATATACAGTAAGATTTATAACCTCCTACAAAACACAAACATGTAATAGAAACGAATTACTCCACATAAAGGAGAGCAGTGTCTACCAGCTCCCTGTGTGCTTCAGCACCACAGGTTATTTATTTCTTCAATTAAAGGGAGGAGACAAGACTTCAGCTCCAGAGCCTGTGTTTCCAGGAGCCAGGACCTGGAAGGCCTGGGTTTCACTTTAGACTGCTTTGGCACAGAATGACCACTGGACCTCAAAATAGATTTTTTTTTCCTTTGCTATACAGACTTTCAATCCAATCAACATGTGTTAACATTTAGCTACTAGGGAGCACATTGTGATATTAAATAGGCAGTATCATCTTTAAGAAACTATGCCTCCAATTAGGAAAAACTGGTCATTTCATTCCATAGTCACTTAGAAAAATATTGAAGATGTAGCCGGGTGTGGTGGCACAGGCTTTAATCCCAGCACTTGAAAGGCAGAGGCAGGCGGATCTCTGTTAGTTCGTGGCCACCCTAATCTATATACAAGAGGGTCAGATTATTTAAAGAGAGACTGCCTCAAGAATGAATTGATGACAGATGAATAAATGGATGGAGGGATGGATGATAGATAATATTTAAGGTATATATCCCAAGTACAGCAAACTAGAAACAAGACTAAAATAAAGTTGTACAATGAAAGAATAGAAATCAAGGAAATCCGGACCCCGTCTGTCACCAACTATTGGAAACTTGCTCTTCGAGGTCATCACTTCTAAAACACAGGCTGAAGGAATCTGCAACATTCCCTAAAGTTTACTTCTCAGGCTTCTGGGCCCTTCAGCAATTCGCAAAGCATACTCCTGTCTCATGCCAAGTCCAAACCTGAACTGACAAAGTAACCCTGCTCATCTGTCAAAGTCGCTGTGAACCAGGTAACACTTGCCCAATTCATTCTTCTCAAGTGCTTCACAGAAGATAGAGCGACTCTTACTACACTCATACTAATATCACAGACCCACACTTCCTAACTAAACAGGCTCTTTTCATAGACTTTTAAAAAATGCACGTATTATTTATTGGGAGTGGCGGATGCCAGCCCAGAAGCAGGTCTTTTATTAATGATGCCTATTGACTTATAACTTAGTGGGAGTCTGAGGCACTTCCAAACATTCTTATACCATTGTATAACAATCTACCCAGCTGCTATGCACACCCACTCCCCACTCTCAAGTCACCTTTTTCTGCCTCAAGTTTCCACATAGGAGAGCAAACATTCAGTTTCTGTCTTTCTGAGCCTGACTTAGATCACTGAACACAGTGCTCTCCAGTTCCAGGCATCCTCCTGCAAAGAGCCCGGCTTCATTATTCTTTATGGACAAATACTAATGCCAGCAAGTATATCGCATTCTTTGTCCGTTCTTCTGTGACCAGGAACCGAGGCTGATTCCATATGGCAACTGTGACAAGCAAGAGAACAAGCCTGAACACGCAGGTATCTCACCTCTGTGTCTATTTCACTTTGCCTGGATACATACCCAGTCATGGGAGCTGTACTATATGGTGGTTCTAGCTTACTTTTTGAAGAACCTCCATGCTGTTCTTGTATGGCTGTACTCTTGTGTGCCTGCAGGGTATAAAGGTTCTTTTTTGCATTCTTTTCCATATTTGCTGTAGTTTCTGTTGTTCTGATAAAGTTATTCTAACGGAGACAAGGTACTAGGACACCATAACTGTGATTTGCTTTTCTCTAACTGTTGATGCAGAGCATTTTTACTGCATATTTACTACCTGCAGCCTTTCGTCAGACCATCTTCCAACGTTGTCACTAAATTACCTGCTATTTTGAGTCCTGCCATTTTCTAGATATCAACTTTGCCAGAGGAATCTGGCAGATACTGAAGACTGTCCCTTCATTTTTGATGGCAGTTTTCTTTACTGGGCAGAAGCTCTGTAGTCTGATGTAATCCCATTTAAACAATGGATTCTATAAACTGAAGAGCTTCTTTGCTCTCCAAGTCTGGTGGGAAAACTATTTCATTACAACAAGCAAACAAGGCTGGATGTTGGTGGGTCATGCCTTCAATTCCAGCACTCAGGAGGAGGCAGAGGCAGGAGGATCTCTGTGAGTTTGGGGCCAGCCTGGTCTACAGTGGGAGTTCCAGGACAGCCGGGGCTGTTACACAGAGAAACCCTGTATCAAAAAAGCAAACAAACAAAATCAGATGTACCTTAAAATGAACAGTCTCTCACAAATAAATAAATAGTTACATTTGGAACCTCTAATTTAGCATGACTTTACTTCTTTTTTGCATATAGGAGCTTAAACATCCTTTGCTGCAACTATTCTTACTGCAAAAATGTGTGTTAAAATGGATAGTTTCATTTTTTTGTATATGTAAATATACAGGTTAATTTTTGTGACGTCCATATTCAAAACATTATATAGTCAAATACCTTTATACTGTAGCCTTGAGATAAACTAAAAATACTGGAGGCACATTCTTTCTTTGAGCTACATTATGCTTTCAGAATTGTATTTAAAAGGTGACATTTGTTAATGTATCCCTTCTTACAAAAGAAACACAAAACCAATCTAGTACCTTCCATAAAATTAACAAAGACTTGGGGATGGGACAACGGGGTGAGGGGGGGACTCGAAGACTGGCAAGCACACACAGGGCAATACACAAACTTGGTAGCACACCTCAGGGAAGCAACATGACCATACTTTCTGAAGAAAGCTGAAAGACGGCATCTAACCCTTTGACTCCCTTCCACAGCTTAGAAATCATCCTTAGCAAAAAGGCCAAGGACACAGAGAGCAGAACGGTGTGCTGTGTGCTTTGAGCAGAACCTCCTGAAGGCTCTGGAGCAGGGGCTAAGGAGAAAGGACAAGAGGGGGCTTGGGAAGGAAGCAGGTGAAAAAGGTAGCTGGAGAGAAGAGGACGTCGTCATGTGAATCCTGAAGAAAATCGGGAAAGTGGGAGAAAAATTAAAACTTTCTTTGAAAGTAAAGAATGGAAAAAGGGAGGAAGGTAGATTGAGGGACAGAGGGAGAAAGACAGGTTGACCAATTGTGTAGCTTGGGCTGGTCTGGAATTCAGACAGGTGTATCACATCAGACCCAACTGAAAACAGTTTTCAGTTTGTGACAGGGCCTCTCTCTCCTATTCACCCTACTGTCCTGAAACTCGCTCTATAGACCAGGCTTCAGAGATCCGCCTGTCTCCCCAGTGCTGGGACTGACGGTGTGCACCACCACGGACAGTCTGAAAACAATGTCTTAATTGTAGCAAAATGGAAAATGGTGACTGGTGATGATGGGGGTCGACAGTGAAGCCAGTCTGCCGTCTAATGATCCAAAGAAACAGGCAGAGGGAAGGCACAGATGTGAAGAATTAAATGGGCTAATGCTAGCAAATGCAATAAACACTAATAAAACCTGGGATAGCACTGGCGTACGATGTAAGGATGCTGGAAATGTCCTATACAAGTGATGGCTACACTTGTGTGAAATAATCAAAAAATAATTGTGACTACTGTAATGTGCCCATAGTTCTGTACAATTTTTCTTTCCTTTGCCACACTTGTACTATAATAAAACTGTATGACTATCACTTACAACCTGGGAGTCTTCATTATCTCCACCTCTGAGGCTTGGCTTCATTACGCTTCTAACACTAGACCCCCCTATCAATTGGTTTGGGGCTTATTATCACCATCCCACACCTAAAGACAAACTTCCTTGAGAGTAGAGAAACAGCCATTCTGAGTCATTTTCTTAACTGAAAACTGTTAGTAGTTAATAAGAAATGTCAGGAAGTTCATGGAAGTAATAAACTCGACTTGGAAAAGTTCATGTAGTTGTCAAAGATTCCAAACCCATTAGTTTTAATACTGGATATAAAAATGCTTCTTATTAAATTCCTCCAAAATTATTACTAATATCCACTGCTGCGGGAAACTACTATCCAGGAAGGGAAGAACAGAGGTCTCCTACAACGAAAGGAGAAGCAGACTACACAGAGAGGAACACAGCCTGCAGAAATCCAACATGGGTCAAGAGCAACAAGAGGGTTCAATTCCACACGGCAAACCTAAACATCTCCCCAAGTATGCAATGGTACTCTAGCACGAGCAGGGAACAAAGCCTGGGAGACCCTTTCTGAAATACCGATGAGCAAGCAGATTCAAGAAAGACTAAAGGGGCTGCATCAGAACCTTCTAGCACATCAACACCCATTGCTGAGGCAATGAAGTCAACCAGACCCATAAACAAACCCAGAGACCCTCATCCCTCATGGACTCCAGGTGAGCCCGACAACCTGAGCAACAGTCACAGCCAGACCCACTTCTCAGAATAAATACCATTTTCCTTCATTCTCCCCGGAATGGCTGAAATCCAAACAAACCATGAAGACAAGTCGTCATGGGGAGAAACACAGCCAACAGACAGACCAGACCCAGAGACAAGTCAAATATTGGCTTCATCAGCCAAGGAATTTAAAGTAATTATGAATTGTAACAGGCACAGAATCATAAGCACAATCAAATAGAAACAAGGAGATAAAACTAGGTAAAACAAGTGTCAAAACAGGAAGGAAGTCAAGGTCCAATTTGCGATTTGCTTACCTTGAAATGAGTTTTTAGAGGAGAAGTAGGATAGGGTTTTGATTTTTTCTTGTTATTTATGTCAGAATAATTAACTGGTGGTCTACCACCTTCAAAAGATGATGTCTATTTCTCAACCTCTCTTTTTCTCTCTCAGTGCTACTAAACCGTGTTATCTTGTTGACTTCTATGGAAATTAACACGGTGATAATACATTCAGGATTTTCTGGACATATTCCTGGATACTAAGGACTTTTGAAACTTAAAAGATAATGCTGTGGAGTGATGTTCTCTCATAACATGGCTGCTGCCCTCTTGGACTCTGATGGGAGGAGACAGACTATATCAGGGAGCTGACCAAGTCCACTGCGAACTTCCCACCAAGGAGTAGGGAGGATCCTGTAAGCCCCCTCCTTCCCAATGATTTACAGTTAACAACTGGTTAGGATGTGGGGTTCATGAGGCTCTGCCCATAACCAAGGATTTGTAGACAGTTAACCGTTGCTGGGAGGGAGAGGCTCACAAAGCTCACTACCTGGGGAAGGGGACTGGTCAGACTCTGCCCCATCCAGGGACTCATGGGTGGTTAACAACTAAAGGGGAGGGTCTCGCAGACCTCCTCTCCCTAAGGAGTTAAAGACAATTGAGGATGCTGGGCGAGGAGCTACTAAGGCCCCATGGTCTTTATATATAAGCAGTTAGCAGAGGGAAAGACAGACAAGATCCCCGGGGTTTACTGGCAGTGAACTGTTACCGGGAGAGTTTTTCTTCTTCTGCACCCATAGCCATACTCCACTTGGGTGGAGTCCTTTCTTACTTGTCACTACATCCTACATGGCCTGAACAGGTATGTGTGATCTCATCAAAAGCAGTTTGTGCAACATATAAACAATCATTATAGCAGAAGCTCGGGCTCTCAGAAGCCTATGTTATGAACAGAGAACAATGAAAGTAGCACTAAGAAATACAAACTGAGTTGGAGAAGACAGGAACTGGCCCACTACCACACACAAAAACATGGATATAGAGGGGAAGAAAAAAAATCAATGAAACTGCTACATGTAGAATTTGGGGGGGCAAAACAGTGAAATAACTGGTAATGTCACAGGTGAAAAACATTTCCTCTCCAGAATTACCTGCTGACAAAAACCATCCTACTTTTTAGATTTTTCCAGAAACACCTATGGAATATTAGTAGTCAAGGATGTTTAGGGGGGTAGAGACAGTTCAATGAGTAAGAGCATTTGCTTCTCTTCCAAAGGACCTGAATTTGGCTCCTAGCACTCTACCAGGCAGGTCACAATTGCCTGTGACTCCAGCGGTAAGGGATTTCACTTTCCCTTCTGGTCTCCCAGGACAAGGATGTGAGCTGCACGGAGTAGGGAAGTTGTGGTCTTGCTAAAGCCTGCAAATGAGGTAAATGCAACAGGCAGGAGGTTTTCATTAGCACTGCCTTGGCTTGCTTTGTTTTAAAAATGTATTGATGCTTGTGCTCCTGTCTGTCAAAGGATAAGCCCATGGGGGAAGGGCACATCTATGCTTGGGCAGAAGCCAGGAGGAGGCAATGAATCCCTGGGGGCTGGGGTTACAAATATTTGCATGAGGCCCAGCGAGTTAACTCCAGGTGGTGTGGGTCCCAGGATCCTAACTAAGGGTAGCTCTCTCAGAAAGCAACCTCTCCAGCCCCCAGGAAGAGCCATGTTGAAGGCGTGAAACTGAGGGGAAGGACTGAAGCAGAGATAGCTGGTGGGACAGGAGGTAAGAGGGGACCTGAGGACACAGGAGGAAGGGTACAGGTAAGAGTGATGATAAAAGGAAGGAAGATGGCCACAGTAGCTGGTGCTGATGCATCATGACAAAGTTAAACAAATCTCACGAGGTTGAATTTCAGACTAAGGGCAGAAGCAACTGAAACTAAAGGAATGAGATTCCCACTTAGAACAGTAAATCTGCCTACAGCATGAAAAATGAATAAGAGGAATAGTGAAGAGGTTGCTGAAATTAATTAACTTAATCTCTCACTTTTACAAGTTTAATACCACCCTGCGATGGCATTTACACATCCAATTAAAACTGTGTGCATCTCTGTGCATGGTGGCGCACACCTTTAATCCCAGCACTCAGGAAGCGGGAGGCAGAGACAGGTGCGCCTTTGTGAGTCTGAGGCCAGCCTGGTCTACAAAGCAAATCCTAGGGCTACAAGGACTAGAGTGAGACCTTGTCTCAAAAACAGTCCACATTTGCAGGGCAGTGGTGGTGCACACCTTTAATGCCAGGCAGGGACAGGGGGATCTCTGTGAGTTCAAGGCCAGCCCGGTCTACAGAGTCCCAATACAACCATGGGTACACAGAGAAACCCTGTCTCAAAAATCCAACAAAACAAAGAGTGCACATCTCTCCGCCTGCAAACATGAAGCCCATCTTCTCTCCCCTTCACTGTATGTCCTGCACAGTTCCTTTCTCAGTTTATATTATAACCACATTACTTGAAAGCATTCTCCCCCAGATAATTTGTGTGGCTCATGCCTCAGTTTCTTCAGATCCCGAATTCAGTATTACCCTAAATGTGGCTGATTCACCTTACACAAGGCAGCATCCCTCCCTCCTATCAGTTCTGCCATTCACGGTGCCCATCACCAGCTGACCCTATGAGCAAGAAACTACACACATTACATTTTTTTCTGTTTTGATAGTCATGATAGAGACAAAGAAAATGAGGCTACAGGCTAACTCGCTAACGGCCACAAAATTTCTTAAATGCCAACCAAGGATCCAAATTCATGGCTGGTATCACAAAGTTTAGATATAATAGTCTCTATTTTACCTTTGATGCCAAGGCCACCTACTACAAATAAATTAAATGAAATGGACACTTTGAGGAGAAGACTGAAATAACCCCATGAAAAATAGAAGCATTAATCAATAAAATCTTAAAGGACTGCCAGGCAAAGTTAGGGACCCATTAAAATGGAAACAAATAGGTGTGTTCATAAGAGCTATGACCCAGCTGTGAACTTTGCTCAGAGCAGATGCAAAGGGCGAATATGGTACAGACTAACGGCCTTCAACAAGGGATGGGAGAGACACTTACTAGGTACCCCGCAGACTATTTTGGTGTCAAGCCTTCAGAACGAGGGCTGCCTACAGGCATCAGTAGATGGTGGACAGGATGCTGAAGAACATCACATAGTGTCAAGGACAGTTTCCTCCTGGACGACAGCAGTGCTAAAGAGAAACCTGGTGTGACTGGGGTTGGATTCCCAAGCATGTCAAGAGGGAGGAGGGATCCAAAGATGCTCATCAGAATCACACTAACAGACCATGAAGGTAGAAAATGCAAAAACTTACAATGTGAGGGACCTAAAATATCAGCAAGGACAAAGTGGACCCTGTGTTGCTGCTGCCAAAGGGCTGGCACGTCAGCAGCGAGAGGACACTGCTGCGGAGCGGACAGGCTGCAAAGTCAAAGCGCATCCGGGAAGTCCTGGCTACAGATGGGTCAACCTCCAAAGTCTCCCATGCTAGGCCAGGCTTTCTGCCTTACGTGCCAAGAAACATGAAGGATATCGAGGGAGGAAGTACTGCTTTAGAAAGGAAACAAATCCAAAAGGACAAGCGGCTGAGCTAAATTAGGGCAGAAGCAGAAGACAGAGACCTTGGCAGCCTCTTACTGTTGCCCCAGGGCAAGCACCGCAGACACTGTAAGAGTGAAGCAGGATCTAGAATATTTCACATTTATCGTCTCATTTATTCTACGCTTGACATTTATAAGAAAGGTTTACTATTCTGATATGTAGAACATGGAGACACCGAGACAGGGTGAAACAGCGTGTGAGGTTACAAATGGCAGCAGAGCTGGGATGCACTCCAGAATGATCTCACCCCAAAGCCCTGCTTCTGTGAACTGACACAAAAATGGCCAGGAGTTTTATAATAAAGGGGAGATAGGAATGAGTCGGGCTACATGGTCCCAGTACGCTATGGCCACCGCCCAGGACAGGATACAAGGACCTTTGCTTTGATGAAATAGCCCTGTTCGCACAGCAGACCGACAGCCTCCCAGACCACTAGAGCTCATCACCGGCAGCCTCCAGCTGGCACTGCTTTCTCCTCCACCATCACTTTCCCTTCGCCCTCCCTCCTCAGTTATTTTAACCATTTCCTCCCTTTCCACTTGATCTGACTCACAGTAACTTCGGAGTACAACTATTTTAATATTCCTACGTTAATGTAGGGTAAAGAGTACTACAACGCTTCCATATAAGCAGGAGTCTGTACTGCAGTCCTGAGCGTCTCTCTGTTCTTGTACAGTCACTTGGGCCATTCACTTGATGGAGAAGTGTTCAGAATAAACAGAAAAGGGAGAAAGGAAAAGCTCCTCTTTCCTCTCGTCTCCATCACCTACAAAGGAGGGGTATAAATGCTGCACAAGCCTTTAAAACAAAACCAAAAAACACTGAATTATTTTAATGTAATCCAGGCTGGTCTCAGCTTCACTATCCTTCTGCCTCAGCCTTCCAAGTCCTGGAGGTAATTAATTACAGGCATGTGCCACCAGGCCCAACACTACATCTATCTTCACCGGAAAGAGTCCCGTTACTGCAGAGAAAACCCTGATTTAGAGTAAAGTCAAGATGTCTATGCAGGCACTGCTCTGTTTCAGTCACTGGGGAACCTTTCAGATTTGTTCCCAGATCAACTGCAGCTACCACTATCCTCAGGAGACAAGGGAAGTTGGGGGCTCCAGACTCTGCAGACAAATAAGGCGACGTGGAGAAAGCTCAAGGCACCAATCAGTCACCAGAGCCCTTCTGTAAGAGTCCCAAGAGGAAGCTGCATCACCAAGTTCAGGATGAGCCATTTGTCAAAGAGAATCCACTCTAAATGGGGTAAGGAGAACCCAAACTAGCAGAAATTCCTTGTCCTTGTAGAGATTCTTTCAAGTCTTTGAGAGGCAAGCTGAGTCCAAACAGAGTCTCGCTCCTTCAGATACAAACCATGATCAAATTCGGCATGGTCAAGAAAAACATTAACCTACAACGAAGCTAAGAATGCAATGGGATAAATAAGAAATAATCCTTTAAAGTGTAACGAAAGGGAGGCAGAGAGACGGCTCAGTGGTTAGGGGCACTGGCTGCTCTTCCAGAGGATCTAGTTTTGGATCCTACCATCCACATGGCAGTTCATCATCATTTCTAACTCTATCTCCAGGGGATCTGATACCCCCTCCCCCGTCTAGCTTCCGTGGAAACTGTACCATTGTGGTGCACAAGATATACATTTAGGCAAAATACCCATACAAATAAAATAACCCTTTTTAATGTAAGAAGAAGGAAAAATACAAATTCCAGGTGCTACATTCAACAGGAGGAAGATGAAAGCGAGCGAAGCAACTCAAAAAGCCCAGCACAGCTAGCTCAAAGACGCTACAGTTACAAGACCCTCACTGCCAGGCCAGCTGGTCACATTTTCAGGAATATATAAGAGTGCTAGCTTTCTATTTAGGGAGAGAAAAGGAAGTTTCTCTTTAATTTGCTGTTGTCTCAGCTGGTTCAGAACTCACAATGCAGTGAGGCCTGGCCCTAAGGTCATAGCAGTTCTGCTGAGGTTATACTCATGACCTTACGCCAGCCTTTTAATAATGTATTTACAGCAGAAAAACTTAAGTGATACTATTAAAATCTAGGTCAAATTAGAGGCTATTTTTAAGGAGAAAAAAGGTGCATACTATTAAAATAATCCTCAACAGCACCTAAGAGAGAGAAACGTGTTCTACTTTCACATATAAATTAATTTCTGCCTCGGCCATTTTTATAGCCCTGATAAGGGGTCACTATAAATGGAAGTGATGAACTCACACAAAGACAGGAAAAAGGATGGGAAGACTAGAAATGTCCCCTAGATAACTCTAGGAGTATTTTCCGGGCCAGTGAGATGGCTCAACACATAAAAAAGCACTTACTGCCATGCCAGCCAACCTGATCCCACATGGCAGAGGGAGAGGACCGGCCTCGGTAGGTTGTCCTCTGACCTCCACACATGCTGCGCCACACGAGCCGTGACACTTGTTCCTTAAAATCTCATTTAGAAGCAAAGACAGAGTATTTTTCTTCCAAACCAGACTGGACACATGGGGACAGAGATACGTGTGTGTGTGTGTGTGTGTGTGTGT
>LOEQ01001522.1:136347-153880 GCA_001685075.1 Bramus lutescens
CAGACAGAATATTGTATACATAATAAATAAATATTTTTAAAAAAATAGAAATATGAAGCTGAAGGTTACCGTTATGTTGCCAGTGTCAGCAACATGGCAAAACCAGAACTGGCAAGGAACGAATAAATGAAAGTTGTGGGAGGAATCTAGATACAGGTTTGTGCTGACCAGTAGTAATTCAGAAAGTAATTTCAGGAAGTACTCAGATACCCTCATATAGAATGTGTTGATGTTTCCCAGGTAATGGTGTTCCAGTCTTAGGAAGTAATTATGTGCACACATAAGTAAAACCCATCACTCTGCTGTCGACAGCTTCATTAACCTTTTATCGTGTCACATTTCTGGGAAGTGTGGCCCGCTGGTACTGATACAGCTGAGCACCGCTAACTAGGTCACTTCAGAAGTCTGAGATGGGGCTGATAACAGGTCGGCTCCCGAGGGCTGAGGCAGCTTCTGTGGAGCTTCTGCTTCCTGGTGATTTGCAAGCCGTCTTGGATCCCTTCATCTTCACACAGATGCGTGCCAGTGTGCTATCCAAACACTGACTGGGTCATAGCCTGCTATGATGTCTTCCTTTTAACTTGATTATCCCCATGAAGACCCTGTCTTAAGGTCATCTTCTAAAGTAGGGCTTTGGTCCCCAGCACTGCACGGTGATCTTCAGGCATTGAGAAAGTGACAGAGACGTAAGAACTATCTTAGGGACTGGGTTAAAGGGGAAATATAACAAAATCGCTCTCTCAATGTGATTTTAGTCTGTAGGGGAAGGGTGCTAATTTTCTCCTGGGAAATCACAGAGCTAGAACTAACAGTGGGTGTGGGAAGCTGTAGGTGACAAGCCTATGTGATCTCACCTTTCACCTCGTTGACACAGGGTCTCCATGGTTGCTACTGCATGCACCATGCTAGCTGATCCAAGAGCTCCCAGGCAATTCTGTTTCCACCCCACATCTCATTTGTCAGAGTGCTAGAATTTCAGACATCCAACACCACATCAGGCTTGCCTTTTTAAAAAAAATACATATGCATGTTTTGCCTTCATTTATGTCTGTTTTCCATGTGCATATGTGCCTAATGCTCACAGAGTCAGAAAGAGGACATTGGATCCAGTTACAGCTAGCTGTGAACCACCATGACACACCCAGATTTTTATGTGGGTACCAGGGATCAACTTCAGGTCATGAGGCTTGCTCGCACAGGTAGCACTTCACCCACTGAACCAACTTGACAGCCCATAAAGGACAATTTTATAACCTCTAAAACTGTTCACCATTAACTGCTGGCCTTGCAAAAGAAGCGTGTGGTCCTCCACTGGGGCCAGAGGCAGTAGAGAGCCCCAGCGAAGAGCTTGACTGTACTGTTTGTCTGCTTTATTACAAGAATATCATCATTGTTGACATTAAAATGATATGTCTTATGCTAAAGACATTGATAACAGGAAACTTTTCATCTTCAAACTTAACCACTCTTTTTGGGGGAGTGGGGCTGAAATGAGGCCTCTCTATGTAGCCTTGGCTGTCCTAGAACTTGCTATGTAGACCTCAGCTGGCCTTGAACTCAAAGAGATCTTCCTGCCACTGCCTTCCTCCTGCTGGCATGCAGCACCACACCTGGCCGAACTTTACTGTTGTTGGTTGTTTTTCGCTTTTTGGGGGACCCACCATCCAGCTCCCAAATAAATCTTACTTATAAATGCCCGGCCTTGACTGGTTTCTAGCCAGCTTTTCTTAAATTATCTTATCTACCTTTTGCCTCTGGGCTTTTTCCTTTTCTTACTTCTGTGTCTTACTTTCATTCTTACTCCATGGCGGACTGGGTGGCCCCTTCTTTTCTCTCTCCTTGATCTCGCTCTTGCTCTCTCTCTCCTTTCTCCTATTTATTCTCACTGCTTGCCAGCCCCGCCTATTCTTTTTTCTGTCTTGCTCTTGGCCATTCAGCTCTTTATTAAACCATCAGGTGTTTTAAACAGGCAGAGTAACACAGCTTCACAGAGTTAAAACAAATGGAACAGAAAAGAATGCAACACCTTTGCATCATTAAACAAATGTTCCACAGCATAAACAAATGTAACACACCTTAAAATAATATTCTGCAACACTTCACCAAGAGTTCGGGGCTTCCAAAAGTTGAAATGTGCTTTCTTCAAAACGCTAAAGTGAGGAAACTGACTCTTATCCTTGGAAAAACCCAAAGGCCATTTAAACAATAGGCCCAAAGAGTCGCACCCACAGCACTACAGACTGGGAACCCAAACTGTAACTAAACCTGGTAGACTGTGTCATGTTCAGAGTAGCCCAAGAATTGGTAAGGTCACTGAGAAAAAGGAATATTCATCCTGCCGTGACTTGCTGGCATTAGACTTAATGTAACTCAAAAAAGAATACAGAAGCTATCGTAGGCAAGTGTGGAGCTCTAATGGGACAGAGAAGGAAGTCAGAGTCAGTGGGGTTGCTTGGCTGGCAGGCCACACACCGGAATCGCTCAGGAAAGATTAGTATGCCGTAAGAAACAAACGGAAAAGTCAGCCAGCCAGAGCTGTGCATGCTTGCCAATCCAGGCTTCTTGAAAGGCTGACAAGAGGATCCTATGAGCCAAGGAATTGAAGGACAGTATAGCAATACCCAGTCTCAGTTAAAGCAGGATCAACCGGGAAAATGAAGGTGTATAGAATCTCACAGATGTTGTTATGGTGGCTTAGTTATCTCACACAAAAAAGTCCAAAAATAAGTAACTTTACATTCATTCACCATTCCTGACAATAATTTTTATCTCTGCCAATCTCTGTAGGGAAATATGCAATCATTTCAGCAGCCTTTTAAGTATACACACTTTTTAAACTAATTGGGAGCATAGTTTTGTCAGTTCCTGTCTTATGGGAGCTTAGGGGAGGGGAGGAAGTAGCGCTGGAAAAGCTGGAGCTAGACCGAATCATGGCTTTGTGGCACGTAAATGCACATCTTGTAAGTGGTCCTGCATCTGTCAGGAGCTCTTTAAGTCTAAGAGAAGGATGGACAAATGCATGGCGTCTCCTATAAGAAACCAGCATGGATGGACAGATGTACAGAAGGATGGACTCACTCATGTACAGAGAAATGTAAATGGAGACCATATTGAAATTCTGTTTAGCACCTACTCGATTGCAAAAATTAAGAACTCTGAAAATATCAAATGTTGGCAAGGATGCGTGTAGCAGCCATGTCTTCCTTAGAATGCCAATAAGAGCGGAAGATGCTGGGGCTGGATTTAAAAGATGTTGCCCTGACTGACAGCATTGACCACCCAGCAATCCCATAGCTAGTTCCATACCCTAAAAGAAATTAAGTACGTACACCAAGAAACATCTCAAGGATGCTTATGTAAAGCAAAAATTGACTGAAGATACCAGTTTACATAGACAGGAAGAATGAGTAAATGCTTATTTACACAAAGGAGTGTTATGCTGACTGTAAAACTGAGTGTAGGGAACCTTCCTGTGGGGGAGTATTCAGAGAATTACAGGTTTGTGTATGAAGCAACCCAGATATGACTGTGGATTGCATGACACCATCTTTGAATGTCTCCACATAGGCAAGACTATGATAGTTAAATTGCATGTGTATACCAAGTCTTTTTTTTTTTTTTCTTTTCCTCAGAAAAGTGAGTGTTCAGCACAAACTTTAGGATAGGGGTTAGCTGTGTACGCAGCAAGACATATCGAGGTTGGTATTACGGCATTCTGCTCCTGAGTACAACAGATTCATGTAATTCTCTTTATTGTGCTATGTAACAGAAGTATGTGCATATATTCTTTCCTTGGTATCAACTTTGATGTTGGAAACACGTTTTACACTTGAAGTGAGTTAGGAGCAATCTGCACTAACTGAAGGCACAAGCTGAGGCAAGCAGGGTGCAGATACCATGGGAAGGAGAGGCTGGTCCTGGCCCAGCCCATATGTTCTTGCTGGTGTAAGGGCCGGTTCTAGTGCTACGCCAGGCCACAGATGGAGGCAGGGAAGGAGCCGCACCTGTCATCACGAGTCTTTGAACAGAAGGCCAGAACCTTTGAGAAATTGCAGAGCAGGCTGTCTCTTGTCCTTTTTCTCAAAGCTGGTATAAATCCAGGGAAGCATGTCCAACTTCAAGTTTATCCAAAGGGTTTTTTAGGTTCTAGAAGTAGTAGCCGGCTAGTTCAATGTTCTCTCTGTTTATTTCTATTGATTGTCAGATGAGAGTTGGATGCTTTTTAATTTTTTTTAAATATTGAGGAGGGGACCTGTGTGTCACAACGTCAGTATAGAAGGTAGAGGACATCCCATGGATTTCTATCCTTGCCTTCCACCTTGTTTGAGACAGGGTCTCTTGTTTGCTCTAGCAGATCTTTGGGCTTCTGGGACTTCAGTGTCTGCCTCCCATCCCACTGTAGGTGTGATGGGATTGCAGACATGGGATCCTAACTCTAGTCCCTACCCATGCGTGCAAGCGCTTTAACCACTGCACCATTTCTCCAGCCCTAAGAGTTAGCCTCTTGTCTACCTCTTTGATATGTAGCACATACTATAAAAAGTAACTCAACATTTAAAACTGTGTGAATTAACGTGGCCAGCCCCGAGAGATAATGTGGATACTGAAATGTAGACTCATGTACTTCACTCAGTGGCCATTTTGTGTTTTAATGCTATATGGCTGGTCTGTTTTGATTGACTGACTGTAGCCAAAAATCTCACATTGCTTGAGACTATCCAGTACTTCCACAAAAGTAGTTTAACTTGAGTGGGAGATGTGGCTCAGTGTTAGAGTTCTTACCTTGTATGCATGAAGTCTTGGGTTCAGTCCCCATCTCTGCAAGCAGGGAGTCCACATAGCACATGTGCTTTAGAGCAGTTCCACAGGATACGAAAGGGAAGACTTAGCAGTGGGCTCTGGATGGCTCTGAACTGTCAGGGGAAGAAGGCATCTGACACGAATAGGAATCATGGTTTGAAGCTAGTTACTCCCTGGCCACCCTGAGCTCGCTCTATCTCAAAGAAGGAGAACACGACGAAGAGGTGTGTGTTTTCCTGGGGGTCACTATTGCTGTAGGGATGATCTGACTAAGACATCTGTCACTCTCTGGTGGCCAGAATTTATTTGGCTTGTTAGACTGGTCCCTTGCTCTTGTTCATTTCCCTGTGCTGTGCTCATTTTGGTCAGTAAATCACACACACACATACAGAGAGCATCAGAAGATCCAGGACCGGATGTGAGACGTCAGCTTGGAGAGTTGCAGCTCTCTCTGGAAAGATGTGTAATTTGAGGATGGCTGGATTGGGGTTTTAAAAGTCACCTCTACACTTCACCCCCACCCCAGTCATGCAGCAGTCACTCAAAAGTAAACACTCATTGCAAATGTAGCTTTTTCAGCTTGGAGAGAATTTGTCTCCATATGGGCTCTGAATGACCTAGATTCCCTCTAGTGCTGGTCAGATTCTTACTTTGCTATGTTTTATCAGTCTTTGTTTTGCTAACATGTTAATCCAGGAAACCAAGTCTAAAACTTTCCAGCAGACAGATTTTCCCAACTTTGAACTGGGGCATGGTCACACGTGCTTGTAGTCCTAGTACTTGAGAGCCGGAAGCAGGAGGATCAGGAGTTCCTTTGTCTTAAAAGATGTCCTAGCCTTGTTCACCCTCTAAAAATAAATTCTGTAAGATGAGATTGTTTAAAATTACAGCTTGGAGCCAGAAAAGCAGTTCTCGCAATATTTAATTTGAGAAATACCACTGGTAGGTTGATGACTTTGACCTCTTAAAGCATCTGTTTTCAGTGTTTCAGTGCTCCGTTAGGAGAGTTCCCATTTCTATTTTTTTGTTGTTGTCCTTTGTTTTCTTTCTTTTGTTCTTGTTATTTGTTTGTTGTTTGTTTGATTGTTTTGTTTTGAGGCCAGGTTTCTCTGTAATCTTTGCTGTCCTGGGACCAGGCTGGCCTCAGACTCGCAGAGATCTTGCCTGCCTCTTCCTGAGGGTATTCGTTTTCATACAGATGCTGAATGCCTCATTAGAATGCAAGTGGGTGAAGCCACCTGCCCTTTTGGAGCCCTCGCATTCCAAACCAGCCTGAGCAACTAATGAGACCCTGTCCCAAAGAAGAGGGTAGGAGGCATAGACAGACACACGTACATCATTAGAACTCATGAGTACTAAAGTTTATTTGGAAGCTTGTAAAAACCCTTTTCCTAGACCCCATTCCCAAAGAGTCAGATTGAGTGGCTCTGGGATGGCCTGGGCATTGTTATTTCCAAGGACTCCTCCATGCATGGAACATGCAGTCACACTTTTAAACCCTTAGGCTGGATTTCTTTGGCAGTTATAGTGTCGGAAACTAACACAGGACAGAGCTGCCAAACATTGCCGTTTCAAAACAAGGAAGTAAAAATGGTAAAATGGTGTTAGTTTTGGTTGTTTAGTGATATTAAAACAAGCACTCTGAGCCCTCAAGATCTCTCAAGAAGCAGTCACTGGTCTATATGGAAGTAATCCTCCTTAGCCATGAGGTGACTCAGTCAGCAGGTGAGGATGCTTGCCACCAAGCCTGGTGACCTGAGTTCCATCCCCATCTCTGGGACCCACGTGGTAGAAGGAGAGAACGCATGCCTTTGGTCACCACCATACACACAGACACACACACTCAAATGTAATAAAAATGTTTTAAAAGAAGTAAGCTCTTCTCAGACAAAGCTTGTCCTTTTAGTATTAATTGCAAATGTGTTTGAAGCAAGAATGTGGGGAATGGGATATCTGGAGTTTCTTACAGCATTCTCTGAGCATCACATCTTCAGCCAGCAGCACAAGAACGAAGTCTAGCAAGCATTAAGGCCTCATACGTGTGCCATGGCTGCATGCCCACCTGCTGCGGTAACATTTATGCCACATCTCCAAGGGGTCGTCTGTAACACTTCTGGGTGTGGAGCCTTATGCTCATGAACCCGTAGGTAAATTCATCAAAACAATTTCTACCTGTTAAAGTAGCCACAATATAAAACTATAAGTTACAAGGCTGTAGAGATGGCTCCATGCTTAGGAGCACTTGCTGCTCTTGCAGAAGACCCAGGTTTGATCCCCAGCACCTACATGGTGACTCAAAACTGACTGGAACTCCAGCTCCAAGAGACCCAACACCTTCCAGGCTCCACAGCATCACTACACACAGACACAGACTTGTGCTAAATGAAAAAGTAAATAATAATAATAAATCTTTAAAGAAATAACTCTTACAAGGTTCAAATACTTGGTAGGGGAGAGTAGACTCACGAGTCGTGAGTTTTCTGAGTGACACATAGGAGCACACATAGCTTGTCAGGATGCTAGTTTCAGCCAGTGATACTGGGAGTGGGTGTTCATTTTCCAGATCCTATTTCTGTGTAGCTGGTATGTGTGTGCAGCCCTTAAAAGAAACTCCTGGACTATGTCCAACTTCTCTTGTATGTCCTTCCCCTAGAGTCTAAGAAAAGCTATATGGTATTTAAAATGTGGTTCAATGTGTTGTCATGGAAACTAATAAAAGAGAAGCAGGAAAAGGTAAATCTTTAGTGAGAAACCAGCAAGGGAGGAATTGTCTTAATGAAGCAAAGAAACTTAGAAGAAGTTAAACGCTTAAATGTAGAGTCTCTGCTCAAACTACTGATAAATCAGAAACAGAGAGATGATCATCAGTCCGGAAACCACAGGAATGCACCCCAACATGCTGAGATTCCAAGGAGTTGTGCCTTTCCCTTGTGTAAGTATTTGTTGAGATTAATTCAATGGAGCCAAGGCCACTTAACTTCCACACATTGGAAAGAAAAAAAAATACAGATCTGTGGTCAGCAAAGGACTTTCATCTGTCACTATGTAGTATTTAGCATACTGTAACACAATCCTAATTAGTCATATTAAGTAAAAACCTGGAGTCAGATATAGGGGTTAATGCTGAAAGATCAGAGAAGCAGAGCAGCCGCTTCTTTCCTCTACTGCATCCTCAGACCAGAGAGGCAATCCTGTCCCAACGAATCCTCAGACTGAATTGTTGTAGAGTATTGTTTTAAGGTGTGTTGCTTTGTTTATGCTGCATTTGTTTAACTCTGAGAAGCTGTGATACTTTGAAACACGTGATGGTCTAATAAAGAGCTGAATGGCCAACAGCGAGGCAGGAGCAAGACTAGGCCAGGCTGGCAGGCAGAGAGAATAACTAGAAAGAAAAAGAAGGAAGAAGGAGCAAGCAATGAGAGAACAAGGAGAGGAGGACATCAGAGGCCAGTCAGCCACCCAGCCAGCCACAGAGTAAGAGTGAAAGTAAGATATACAGTAAGAAAAGGAAAAGGTACAGAGGCAAAAGGTAGTCAGGGATAATTTAAGAAAAGTGGGCAAGAAACCAAGCTAAGGCCAGGCATTCCTAACTAAGAATAAGCCTCGGTGTGTGACTGAATCCAGTGAGCTCCCATCTCCTCACGCCTTATATTTCTCTCTTTGCCCAGCGTGTCCCTTCCTGTCTCTGTCTCTCTAGTGCTGGTATTAAAGGCATGTGACTCCCAAATACTGGGATTAAAGGTATAAACAACCACAGCCTGGCTATGTTTCTCTTTGAGACTGGATCAATCTAGGGTAACCCAGGGCGGTCTTGAGCTCACGGAGATCTGTCTGCTTCTGCCTCCCAAGTGCTGGGATTAAAGGTGTGTGCCACCACCACCCGATTTAGGCTCTGTAATAAACTAGTAAAGAGGAATGGCGCCATGGACCAGGGTGGCAGCGTTGGTTAGACTTGGGATTTCTTTAGAATTAGAAAGCAAGAGGACAGTTTGACAGGTTGGCTGTGGATGTTCAGAATAAATAAATTGCATGAGGTCATAACATAGGGAATTCATCAACTTCAAGGAAAAGGTGCTAAGTTTTATCTAAGTATGAAGAGATGTGTAAGTCAAGGCGACCCAAACAGTCTGGCAGCAGAAAAGCGGGTGACAGTGGTAGGATAGTGGCACTTTTGACCATGTTATACCACTGGGAGAAAGGACACAATCCAGTATGAGAGCTGCTGAGTCTGCAGGAGTGAAGATGGAGTCGGTGGTGTGGCATCAGGGCAGGAGCAGACAAGGGGATGGGGCAGTGCAGCGTAGAGAGCGCTATGGAAAGATGGCGGTTTATAATGATACCCTATATTAATTACATATCCCTGTCTCGCTGATCATAGCCTCCATCTCAGACCACACACAGCCAGTTCCAGTGTGGTTGCAAAAATAAAACAGTAAAGCGTCTAGTTACCGAAAAGTGTCTTTAACAACTTGAGGACTAGGAAAGGCGCTCAAACAGGGCCAGCAGCATTCATTCTAAGGGAAGGGCTGATAATGATAAGTTGACATAAACTGAAGTTGTATATTTCTCTGTCAGTGATAAAGAACACCGTGGAGAGTGGAAAAGAAACCAGAATGGAACAAAATATTAGTAGTATATAAAGGGGGCAAAAAACAACAACTCAATAGTCAAGGTACTTTCCACCAAGCCCAACCACTGGAGTTCAGTCCTCGGTTACCCAAGTAATAGAAGGAGAGAACAAATTCCTGTAGTTGACTTCTGACCTCCACCGCCATGCGTGGGCACTGACAAACCTCTATGGGCGCACAAAATAAAACCTAATAAAAGCTGCTACCTTAAAAAAAAAAAAAGAGCAAGCTATGTCTCATTTTCAGAACACATAAAGACTCGTGGACAGGATGTTTTACATCCCAAGTGATATGCGTGAAGACAGATGAGGAGCACAGAAAGCATGTGCCTTTCTAAGACGGTGGCAGTGCTGTCTGAAGTGTGTTCCTGCTCTCCATGTCTTTGCGAAGGGAGCCAGAGCACCCTGGGTCTCTAGTCTAGTCTTGAGCATGAGTTTGTTTAAGAAAAGCCTCTGAAGCTGGCCATGCACACCTTTAATCCCAGCTCTCAGGACTCATCAGCAGGTGGGGCTACGCAGTGAGACCTTGTCTCCAAAACGAGACAGTTTGTTGCAGTGTGGGAGTTAGACTCAGAAAACTAGCACCAAGAAAAGTAGTGACCCTTCCCATTTTAAAAGAAATACCAACCAGGCGGTGGTAGCGCACACCTTTAATCCCAGCACTCAGGAGACAGAGACGGGTAGATCTCTGTGAGTTTGAGGGCAGCCTAGTCTACAGAGGGAGTTCAGGGACAGACTCCAAAGCTACAGAGAAACCCTGTCTAGAAAAACCATTTAAAAAAGAAAGAAAAGGAGAAAGAAAGGCAGCCCAATGGGGCCAGCTAGAGGGCTCAGCCTGGGGGGAGGGGCTTACTGGGCAAGCCTGGCGACCTGAAAAGCTTTGTCAAGGTGGAAGGCAAGCACAGACTCCAAAATCACCTTCTGACTTCCACGTGTGCTGTGACACTTGTGCACCCACTCACACATATCGTGCACACAACAATAATAAATACAAATCTAAATATATATCCCTGGAGGAAAACAGATGCTGGGTAAAGGATGCCTATTTTCTTCAAAGGCTTCACAGTTTGTTTGGAGTTTTTGTAATGGAGATATGATAGACCTACCCTGACTAGCAGTTATCTGTTGCCATTGGAGGACAATGTTCATGGGGTGGCCCGGGACCCAAGTTGCCCAGCCTGTGTTCCGCGGGGTTGGGCAGGATAAGCTCAGGAAAGCATCTGTGTCTCGAATGCTCCAGTGAGCAATCAGCGCTCTCCTGAGATGACCCCCTGCTGTTGCTAGGAGCTCAATTCTGTTCCGGGAGTAGGTGGCAACATTATGTAATGCCAAACCATATTTCAGTCCCTCTTCATATATTTGGAGAAAGAATTAAAGCTTCTGGAGTTCTTATTTCGAACTATTAAATCTTTACAATCAAGTAGAAATCAAGATGGTTCAAAGTTGACCTTAGAAAAATAACTGGCTATGCATTTTAAAGAAAAAAATACATTCTTGAGCATGAAAATTTTGCCTTTGGGAGTTTTTGTTTTTGTTTTTTATTCTTTTTACCATAGACTTGAAGGACTTAGGTGCTCTGTTTATCCAAGCAGTGGTCTATAGGATGCATGCCTCCGTTTGCATTAGCTATGGGGAGCTCTGAACTGCTCTCAACTACCTCCAGCCCTGGGAGTGCCAACTGAGAGACTGACTCACACAGTTCTGGATGTTTCTTTTAGAACAGAGCTTCTGAAAATGTAAACACAGAGCTCTGCTTAAAGACCCATCTCCAGCACCCTTGAAAACAAAAGCAGAGCCGTGGCTGGTGGACCTTACCGAAAATGAGCAAAACACACCACATCTTGCTGGTTTAGTTGGTTTGTTTGTGTCAGGGTCTCATGTATCCCAGGCTAGCTCCAGACTCCCTGTGTTGCCCAGGATGACTTTACACTCATGATTATCCGGCCTCTACCTCCTCTGTGCTGTGAGTTCTGGGATTCCAGGCATGCACTATCATACCCTGATCATGTGGTGCCAGGAACAGAACCCAGGCTTCGTGCATACTAGACAAACTTTCTACCCACTGAGCTACACCCCAGCCATGGTTTTTTGGGTTTTTTTTTAATTGTCTTTAATAATGTATTTAAATGGCCTAGTGATGTCAGCTTAATGGCTCCACACAAATCTACTGATATTTTAATTATCATCTGCAGCCCATGGCCTAGTGGGGCTCCTGGTCCTATGACCATGAGGCCATGATATGTAGGTTTAAATTTAAGTCTTTATCATTCTGTTTATCAATAATAAGACTTATAGTCAGAGGCTGGGGTGAAAACCTGCTAGCTCAGAGAGATTGAGTAGCAACTATCTGATGAGGTTAAGGGGTTTCGGGGGGGGGAAATGGTGTCATTATATTTTAAGTACAGAAAAAATTAGACAAATAAATAAAAATCCCAGTATCCAGTGCTTCTGAAGAGCTGGCAACCACAGGGTATCATTAGGTAAGGCAGAGATTATTAAGTATGTCTCAAAACTTTAAAAATTGTAAAACTTACTAAATAAAATATCTAGAATTGATGAATAACAGGCCAGGGTAAAGAGCCCAGTAGTAGAGTATTGGCGTACCATGCCTTGATCTCTGGTACTGATTGATAGACAAACAGATACACACACACATACATAGATTGGGGGGGGCTAAAGGGATGGCTCAGTGGCTAAGAGCATTCGCTGCTCTTTCAGAGAACCCAGTTGGATTCTAAGCACCACACATGGTTTAGAGTGGCCTATAAGTTCTGTGATACCCACTTTTAGCTTCTAATGGTCTCTATTTGTGGCAGATACACACAAATAAAAACAAATCTTTGCGGGGGGGGTGAGACAGGGTCTCTCTACCATAGCCCTGCCTGTCCTGGAATTTACTATGACTAGTCTGGTATCAGACTCACAGAGATCAACTTGCCTCTGTCTCCCAAGTGCTGGAATTAAAGGCCTGTGCCACCACTGCCCAGCAAAGAAAAAAAAATCATTTTTTTAAGTAAGTGAAATTAATGCCTAAATCTCATACTTGGAGAATTAACATGGAACAACCCCTCATGCGGAAGGATTTTGGCTTGCTTTTATCATTTATTTAATTACTTTTCTAGGGTTCTTACAGGAAGGTCAGGAATGGGGGAGACTGCCCCATCTCCTCAGAGGGTCATTGTGTGGTGTCATCCAAAACTTCCCTCCTAACACATGAACAGGGCTTCCCAAGAGGAGAGGATTTAGTGGTGCCAAGCAGCCAGCACGCTGATCTCTGGAATGACTAAACTCGTTTTTGCGGCTGGTTCGTGTCTTTTGCTGTTCAGTTTTCCAAGATAGAAAAGAATGTACCCGCCTCCTGTACTAAATGTACAGTTTTCCTGTACTAAAGAAGATGCTTACGCATCCTTCTGTTAGATGGTTGGCTCAAGAAAATGTCAAGAGCATTTTAAAATGCCTTCACAGCGTCTGATCATTGTGTCTGGCTATTTATTTTGTTAACATAATTTGTACTATGGTCTGTCCTACGAAATGAGGCTCCTAAGTCTTCCATCCTTATTAATGAAAGAATTTGAGAGGAGAGATGCTCTCAACATGAAGAGAGTGGCATGGGAAAGTTACCACATTGGAGACACACTGTAGGCCCTAGACTGATCTAAGCAAATGAAGGAAGGAAGTAGTTTAAGAAACACAAAATTAGCCAGGCATAGTGGTGCATGCCTTTAATCCTAGCAGCACTCAGGAGGCAGAGGCAGGAGGATCAGGTCTACAGCCTGAGTTCCAGGACAGCCAGGGCTGTTTACACAGAGAAACCCTGTCTCAAAAGTAGTAAAATAATAATAATAAAAGAAAACAAATTGCTAAGTTCACTTCAGCTTGGCGGACCCCTAGCAGAGATTTCTGGGGTGACTAAAGGGGACCAAAGCTTGGGTGCAGTAGGAATGAGTGTTTTAGGGGAAGTGTTGGCAGAAGGTTTAGACTTGACTTCATTCTGGGAAGCTGGAGCTCCTGCTCAGCAAACCACGATCCCTGCATATGGCTTGCCTCGCTAGGCTCCTTTTTTATTTGCATAGTCGGGTATATTTTAGGAAAAGAAATTTTCTCAACATTTTCAGAACTAGTTTGAATGTGATTTTTCTTCTTCACCAAAAGCTGTGTTTTGTTTTTTGCATTTTTTTTTAATCTTAGGCTACAACTCTTAACTTCTCTGTAAATCAGGGAGGATAATGGTAAGTGTGGTTTTACAGATCCTGTGCTTAAGAAGCTAAATAAAGCCTGCAGTTCCTGAGGGAAGTTACTCAGGAGTCAAGAGTCGGCAAGATGATGAGTAATCGTGACCACTTTGAGTCCAACTCCCTGACAGGTTCGACGGGAATCAGAGACTGTGATGTGTAATGGCTAAAGTTTAGGTCGGTCCTTTCGGCGCTGTGGGTATACCACTTTAAAAATGGGTATCAGGTCTCTTTAGGACAGTTTTCTATTAGCAGATCACAACTGTAATGACTCAGATCTTCCAAATATTGATTTCATCTGCTAATATGGGAGAGGTGAGCTATACAATGTATGAAGTAATGCAAACTTTTGTCTGGGTTTTGTTTGAGGTGTAGGAGAGCAAAGTTCTTGAAGTCTTATGTTTATTATGTTTCAGACTCAACTCTTCCTTGCTGAGTGAGTCATTCTTTTTTTTTTAAACTTATTTGACTTTATTTTATGTGAATTGATGTGAAGGTATCAGATCTCCTGGAACGGGAGTTACAGACACTTGTGAGCTGTCATGTGGGTGCTGAGAATTGAACCCAGGCTCCCAAGAATAGCCAGTGCTTTTAACCACTGAGCCATCTCTCCAGCCCCGAGTGAGTCATTCTTAAACTCTTTAATCTTTAGTCTCCCTGAACCTTGCTTCTATCATTTGTAGAAATAACATAATAACATTTATATTACCTACCTTTTTTTTTTCCTTTGAGACAAGAGGTCCCTTGTGGGTACCTCAGGCTGTTATAGAACTTGATAAATAGCTAAGGATGACCTTGAACTTCTGACCCTCCTGCCTCTTCCAGTCCTAGGTTTGTGGGTGTGTACTGGTTCCCCTCAATAACCGTTTATGCTGTGCTGGAGAGTGAACCCAGGGCTTCATCCATGCTAACAAGCTCTCTACCCATTAAGCTACACTACCAAGTCCTCAGTGTTCTTAGAAGCATTTTCCGTGAGCTGGGTTTTACCGCATGGTAGACCCTTGCGAACAGTAGACCCTTGAGGAAGGAGTGAGAGCATAGCACAGCTAGGGAAGTGAGAGAGGGTGGGGAGGGAGTGGGCAGTGGGGGAGGTGAGAAGTGATGTGCTGTGTGTGTGTGTGTATGTGTGTGTGTGTGTGTGTGTTTCTTTTTCCCTCTAGCTTTCTCTTTCCTTTTAGAGTAGAAATCTGAAGCTCTGCATAAAATTAGAGTTTAGCTCTGGCAACATGAAAATTCCAAGCTTCGCAGCTTGGATAATGTGCAGGAAGGCTCCCCGAGGAATGGTGCTGTTTCTTTCTGTCCCTGACAGTTTTAAACCTGAGCCTTTCATTCTAGAAGTCAGGATTTAGGGGATGTTTTCTGCACGTGCTCTACTTCTCTACTTTGCCATTTTTCTTTTGGGTTATAGCCTCTCAGTAGAAACTTTTGTAGCGGATATTTTTATCAGCAAACCTCTGTAAGGATAGAAGTCACACATTAATTTGACAGGAGTCAAAGTTCATCACTGGACTGTAACAAACACTGTGTATGTATCACTTGACCTTGAACTGGCTATTGATCATTGTTCTTAGGAAAGCATAAATTGTTTTAAAAGATTGATAAGTTGTGAGCCAAGAGTGTGGATCAGCTAGCAGAGTGTTTACCTAGTGCGCACAGAGCCCTGGTCCAGCCTCAGCACCATATAAAATCGGTCACGGTGGCAAATACCTGTAATTCCAGCACTTGGGAGCTGGACTACAGCAAGCAGGAAGACCAGTCTCGGGGAGTCATCTTTGACCCCTGAGTGAATTTGAGGGGTACTGCGACCCTGCCTAGAAGTTTGCAAACTGCTATTTTGGTTTAACCATGTAACTCACTTCATTACAATCTCTTAAATCAAGAATCAAGTTTTACAAAAGTCAAGATAACCAATTCCTTTCAGGATACCTTCAAGCCGTGGTCAGAATATGGCAACTGATGCCCTCTCCAAGCCTGCACATACATGGTCCATAAACAGCACTCAGGCAAAACCCCCGTATACATTTAAAAAAAAATCTCAAAGGAAAACTTTTATATCTAGTTAACTCAGTGGTTCTCAACCTCCCTAATGTGCAACCCTTTAATACAGTTCCTCATGCTGTGGTGACCCCAACCATAAAGTTATTTTAGTTGCTACTTCATAACTGTAATTTTGCTAGTTAGGAATCAAAATTTAAATATTTTTGGATGTTGCCAGTTGCCGAAGGGGTCCCGACCCACAGGTTGAGAACCACTGCGTTAAACTCGGGGTGTAATCGTACCCTTGTAGTTCCAGCACTAGGAAATCTGGAGCAGAAAGGTCATGAGTTCAAGAAAGCTTTGGTTATGTTACATGATTCTGTCTCACACACACACAAAAAAAAAAATTAATAATAAATCCAGTTAGGATTTAACTCATGCTGACACCCTATTATTTCCACATGATCAGTTTTAATCCAAAATGAGAGTGAGCACTCAGCTGTTGAAGACGCGGCATGCAGAAGTTCAGATGCTCAGCTCTGTTTCTAAGGGTCTCCTATTCTCAGTGCAGTGGGGCTTCAGAAAGTGGTGTGTGTGTGTGTGTGTGTGTGTGTGTGTGTGTATGTGTGTATGTGGGGGGGGCTCTACGAAAAAATTTTTCCCTGGGAGAGAAAACTATCTGAAAGCTATTGTCGTAAAGTAGATTAGTAATAGAGTTCTTAAATGTGTGTGGGTGTGGCCAGGGAGCACACAGGTGTCATGGTGCCAGCCTGCTTTACCGAGTGAGTTCCAGAGCTCCTTCCACTATGATAAACAAAAGAGCATCCGAGACACTGTCTACATGCTCAAAATGACTTCTGCTTTGCATTTTAACTATTCTATTCGTTTTTATGTCAGGAGAGGACATTGGATCCCCTAGAGCTGGAGTTACCATCGAGAGCCACCGTGTGGGTGCTGGGAACTAAATCCAGGTCCTGGGAAAACAGTTCGTGCTCTTTGCCATTGAGCCACCTCTCCAGCGCACCTAATTCTACCTAAATTACCCATCCGTGTTAAGTGTATAGCAACAGTACGACCAATAGTTTATAAGGAAGCTCTTCAGTGATGCTTGTGTTGTTAAGCTGAGGTTATATACTCATGGTTCCATTATGGAAGCTGTGTCCTGTTTGCTTGTGTGTGCACGTGCCAGAAGGGAAGGATGCATGGTGTGTGTGGAGGCCCAAAGACTCAGCAACAGTGGTTGTGGTTGTGTGGAGGCCCAAAGACTCAGTGGCAGCAGTGGTTGTGGTCGTCATGGTGGTGGTCGTAGTCGCTGTGCTCATGGTGGTGGTCATGATGGTCCTGGTCGTGGTGGTCGAGGTGGTTGTGGTTATGGTGGTAGTTGTGGTTCTTGTTTGTTAAAACAGGTTTTCTCACTGGTTTGGAATTTGCAAAGAAGACTGGGAAGGCTGGCCATTGAACCCTAGGAATCCTCTGCTGAGATTACAGTCAGACCACCACACCCATCTGTTCACTGGGTTCTGGGAATCAGAGGTGGGTCTTCTGCTTGAGAGGCAGTGTGAGGGAAGGACTTTACTTCCGGTCTATTTCCTCTGCTACTGAGCACCTGAAAGCAGTTCCGTGCCTTACCACACTGACTGCCACATTATAACTGCATTGCTCTCTGTGCTCTTTCGGACAATTTGAGAAGTCTTTTTACCAAATGGATATGTTGAATAAAAATATGAGGATTCAGAAGAAAATAACAAATCAAAGGAATGTCGTAAATAAAAATACAAATATGCCAGTACAATGGGTCACCACAACAGATTTGATTCTTAGTTTCCTGGAAATCTGTGAAAAAATAAAGGCATGATGTGGTCCTATTAGAGAGAAATAAGAATATTATTTTTCTTTT
>LOEQ01001523.1:0-34182 GCA_001685075.1 Bramus lutescens
ATTAATATCTGGGTCTTCAATTCAATACCATTGGTCAACCTCTCTGTTTTTATGGCAATACCAAGCTGTTTTAATTGCTGTAGCTCTATAATAGAGCTTGATGTCAGGGATGGTGATGCCTCTGGAGGTTCCTTTGTTGTACAGGATTCTGTTTGCTATCCTGGGTTTTTTGCTTTTCCATATGAAGTTGAGTATTGTTCTGCAGAGGCCTGTGAAGAGTTGTTTTGGAATTTTGATGGGGATTGCATTGAATCTATAGATTGCTTTGGTGTGACTGTCATTTTTATTGTGTTGATCCTACCTGTCCAAGAGCAAGGGAGATCTTTCTATTTTCTGATTATCTTCTTCAGTTTCTTTCATCAGAGAGTTAAAGTTCTTGTCAAATTGTTCTTTCACTTCTTTGGTTAGAAGTGAATATTTCCTAGATATTTTATGTTACTTGTGGCTATTGTGAAGATTGTTGTTTCTCTGATGGTTTTCTCAGCTTCTTTATCATTTGTACGCAGGAGGGCTACTGATCTACTGATTTGTATTGCATTTTTAGGTAAGTCAGCAATCTGTCTGTCTGCATAGCACTGATTTTCAGTTCATGGCCTAGGTGTAGCCATGCAGCAGCTTTATGATTGCTCTCTCTTTCTTTTTCTCTCTAGGTTAACCTTTCTCTCTCTTATTCATATTTCCCTTGAAGCGTACTCTAAAATGCACAAATGCAACAACAATCCCCTCCTATTTAGTGCTTCTAATAGCAAATATTCCTTTTACTTTCATAATAAGAGTATTCAACATTTTTCACCTTTTCTCCAGCCTTTGAGAACTTGAACTCAAGAGTATGTGGTTCTTCTTTCTCTGCCACACTCCTAGCTTTATATTGCACTCAGATGTGGTCTCAGTTGCTAGGGTTTGTAGCTATGATTTCAACCTTGCCCTTCCTTCTGCTTCCTCAATTACCCTTTCCCTCAACTTTGCATGTTAACTGCTTATCCATAGTGCAAACCCATGAGGTAGCTGTTCAACTTGTCCATCTTTATCTTCCTCATTTAAATATTGTCTCTCCATTCCCCAGTGCTCTTAAATATCTCAGTCACTGTCATAGGAGAAAAGGCTAGAGCCCCCATACATAGCATTTATTCATATCTCCTTTCAGATACCCAATAAATATCCTTAGTCTTCTAGAACAACCTCTGCCTTCAAGTAGATTACCACCAAGAGAGCACATATACATGTCTTGAAGAGACGTAGACAATGTGCAGTTTCCTAGGAGCCAGGATTCCCACTCAAAACCCTAGAAACTCCTGAAGGAAAGCATGATATCCCAAACTTCACGACACTTATATGTGTTTCCATGAGGAAATCTTATGCAAATGATAAACCCTTAGAGGTCTCAGTAGGGCAAGTGACTCTTGGTATTTAAATACAAAAAGACAGCACAAAGATCAAGGCATTTTGTGAGTTCATATATATTAAAAGTATCTCTGCACCAGGAATGAAGCTTTACCCGATCTCTTTTCAGTTACTGTTCCTCTTAACTCAGGCTAAAGAGTGGCGATGCTGATTATCATTATAGAGTATGACAGTTAGAGCTGTCTGAAAGGCATTTGAGAATACAGCTGTAGTGCTGTGTTGTCTTAATCAAATCATTCTCTATTGATTGCTTACAGTTAAAATTTTCTGATGCGCTTGCACAACTGTCCCCAAGAAGTGGGGCTAGCTGCTGCAGCTTTATTATGCCATTGTCAAGTCTACCACGTGATATATAACCTGATGGAATCATTTTCAAAGTAATAGTAATCCAAAATTTTGATCAGCAAATGTATTATATTGATGACTTATTATTGAGAAATTACTAGATAATTTTTGAAAGTAAAAAAAGATGAGGAATGCTATTTGTGACAAATATAAGCAAGAACACTGTTTCTTGTACATTCTAAATACAAGTCTTTCTGATTTTGAGTCCCCTGTTCGTCACCCTGAGTATCCTCTCATGCTGCTATCAGAGACAGTATAGAGACAGTATCCTTAGGTTGCTAGAACCATTTCTTTTGAATTTGGTATAACTCATACCCAGGAACTTGAGAGAAATCAAAAGTCAAATAACACTTTCCACTGTAGCCCTGAGTTCACCAGACTTTTTGTGTCTCTAACAAATACTCAAGATGAACACCTTAACCTGTCATTTTGACTGAAGGTTTCAGCCAATGATTGTCTATCTTTGTTGTTTTGGGGCAGTGGTGATGCTGAACATCATGGTATGGAGCATGTGGTAGAATAAAAATCAGCTTTCATCATGGTAGCTGGAAAGCAGAGAGAGAGAGAGGAAGGGGCTGTAATGAGATTTATCCTTCCAATCTCTGCTCCTCATGTTCTTTCCTCACCAGACTCCAGCTCCTACCTTTCATCACTATTCCCAAATGTCATCATATTGTAATCCATCAAAAAAAAAAGCTCATCAAATAGGTCAAAGACCCCCAGGATTTGTCTTAGTTTACTATTTCTCTGCTAAGATACCTTGACTAAGGAAACAGAAAAAAACAAGTTCAGAGGGTGAACTTTGACCATCATGGTAAGGAGCTTGACAGGAGGCAGGCAAACGGGGCACTGGAACAGTAGTTGAGAACTCACATCAACAAGCAAGAGACAGAGCGCCGGCTAGAATGACACGGACTTTTGAAACACTGAAGCCCACACCCTGGTGACCTAACCCTTCCAACAAAGCCCCACCTTCCCAAACAGTTCCACTGTACCGCCAACTGGGGAGCAAACAATCAATATATGAGCCTATGAAAGGAATTTCACCCAAGATACCGCAGGTATAGTCTCTTTCCATAGTTTATCAGTTCTGAAACAATCGTCCAATTCAAGAGCTTTCCAGGAACATTCCATAACCCAAACGTATGATTTTCAGAGATGTTTTTGGTCTCTTTCTAATGAACAATATAAACACACCCATAAACAGATAGCATGGTTTTAAAATGAGCATTGGAACTAAAATATTTTTAAATCACTAATAAAAAATAAGCAAAACAAGTGCTACTAAATAATCATGGCCTTCAAAGGATGAATTCAAATGCTGTAGAGTTCGCAGCATTACTTGGGTAGATTCTTTGGTGTGTTGCAATGGCTTAGGTGGACCTTATTCTTGTTAGAGAAATACTCTGAGAATAAGTCAGTAAATCACAGTGTGTCTGTCCAATAGAGTATCCCACCACAATCACAAAGAAAAGTTATGAAAACCAGTCCAACATCATATTTTATGATATTGTTTGTTTCCTAATACAAAGTAAACAGATATAGGTTGACTTTAGATAGTACATCGAGAGTGACCTTTAATATGCTTTATTTTTATGACTGTGCTCTACTGATTCAAGACCATGGAAATCTATAAGCATTTAGGGCTAGGTTCTACAGTTCCATATTAAAATATTATATGATTCTTAGACATTTCATATTTGTGCCCCACCAATGAGCCAACATATTTTATTTTTGAAAGTGTTCCCTTGCCTTCTTCAAACAAGTATGAATGTACATATTTGTGGATTTCTGTGAACATGTTTTAGTGAATTGGTATTATAAAACTAATGATGGATTTCAGGTAAAGATGACATTTTAAATATAAATATATTTTTGTTACTTTATACCCTATTAAAATGACTACATAGAGTCTCTTTAGAGGTATAGGCAAAGAGAACAGAATGGAAAAGGAGATATCACTAACAAATTTTGGAAATAAATATGTGGTGTCTGTGACTCTGTAGAAAAAGAGAAGGAACACTAAGCTGATAGCACACAAAGGTGATGGGAAGCTAGGTTTAAACCCTAGTACTGACTCAAAATTAGGCAACGCCAGGTACCTCTGAAATGGAAGGTAAACATGGTGCTTTTCAGAATCTGGACCACTGTGGAGTGTGTACCTGAGAAGCAAATTGATTTTCAGATTGCTTCCTTATTCTGCTGAGCAACATTTCTCTCTCATCCCAGCATGAGCCTGGAGTTGCTCTTCCTAGAAGATAGAGCTGAGGTTCTTCTTAGTAAAATAAGGAACACCATGAAAGAATTATGCCCATTTCTAGTTTAAACTTTTCATCTGGATGTCTGGAGGGAGAGTATGCATGGTTAGAAGTCTAGTAAAAGCAGCAAAACCAGCTTTCAGGTTTTCAGCGTATTTGTATAAGCAAGATGACACATCATCTAGAGTCACAATCATTGGGAAGATTTCTTTGGAAAACAGAAATCAGAGGCTGTGGTAAGTAATTTGTCTGAGAGATCAGATAAATAATCATGGAGTTACTCAGATTTCTGAGTTAGGGCTCTGCATGTTCTTTTGTTGCCTCTCTGTCTCTGGACCTCTCATTGTCTTCATTGTGTTAATAATTTTTGTAAGTTTTGGCAGCTTAAAACTTGTTAGAAATTGTAAACCACACATCTAATATCATTTCTTCTCTATGCCTCTACTACAAATTCTGCGTTAGCAATGGGTTTCCAGAAAAAGACTGAGGGAGGGAAGATGGGGGAGGGAAGAAGAGAAGGCGGGAAGAAGGGAGAGAAGGAAGAGACAGAGAGAGAAAGAGAGAGAGAGTATTTGATTGAGATATTCTTAAGACAGTAATTCAGGAAGTAGTAATTAGGATTTCCTTTCTCTGTATTGAATATGCGAATGCTTTATGTCTCTATTTTCTGTGTAATTAGCTATCTTTGCTATATGCCATGCAAATAAATGGTTCCATTTGTTTTTTGTTATTCACAGCAACTCAAGCAGGCATCAAACCCACTTCTAGTACCTTTTTCCAATCCACATTGGTGATGTTATTTGATAAAATGGTTGAACATCTGAGCACATAAAGAAGGAAAACTCTAGAAAATAAAGTTTACTTTGCCATGCCTCGGTGGCATTTCTTTGAAGGGACTCTTACTAGCATTTGACAGTAGAATAAAATGCATTTTGTCATAGGAATTACATACACACTTGTTTGTGTGTGTGTAAAACGTCAATGCCTTCTATTTATGTTATCTACAATTTCAAAAGAATCAATAAATAAAGTGTCCTTGACAGTGGCTGAATATGGCAACTCATCGTGGTTCATCCACTACAAAGTTAACACATCTCATTACTCACCATTGTTAGGTACAGTGTGCTGTCTGTGGTCACTTCCTAGAAGCCACATGCAGCTGAGACATTCCTTGTTGTTGTTGTTAAAAGTCAAGTATTTTGTTCCCATTATGGCTAGGGAACAACTGCAGTGTCTGCCTGCTAATGCCACCACATCTTTTTTAGAAGGACAGCTGGCAGCTTAATGTCTTCCTTTCTTAAAGAGAAAAACAATGCATCTCTTACTCGTAAGTCATAAAGAAATTCTGCACCATCATGGGATCATGTCACATATTTCATAGTGCTCAATTTTGCCATGAAAGTTGAGAAACACAAATGAAAGATAACTGACGTGTTTTAAGAATTGGTAACAGCGAACAGTAAGTCATGGGTGGGCATAAAATTTCACATGTACTTAAAGTAAGGGGAGTCACAGTTCCCACTGGCATTCGGGGTATGAACGTTAGAACCATTTCCGATGCCCAGAGCAACAGTCAACCTCAGCAGAGGGTTGTCAGCGATGGTTTGATTTGATGGGGTTCTTGTTACCTGCAAGAGGACTGAAGTAGGGAAGAAAGGCAACTCGACAGAACAGACTAGGTTGGGATGAAGGCTGGAAATGACATTACAGGTTCCTTAGAAGCCAGAGTCAGCTGTGACACTTTCCCCACGATCAAAGGCACAAGTGCAACAAACCACATCTGTCTTTAATACATAAGAGGTGAAAGAACTGTGATCCATGATTTTGAAAGTGAAATCGTTAGCAGAATAATTGGTGAAATAGGATTAATGCCACCTCCATTAAGGAGTATTTGAAATAACTAAGAAAGAGTAAGAAAGACCTTCGTAATGATACAGTAAAAAAAGACAAGTATTAAACATTACAAATAGACCAAGTGTACCCGGGGATTATTTACCAGCTTTAATGTGGTAACATGGAGTGCTAAATGGAACAATCATGAGCTGTCATTTTCAATGAAAAATGGTATCAAGAAAGCTGCATTGAAAGGGTCAATTTTTTTCTTATTGATGGCAGTATTTTTCATAACTGTCTTTTAGAAAACAATATGTCAATATATGTAATGCTTTATCTTTCCTGGGTTTGATAATCCTTAAAGCAGCAAGTGGAGATGATAATTTGGAGACCTCTTCAAGGCATTGGTTTGGAAGGCTCTTAAATGTCCAATGTAGGACAGCTTAAATAAATGGTGACAAAAATGAATTGTTGTACACTGTAATTATGACAACTACATAGCAACATAAAAATCACTTAACATATCCAATTAGGCAGAAAATTTCAAAATTATATTTAATAGGAACTATAATATGATTACAACTGCATAAGAAAAGACAACTGCTTTATTCAATATTCTTTAATGCTTGACAATTTGCTAGGCCTTTTTCTTTGATTACTGTATTTTGTCTTTTTCATAGACCCTCAGGATTAAAGAATCTATACTTATCTGGCATAGAATAGATACAAAACTATTTTAAATTTTTGAGAAAACATTACCCCCATGAAGTTAGTGCAGCACATGGAACTCAGTGGGTTATTTAAGGAAGTAATCTAGCTTCCTCTCACTTCCAGGGCATTTATGAGGCAACGATACAGAAAGTCAGCATTCTATTACCCCCTAATGACAGTTTAGCACAGATACCATCAAACATAGTCTTTTACAATCTATACATTATTTTTATGTTTTTAACATCATTAACATTTAACCACCTGGAAACTGACTTTGGGTGATTAACCTTTAAGAAATGAACGACTTATTTAGTCACATGATTCAAAGCTATTGTCACATAACAGCACAAACATGCTTAAAGACATAGGGTCTGTGGGAAAAATGGAGACAGTAAATATAAGGAGAATGGGTGGGTACTACAGAGTCTGACAAATGTTCTCATACAATGTGACATGGTGATCTGAAATGCAGGCAGTGAAGAATAATGTCTCAACTCTCTGAATTCTTTTCCTAAAGGGAGAGACTCACAGGAGTTTCCTCTCCAAGGCATCTATGAAGAAGCCATATACAGAACATTACATGCATTTACCATCTGTGCTGAAGTTCAGGGTACTGGGACAAATTCTTGCATTTCAAGCTAGATTTGAGTTTGGTCCAGGCAAGTCTTCTTGAGAAAGCTTGGTTTCCTCCATCCATTAAGAACTTAAATGCTGGTTTAATTCTGTGGAAAGCTCTACTCAACTCAGGAAGTCACCACAGTTTTGATTTCCGTGACTTATGGCAGAATATTACGCATGCCCAGTTGTTATAAGCAGAAGGAAAGGGCAATGCATTTGAAAGAAAAGAGACATTATGAGTACAGGCTGAAGTAGAAATCTACAAACATACCCATACACATGTCTCCATGGATATAAACATGCACATAATATATGTAATGCATAGATGTGTGGTCCTCATTAAAAATCCAGCCAAAGGTTTAATATAGACCCTGGAAGCTGGAAGAACTCCTATCATTTACCCGATGCTGTGTTGGGTTGTTTTGTATATCTGCTCTTATTTAAGACCTTCAATGATTTTGTTAGGATCACCTGTTTTCTAGCAGAGGAAGCAAAGACTCCATGCAGTTATAGAATTTCCCCGAGTTTTCTTGCAAGAAGTCAGGAGGTTCCAACCTAGGACTGAGTTTATGTCTCTTACTGTTTCTTTTCTGTTATGCCTCCTGGCTGTAAAATATATTGATGGCTTCCTACATTACAGCAATGGATTTGTGTCTCCAATCCATTCATTCTCAGCAAAAAGCCACAAGACACTGAGAAGCCTGGCCAAGTTTTATTTTTCATTAAGTGGAGTTATGAGAATAAACAAGAAATACTGCTAACATAAAGTACAATGGACCCTTCTGCTCAGGAATGAAGAAGAAATCCAAGGAGAAACCGAATCAAGCCACAAGTAATAACTAGATTTTTCTTTTGGCTAAAGTAACAACACAAGGATTTCTTACTATTGATGCTCTGTTCCTAGGTCTGAGGCAAAGCCTAGAGAACTCTTGGATCTTTTATTGGAACAGTGATTACCCCACAGCAGAGCAGAAAGATCTTTTGTTGTTGTTATTGCTGTGTATCAGATAAACTACTTGGGTTACTCAATAAGAACCTTACAGTATAATTTTAATAGAATTCTGAGGTGGAGATGTAATTTAAGGACATTCCATTATGTTGCACAGTTCCTCTCTACATTACTCAAAGTATTTTATGAACACTAACTAAGTTATTTAATAATTGACAGGAATTCAGTCATTATCTCTTTGACAAATTACCTTTTCAAACTTTTTAAAGAAGTCTCTGGCCAGTGATTAAATGGATAGCAGCATGTTGAACAGGAAAGCTGAGCACTTCCCAGACATTTCTCCATCTTCTGAAGAACAGAAATGAAATATAACTTCTGTGTGCAATAAGATACATCTAAAATCTAATTCGGGACTATGAGGTTTTTTACTTAGCTTCTTTAGTCTTGGGTAATGTTATCTTTTTGTACTCAAGGTCTTGTTTACAATACCAATGGCATTATCACCCATTTGCTCCCCCCCCCACGCTGCTGAAGCCTTACTCAGGACATCAAGCCCATCAGTATAATGTATGCTTTTTTAAAAGCCACTGACACTATTTTTGTCCTTCAAAGAAGACAATGATTCCCAGATGTCTGTAAACTGATTCTATTATCTGAGCTCTGATATCTCCGGCTCCACAACTCTCTCTGGCTGAGGAGCTTAGATACACACCCTGTTCTCCCTGAATGTCATTGTCTTCACCTGCCTAGCTATGCCACCTGCAATACTGATATGGACTAGATAAAATCTGGAAATCCATAGTGACTGTTGACAAACATATATACATTTCTTAGCCATTCTCTGAAAGGCTTCACTGTTTTGGAAAAAAAAGGAATACTTTAACTTTTAGCTTCACATAAATAATTTGGTTTAGGGTCTCATGAGGGTGTGAACTATTTGTCATGCAGTCTAGCTGTGCCATGGTCTAGAACACTGTCTGGTATAGCAGAAACTTTCAATATCATAGCTGCTGTATAAGAAACACCAATTGACCACTCCATTAGTAAGGATGTGTCAATCAAATGCACATGGACAATATAAGACTGCATTAGAAATTATTTTAAACTCTCAACTTTTAGGAAATAGATAAAAAAGAAATTATTTTAAACTCATTAAGACCAAGTATTTGCTCCAAAAAGCTTTTCTTAATGTGTGTAATCTTATGCTATCTACTGATAGCCTTTAGAATAGTATAGAAGTTTAATAGACATGACCAGAGTGAATCCTTATTTGTATTTCATGTATATGACAGCAGAATGAGCTATCAAATGGTGCACAAATCACAAGGAACTCCTACTCTGAGTGCCTTATGCATTCAAAAGTAGACATGGTATTCCATGCAGCACAAAAAGCCACTTTAGATGAGGTGAGAATCAGCCACTATGATATAATCTCATGAATAATCTCTCAGAAGTGGAAGGGAAGAAAAATCAAATGGTCTCCTTGCCATGGAGCAGCAGATACAAGAATGGTGTCCAAGAAGAGGGGTGCACCTCCGCCAGGCCTCCTGCAGCCCTCCAGAGAGGGAGCCTTGGCGCTGCTGGGGAGCCTTCTCTGCTCTGCCCAGGGATTGATAGATGGGTTGCACTGTTTAGATTTTCTCATCTCAGCAGTTTTGTGATGGCCTACTTGTAGCGCTCATCAGAGAAGGCCCTGGATATGATAGCACCTCTAAGACTTTTGAAAAGTGAAAATTGCCATTTCAAACCTTTTCAATTGTTTTCTGTCTCTCGGACTTAAATTTGCATTTATCATTGTAGCATCGTCTCCTTTTCCAGTGAAACACTTCATGAGCCTTTTAGATATACTAACCCCAAGCAAGACCCACCCAAGTTCCTGGAATTAATAGAAATCTTGTTCCACTTGAATGTGGAAGATTGAGGCAGAGAGTAGGTTCTGTATTTGGAATTGTGTCACTGATCATTCTGTAGATATTTTTGTGTGTATGTGAGGGTATCCTTTCATTATGCACTTCCATATACTTGAAAGGTGCAGGAGCTTACAACTGTATTGCTATATGCATAGGATACTGCAATAAGGGAATGCTTAACATACAGAGAAAGGAATACTCCAGTGGATTACGTTTGGTATGACTTGACGTAAATTATGTGTTTTAATACATGAAATATGATTTTATTTAACAACAAATAAAGGTAGTGTGATTTTTTTCTTGCTTATATTTGTATTCTTGTTTTTATTACTTGAGAATGTCACATAAGTATACACGGTACCATTTCTATCCCCCATTTTCCCTTTTTCCTACCCATCTTCTTGTCTTTTTTATGTTATTATTTATTTGTTTCCTTGCAACCTACTGAGTCTAGTTTCTGCTGCTCTTATGAGCACATAAAGAGCTGTCCAGTGGAGTCTGGGAAACCTACAGGTAGTCTCACTTCTGAAGAAAACTGGCTCTTCCTTTCCCAGGAGTTATCAGTTGCTTATAGCTCATTAGCTACAAGTAGAGTGTCATGGGATATTTCTCCATTCACTTTGGTTTGCTCTTGTGCAAGTCTTGTTCAGGTTGTGTGTTCATGGGTGATTTTTCACAGTTGTCCTCTGGCCCTTTAAATATTTCTGCCCCTACATCCATTGTTTTATGAGTCTACAATGAGTCTTTGGGGTCGCATGATATACATGTCCCATATAGTAACGAGAACTCTACACTTATTCTCTGTACTTTTGACCTTTTGTAGTTCTCCATATTAACCTTTATCTCTTGCAAAAAGAATTATACCAAATGAGTGTTGAGCTGTGCACTAATGTGTGGGTATAAGGATAAGTATTTAGAAGGCACCTTGATTCTATGTACAGTTAGCAAATGAATAGTAGTAGGTTCTCTCTTAGGTCTTTTGGCCTCCTTGACTGCAGGTCCTTGGCCAGGTTTATAGAAACTGTCCTGAGTTCCATCTTATAAAGCAGACCTTAAATCCAGTCAAACTCTGTTGATGCACCCATGACCTTTGTGCTACCATACTAAGCATATCTTGCCTGCTTGGTCATTGCTGTAGCTTCCAGGCTTCATGTCTGAGCAAGACTGTTGTCAACCTTTCTCCCCAGTCTGCAGACCACCTTTGAACACTATGAAACCTAGAGAGCAGGGAGAAATCTTCCATGTCAGTATCAGCATGATTTCTGGAAGTCTTGTGTTCAAAGTGTGTATTGTCTTCAGCAATAGGTTCCTAACATTAAGTTATAGTGGGCACAAAAGCAATAGCAATATCCTTTATAATTTTGTGAGTCTCCAGGACCCAGTTGATCAACGACTTCAAGGGGGGTATCTCACCTCTCAGGAACTAGGCTTTGTGGTTGGTAATTGATGGATTCTGGAAGGAACATTCTCCTAGTCCACCTTGATGTAGGTAAGCAAATTAAACTCTTAAAAGTGTGTGTGTGAGCCGGGCGGTGGTGGTGCACGCCTTTAATCCCAGCACTCGGGAGGCAGAGGCAGGCAGATCTCTGTGGGTTCGAGGCTAGCCTGGTCTACAAGAGCTAGTTCCAGGACAGGCTTCAAAGCTACATAGAAAACTTCTCTCGAAAAACAAACAAACAAACAAAAAAACAAAAAGTGTGTATGTGTAAAAAAATGGAGAGCAAAGAAGGGGAGATTTAAATTTGAAGGAGGACAGAAAGGTAAATCAGAGGAGGGAATGGGAAGGGAAGGAGGATTAACAAACACTAGGATTCTTGGAAAAGCCACAAGTGTGTGTATATGCATCTATGTGCATATATATGTATGTATATATGTATACACACATATACACACACATATATATACACATGCGCACACACATACACATATATATACACACGCACACACATATATAAACACACACACATATATACACATGTGCACACACACACATATACACACACGCACACACACACATGCTTTTGTGTGGCCTAGGCTACCATGAACTTGATATGTAGGTCAGAATGACCATAACCCCTCAATCTGATGCCTTTAATATACGCTCATTATTATTTTAGTCACCTCAGAAGTAGACTGAATGTACAACCAATTAGAAAATAGAATTTAAGCTCCCCGATGGGCTCATCTCACTGGTCCTTATTGCAATTATGGCCCAAATCTGAAGAGCAGGCACACTCCTACCAGTGTAGAGCGAGGCAAACTGGTCCAATGCATAACTATTGCAAGGTAGTGGTCCCTTGAAGTACCACATGTCACACCTCCTTCCTGTGATGTGTATGTAGCAAGGTACAAATTATACGGGATGACTTAATATTCTTTATTATTCTATTGTCTCTTCCTATAAAATGGTAAATTCTGCAAGGGGAGGAACTTTGTCTAATCATTAGCCATGTAGTGCAGGGCTTTTGTTTGTCCTATTCCTAGTATTGTGCCTGCCTAAGCTGTGTTCAATAAATGTCTTTTGACTGAACAAAGTACTTTGAAGGATACAAGAAGCCGCCAGCATCCTTACCCAGGTACCACTGCCCTTATCCTCTTTCCCTTTCATTAGCCATTATGCCCATGCATCTTGTACCTTCCAGTCTCTTTTCTTTTCTGTGAGGACAATTCTCAGCAGCCTATTTCATGGTTATGTCTCCACTGTGGCATCGTTCAGCTTGCTCCACGGGGAAACAATCAGAAATCATATAAATTCTTCTGAATCAGGGTTCAGTTCTGCATCATGAGCTTCCAAAGCCAGGACAACGATATTATAAAAAAGTAAGGGGTGGGGACCTCATGCTACCCTATTAATTTTTTCTTATCAAATATACAGACTTTACCTGTAACATTACCAGAAGGCAAAACTTACAGTGATTTATTATCTCTTTGGGAAAGACATTATTGCTTCCTCTTGAGATAATAAGATCATAAAATAATGATGATATTACTAACAGTAAAAGTGTACTTGGTTCTTGTAAATTTTGGGGGTACTGCTGTTTGGCCTTCAAGTGTTTGATCACATTTAACCCCAAAGTGACACTGAGGCCGTTGTTAAATTAAGAAATTGAGGTTCTGTGGGGTGCAACTGTATACCCATTGTTGTTCCGCAAGAAACCTCAAGGGAAGAGAGAGCCCACGCTACATTTGTCTGCAGCTCACAAGCACCGTGTCATACTAATTGCATCTGTGCAGGGTCCCAGCTTTCAGTGACAGGTGACTAATGGGAGATAGACAGGGAGATCAATACTCACAGCACACAGGCTTAGGAGGTGGGGAAGATAGGTATGAATGGAGACAGCTGAACGCTCTAAGGAAATGGGCATAAGGTTTTGTAGCTCTAGGAAGGCTTCTGGGGGAACAGCAAGGAAATGGATGAATTTGTGGGCCCAGTGTGTGTGTGTGTGTGTGTGTGTGTGCGCACGTGTGTGCTTGGGCGTGTGAGTGTTTCCATCACACAGGTGGTGAAGACAGCAGGGTTCATGAGAGACAGCCTTGCAAGGACAGAGTGATGGCGGCCCAGCTGCTTCCAGTGATACTGACCCATTCTGTCTGAATGGAAAACACAACAAAATGACGGGGAAGCGGAAAGCGTGGCTGTGAGGAGATGACGCTGAGCAACAAACTGTCTCACATTGTAATACTGGAAGAAACAACGTGCTTTACTTAAGCGTGGGCTGCTTGTGCTTGTACAAACAGAGAAATCACCTTTGAAGCTACAGAAAAACAGCAGCGCATATCGGGCCTCATTATGTTCAGGACTGAGCTCAGGAGAATACATTTCAGCACGTGTTCCAGATGCTTCTGATGATATCCCACGGTTCACACTGGGAGAAATGTGGCACTTATGATTCAGAACCACTGAAGCTGTTAAAGAAAGGATAAAATAAAGAACGAGATCACATCTGTGGTTTACAGTCTCCCATATCCCTCTCAGGAGGTCTGCAGGAAGAACTCTCTCAAAGAAGACGCTGCTGCCATGAGGTGCCAGGTGAACCAGGCAGGGCTGGGCTGAATAGGGAGAAGGGTCACAGGAGCAGGTCCAGACCCATAGGCATCTCTTCTCTGAGATTCAGTCTTCAGGGGAAGTTGCGAGACTCCATCTGGGGCTATGGTAATACAAATACCAAATACTAGTTCCTGTTGGAGCAGAAACTCTGACACAAAGGGAAGTCCTTGAAAGAAACCAAGGCTGACGTGCAGAGTGATTCAGCCTGAAACATTTTGAGTTGCCATGGCACTTTTGCTTTCAAATAATATTTGGGGGGATGTTTCTCACTCACCATTGTTCTTGCTTGACTGAGTAGCATCAAGGCCCAAGATGTGGCCCTGCATGACAAGGTGAAGGGATTGAGCAGGTTGTATTCATTTATTCAGTAGTTACTGAGGACTTGCCACGGCAGGTAGGAACAGGGAGATAGGGAGAAATGATCTAGGCTCAGCATGCACGTTATCCTGGGAGGGATGAAACGGGGTGACAGGATGAACAATATGACCAGGCCCTAGGAGAGGCCTGATGCAAGTCTGTAAACGTTTAGAGCTGGGAGAGTTGGTTGCTGCTGGGTTGATCATCCAAACGGCAGTGGGTCTCAGCAGAGGGATGGGGCTGTGCATACAGATATCAGATATGAAAGGAATTTCAGGCTGAGAAAATAGTTTAAGGGAATGACTAGGGAGAGCTGATTAGGGACTGAAAACAGGCATTGGCGCTCGCATAACATAATTGAAGCTTGAGGTCTATAAATGGTTGGAAGATTGGAAAGAACAACTACTATAACAAACTATGCTTACTGGATGTTTCTCATGTATGGGGAATGTTCTAAGAACCTTGAATGTCGCAGTAACCCTAGGGGGTGGTTCCCAAGTCTGCCAAACAGAAGAGCCTTGAATATTAGGCTTAATGAGCTGGACTTATTCCTCAGGCCAGAGCTTTTAAAGAGCTCTGCATAGGCCAATTGTTCCACAGAGTGCCCCAGAAGGGAACTGGGTGGGAGACATGAGAAAAGAAATACAAGGGACAGAGGGCCCTTAAGTCTAAACTTGAGGTAAATTGTCAACCAAAGACAGTCTTTCCTCATCTGGTTGGTTGTTAAGGTTGCAAGAAAGGTTCATTTGGAGAATACTTTGTTTTCTTAGTTTCTTAAATCTGTGAAACATTTGTAGTAGTAAAGTGTTATGATAAAAGTCGAAATTACAAAACCAAAATTTATCTTGAAACTTGTGCAGGGCCCTCTATAGAGGAAATTCTGTTTTGAAGTTGCTCAATTGAAACTGGAGAGATGTCACACTGGTAGAGTGGTCACAAAGTATTAATTATTCTTTTCTAAGACAGGGGTTTGGTTCCCAGCTCTCAATGGAGGGCTCACAAGTGTAAGTGTCTGTAATTCCAGTACCAGGGATCCAACATCTTCTTCTGGCCTATGCAGGCACCAGGAAGAGACTTGGTACATGTTGACTGAGGTTTTATGTCCCACCCAGTCCACAGTCCCACAGCCATTTAGTTTCAAAGAAACACACAGAAGTCTACATTACTTATAAACTGGTTGGTCTAATAGCTCAGGCTTTCTTATTCACTAATTCTTACATCTTACATTAACCCATTTTCTTGTCTGTGTTAGCCATGTGGCTTGGCACCTTTTAGCAGTGAGGCATTCTCATCTTACTTCCTCTGCATCCAGGTGGCGACTGCAAATGGACCCTTTCCTCATCCCAGAATCCTCCTGTTCTTGTCACCCCACCTCTACTTCCTGTCTGGTTACCCTGCCTCTACTTCCTGCCTGACTACTGGCCAATCAGTATTTTATTAAAACAATACAAGACCGTTGTCATACAATGGGTATAGAGACATGCACTGGGAAAAACACCTGTACATCTAAAATAAAATACAGGATTAAAATAAAATAAAGGATTAAAAAAGTTAAAAGTCATTGAAATCTTCTAGGCTACAGATAATGGAACACAGCGTTTGGACAGGAGCAATGGTTATGGTGGTTGCAGTGGGGAGGTAATGAATGGTTCTCAGAGGGAGGGCAGTGGTAGACTCACAGGGACTTGAACAGTGGGTGGAATGAGCTTGGGAGGACAGAGAAAACTGTGGGCTTGATAGGAATACATCAACCAAAGTCCCGGATCCCTGGAAAGAGAGGAGGAGCTCAGGGCTGGGCTGACTGTAATTAGGTTCTAAATACTCCATGTCTGTGTGTGAAGTAATTAGCTTCCTGTTGGAAGGACTCTGCGGTTACTCTACACCTCACAGAGCATCTCCAATGAAGTAAGAGTTTGATAAATCTGTACTGATTTAATTTTACTATCCCATGACATCATCTCAGATTCAAGTTAGAGACAAGGTGGAGACAGAAGGTGACTTTGCTTTGATTATAAGTGCTCAGTAGGAATAAAGAGAACTTGTGGATAGAGCTTCAGGAGTATATTCAGAAAGCAGAGTGATGCTGCAGACAAAGCAAGGAAATTTGCCATGGGGGTGGGGGTTGTTCAAATCCTGCCTCATCCATTTCTCGATGGGTGGGAATGTTTTATTTGTTAAATGAAAACAATAATATCTGTCTGAAGTGTGACAATTTGTGTCCTGCTCCACCATCATGATACTTTATAATTTGGTGTGAAATATGAAAGAAACTCAATCCCCAGACTGCTTTAAAAAATGATTTGTCTTAAGACTCCTTTCTGTATCTCAGGTCATACACTTTAATACCCTTAATGTGTGTCTTTGTATGGAAGGAGGTTTAGGTAAATTAGTGAGAACTCCTGTGGTATTCTCTAAAGCTTGTGCAGGGGTGACAGATTCACGAGGCTGGGCCCTGAGTCATCAGTGCAGCCCAGGGAAGATTAAAGCCACCTAGTTAGAAACGAAAGCACTGCAGCAGGACCATGGCATTCTCCTTAGGTGCCACATGGGAGGGGAGAAATCAGCACAGCTGAGGTCATTTTATCAAGTGTTTTGTCTTTTTAAAAATCATGTACAGAAAGAAGTATTTATTAGTGTACCCTAGATATAATTTTTTGCCCTTTTTTTGGAGAGAACATACAGACAGACAGATGATTCATACGTACGCACACGTACAACTTTATTTTTTAAAAATCTACTTTCTTTACTTGAAAACAGTAGCTGTGGAAACACTTGGAACTGAAGTCAAGTACCAGGGATTTAATACCAATGCTACTTGTAATTTGCATAAATTACAAAAGTAATCAATCTCGCATTGTTTTAAGTTCAATGAGTACACAGCAGTTGATGACTTTGCCTGGGATAATCCTTTCCAAATGCTAGTCTCAATTCTAAAGGGCCTGCTGAATAATACTGACTTTCCCTGGTTTGACAATAGTCCTCTGCCCACAGAGGGAGTCTCCGCTGCAGGGCTGAAAGACAGTTGTGAAAGCAGGCAGCACCTGGGATGTCTCCAGGTGTTCCTCCTAAAATGGCTTAGGGGGCAGACATCTACTGCGAGCCTTGTGGTTTGGCTTTCTTTGGGTAAAGTCAAAGCTTGGCATTAGCCCAGCAGGGGAAGGGACAGGATATGAGCGTGTTCTTACTGTGTGTTGCTAAAGCTGGCTTAAACTGGCTTACAAGATCCCATTATGACATAGGCAGACATTTGGGAAGCTAGCTGCTGAGCGTTTGGTGCCTCAGAGCAGGCTGTAGTGGAAATATTTACATGCCAGGAGAAGGAAAATATTTCCCATAGTCCCCTCAGAGCTAGTTGTCTAGCATACCATCAGCAATGATGATTACAATGGTCTATGTTTCCCAGAATTAAGGTATAGTTAAATGAATCAATGTCATTTGTGCGGGCCAGCCATGATAATCTATCTAAGTCTGGGCAGGTCACCCAAAGGAAGTTCTTTACTTCCTCCAACCATTATCACCTGGGACTCTGGCCTTCAATGAATTTCAATGGAGGCTGGAATCTCAATTGTTTATCCTGAGATGATGCTGGGCTGCAGGAACCACAAGCTGAGATCACCCGACCCCCACCCAAGAACAGACCTTTCAAAGGAAATTCCAGGTGTTGCAAGCACTGTAGATAGAAACACCTGCCAGAGCACAGTCACCAGGAAGCCCTAGACAAATGTCAGCCAATCAGGGGTCTTAAAACCTCAGAAACCCCTTACCCCCACCTTTACTACTATAAAACCCTATTCTAATTGAGTTCGGGGCTCTCTGGTTATTCCAATACATTGGACATGCGGAGAGACCGAGTTTGTAAACTTGATTAAAATAAAGGCTCTTTGCTTTTACATATGGGACTCTTGGTTTCCTTGTCGGATTTCAGGTATTGTGGATTTGGACATAACACATACTTTTTTATCATGGCCAGACCTAAGATTATAGCATGACTTAAATCAGTTTATTTCAGTAAATATTTTGAGTCTCTACTACATTCCAGGTATACATCAGACTTAAAGTTCCATAATGGCCTTCCTAGAGCTCAAGAAACTTGTCTTGGAACTCCTGGCCCCATGACTCCTAAGTAGTTAAGAGGGAGGCAAAACTTGGTATTAGCTAAATTCATCCCTTTTATGTCCAGAAACAAATTTGAAGAGTGGTAGTTTTCAGTGAGATGCTTTTGGATTCCTAGTGGCATGCAGGACCACTTTCTGAATGCTGCTGAACTTTCTCTCCCTCTTACTCTTGAAAACAGAGGACCAGCCGTACATCCTTCAGCATCTTATGAGGGGGAAGTGAAACCTAAAGCCCTCCACTCTGTGCCTTGCCAGCACATCTAGATGCAGCAATAGCCATTCTGCTGAGTTATTTCTATGTTCTGACAGATTCTCTCAGAATATGATATACCTCTGAAGAGCAATAATATCCCAGATGGCATCTTCAATGAGGTATCTGAATGCCGTTAATTCCAAATCAATGTGATTACTCAGAGTAGGTCATGTGCTTGTAGAGTGCATCTGTGGGTGTTCCCAACAGCCAGCTCCTGTGATTCAAAAAATGGAGCGATTCAGAGAGTCTTTGGGAAAGCAGCTGCAGGGTGGGAGAACAGGGAGCAGGACAGCAGAGCTTAGAATGATGAACGTGAGTTATCTTGCACTGCACGGTACCCACTTAATCCACAAAGCAGAAGCCAGGGAATCATTATCCATTCATTCACTGATTCCTTTTCTTGGCCTAACACAAATTTTTGAGCCTCAATAATAACATGGCATGTACTGAAGATAGGGAAGTGGGAAAAATATAGCCAACTCCTTGTCTTACCTATCAATTGTCAAAAGGAGACCGTTATCAAAGTAATTGTAACATATCTAATTATTTAATTGCAGTGGTCACTGGTGAGAAATTATAGGATGAAATAAAACAAATAACAGATGCTACATAAGACCAAGTGCCAGGAATTCTTACAGGTGATACTATTAGGCATTATTTGAAGAAAGGGTGGCTGCCTTGTTAAAGAAAGAAAAGTAACCAACCACCTTCATACTGGATTGAAGGCCCATCCATGAGATGGAATCCATATCTGAAACTGCTAAGATGGCTGAGAACCTGAACCTTCACAGGTCGTGGGCATAGGCTAAAACCTGCTACTCTTATTCTGCTAAATGATCATGGTAATAAAATGAATAAAATGACTTTTAGCGACACACTGTTATACCCAAAGATCAGTGCCTCCTTCCACGCACACTGGAGAAGCCTCTTCTTGCTGCAGATGAATTCACACAGAGACCCACAACTGGACAGTCAACTTTAGGGCACTCAGTCCTGAATAGAATTTCTTCACCAAACCCTCCCCTCCAGCAGGGCTCAGGGAGCTGTGCAGAAGAGGAAGCAGAAAGTAAGAGTCAGAGGTAGCGGATGATTCCAAAGAAACAGTGTCTTCCACATGTAATAGTACTAATCCACATGTGAATTCATAGAAATTGTAGCATCACACACAAGATCTGAACAGCTTCAAGTCAGGGGGGGTTTAGCACTGAGAGGGAGAAGTGGGCACTGGGTCCCAACCTAATCGAGAAGCTGTCTATAATTTGACACCCACTGGCAAAGGGGAAATCAGTTTTCTCCAATAGAACTGCATCTCAGGTTATAAGATGGGTTGTTAGATAAGCTCCCTGGTGACAAGGAATACCCCTTCAATTTAGGTTTCCAAGGCTGGCACAGATTTCAGCATACAACTGGTTTTAATAGTCAGAGGGCATTGAGTGAATTCTGAAGATGTTTGTCCCCTCCACAAAATTCTTTTATTTAAAAAATATTTTCATTTAAAGTCTTTTTGAGAATTTCATACATGTTCCTTGTCCTCAGAAAACTTAACTAATAATACTTCATCCTATAACCCTAGATGTAATGACATAGACGTGATGATAAAGAGAAATAGGAGGTCCTAGGGGGACCAAGGGAAGAAGACTGGTAACTCAGCATTGACAATTTACAGAAGGACCACCAAATGTGCCGAGGCGTAATTTGTAAGCTAAGTCTCACCATGGAGAGAGTGGAAGGAGACTGGCATGGGGACTGGAGAGTGGAATCATCTCCAGCCACAATGGAGGAAATGCTTGGCAGGTAGAAGTTATGAGAGGAAGGGTTCCAGTCTTCAGAGTGAGAGTACAGTCCATAATGGCAGGGAAATAATGGTGGAAAGAGCAAAGGCCGTTGGAAAACTCCGCCCACTCCCAGGAAACAGAGAGATATGATTGCAGATGCTCAGCTCATTTCTTCTTCAGCCTAGGATCATACTCCATGGTATGGTGCCAATAACTATGGTGGTCTTCCCATGTCAACTAATTTAATCTATATAACCCACCATAGCCATGCTCAGAAACTTATCTCCTAGATGATTATAGATCTTGTCAAATTGACAATGAATGTTAACTATCACAAGAAGGAAGAGAATTCTGATATCGAGAAACAATTCAAAGCACTCAGATTGGTTCTATGTATTCCCATTTGTCACTCCCTGAAGGATGCTGATTTAAGAAGAGCACATCTCCTAGCGATTTTGACTCCAATAAAACATGTCAAGACAAACTTTACCTGCCCCCTCCCATCTCTGTCTGATCATGGGTAAAGCACCTAACCTTTGGAACGTCTGTTGTTCCATCGTTTGTGTTAGGTAATAGGGTTTATGAGTGCCCAGTTACTTGAGATACTTTAGCAAGCTTCCCTCGGCAAGAAGACACTCAGTGGATGTTGAAATGACTGAGTCTCTTCAATGTCCATTACTCATCTCATACTCGTTTGTATATTTTAACCTGGGGCAAGCAGAATAACACATGGAAGAGAAATTTGTAAATGATTTAAGCATTAGAATCAACCTTGAGACAATTGTTTCATATTTGAAAGGCAGAGCTCGGTTTGACAGTTGTGGTTTGGATCTGAAATCGTCACCCAAAGCTCATGTGCTGAAGGCCTGGTCCCCAAAGAAACAGTGATCACTCACTGGGGAATCCAGCACCATTTATAGATTATTCCATACATGGGAAGTGATAGGAACATTTAGGATATGAGACATAATTAGAGGAAGTAGGTCACTGAGGATGTAATTTTGAAGAATAAGTTTCATATCAGCCACTTTCTCCAACCCTCTCTTTCCTCTTTGTCTATCTTGAAGTAGCTTTGTTCCACCATGAGATCACGCCAACATTTCATAAGCCAGATGGCTGTGCAAGGAAACCTGTGAAACCATAAACCACAATAAATCCTCTCACTTTTAAATTAATTTCCTCCACTATTTTGTATGATCAATGGAATGGTTTCTAAGATAATAGCCTCTTAGCTATGAAACCCAGACTCTTAGTCAAAAACATCCCAGTTAATGAAACTATAAGTTGTTCCTTACAGGTGATGAGTAAATCCCTGTGCTATGGGGGCAACAGAGGTGCATTTACCTCATTCTTAGTTAGTTTGTTTTTAATATGGTACTCTTTATAAAATACCCATTATCCTGTATTATTTGAATTTCTATTTTCTATGGAAATGAACATTTAAAAATATTTCTGGTCTAAATATAGGATATTGGTAGCAATTGCTGACACAGATAGAGTTTAGGTCACCTATTGGATTGATTTTGTTTATTGATTTGGGGATTTATTTTAAAAATAGTAAATTGAATTTGGACATTTACATTACCATTTTCTTATTGTCTGTAGAAACTATCTGCATACCATAATTGATGCAAGACTATCAAAGAGAAATTGCTGTCAATTAGACTGTAGCATAGAAAAATATATTATCTTTTGAGTCTTAAAAAACTTGTTGAAAGAGCTCATTTAGTCATAGTTAGATATGGATTTGTCATATAATTATACATATAATTCTAATGTATTACTTTTTAGAAGTGAAAAAAAGTTGGCTGCAGTATTAATTCAACTTCTTTTTCTAGTTGAAAACTTCAGAGTCAATTGTCACTCAGACCCCCTAATATTTGGTTTTTCTCATGTAAACACACTCTGGAGGGAGCTTTTTTAAAATAGGAATACCATCGTTGTATTAGGGATTTCCCTCCTATCTTAGTTACTGTTCCTATTGCTATGATAAATATACCTTGACAAAAGCCACAAAAGGAAGAAGCAATTTATTTTGGCGCACAGTTCAAAGAGTCCTGGCAGCAGGAACTTGAGGAAGCTATTCACATTGCACCAAGCGGAGAAAAATGACCACTGATGTGCAGACATTGCTCTGCTTTTTCATGCAGCCTGATAACCTGAGGCTCAGGATGGTGCTAGCCACTTTTAGGGTGGGTCTTTCTGTTCAAATAGCATAATCAAGAAAATCTCTCACAGACATTCCTAGAGGCTAACTATTCTGGACAATTCCTCATAAGTGTCCCCATAGACTTGTCTCCTTGTTGATTTTAGATCCTGTCAAGCTGGCACTCAGTATTCACCAGCACACCTCCCAGGCTCAATGGGTGACTTTTAATATATTTATTTATAGGCAATGGAGGGTTTGTTAAGGTCTCTGCCATGCAGACCAACAGCATTCTGCTTTCAGATAAATAAAAGTTGAAAGAATATGAAGTATGTCAGAAAAGTTCATGAATTGATTTAAAATATTAAGAATTCGAGTTTTAAATGCACCTAAACTTAATCAGCTGGTCTGGGTACATTTATATCATGCAGGCCAACATAATTGTACAATGATGAATATTTTATTTCCTGGAATTGTAAAAACTTAGAGGATTGTTTACGTGATCCTGTTATAGACCCAAAACTATGTTCCATCATAGACCCAAAACTCAACAATATCATTTGTTGCTGATCAAACTGAACCTTGGTGACATGCCCACTATGACACCACTCTTCCAAGAAAATGGAAACATTTATTTGGTAATAATAGTAACTTTAAGAGTCCGTATGATACAAAAATTAAATGAAACTAAAAAAAAAAGCACAAAACTTTCCCTCTAATTTAATTTTTGATCCCATTAATTTCTCCCTCCTATTTCACTTTGAATCACTGTCGAAATCTCTGGTGAAACTATGTCTGTTACAAAGTTTTTCTGCTCACTTACAGCTAAGGAAGAAGCTAGGAGGTGCTTTGGGTGCAACCTTCATGCCCTGTGGTGACATTAAAATGATAGCAAAATGACCTACGGCATTTATATGTTTATAGTCTTTTCGTGTGTTCTTCCCTGTATTCAACACATGTGTACATGTTGGTCTCTATATAATTACCCTGGCTGCAAAGACATATAGGGAATCTTGTTGGTTTCTATAATTAAAAAAAAAAAACTTAGCTATAGTTTTTCTAAACAGTGTTTTGAAGGCAAGAATCAAGATGTATGCAGTGAAGACTGGTATGCTTAAATAGGAATAGGGAAGGCAAGGGAATCCATCATCTTTAGAGGGTAAGAAAAACATGTGTTTAATCCTAGCACTCAGGAGGGAGAGGCAGGTGGATCTCCGTGAGTTGTGAGTTTGAGGTCAGCCTGGTCTACAAGAGCTAGTTCCAGGACAGGCTCCAAAGCTATAGATAAACCCAGTCTTGACAAAATAAAACAAACAAACAAAAAACACAAAGATAAATAAATAAATAAATAAATAAATAAATAGAGAGAGAGAAGCAAAAACGTGAGGTTAAGGAAGAGTTTGTATGTGGTAGTGTTGCTAATCCCAGCTATTGGGAGATGGAGGCAGGAAGATTATAATTTTAAAGACAACCTTGGCTACACAGTGTGTTTGCAACTAGCCTGGGTTACACAACACCCAGTTTCAAAACGACAGCAATAATAACAAAGAAGACTATTAGTTAGGTTTAAATATAAGCTTGATGAATTCTGGTAAAGTTTATTTACACCGTTTTATTTTTGCTTGACTGGTAAAGTCATTATCCTTTGGAGGTTTCCTGAGATTCTCATTATGATTATTAAATATGTATAAAGCTATCACTTTAATTTGCTATATTACAAATACTAGAAAGCTCAATATTAAACAAATGATTCATTTGCTTCAGAAAAAGTTTGGCCCAGCAGTTTAAAATTTTAAAGACATCCCCCCACCCCTACCCTTGTGCCAGACCTCATATTTCTGTTTCTGTTTTTTTATACCAGTTTCATATTAAAGTTGGCCCATCCTGATTGCAAAATAATTTCTGAACTATCTTTAAAGCTAGAGATTCTGTATACAGGTAAGAAATTGCATTTCTCCTTAACTAAGACACAACATCTGGTGTCATGTTGATTTTCCAACAGTCTTAAATTTGCCACAGAAATGATGATTGCTGTTGTTTGTATTTGCTATTTCCTGGTAAATGGGATATGCTTGGGCAGCACATAGTTGAGGCTAGTCCCTGTAGCTGAGGTAAGAGGATCTGAACTTACAGGATTCTGCAAGAGTAAAGATGGTATCAGGAAAGGTGCAAGCCCCTTTTGTAGAAAGATTGGTGGGGGTCCATCACAGTGACCCTGATTTTGAAATAATCTGGATTCAAGAAAGCTTGGACATTTGTTGATTTCAGAATAATACAGGCTTCACCTCAAGACATTTTATGCGGTGAATCCTTAACAACCTCATTTTCAGTCCCCAAAATCATGAATAGTAAGGACTAGATCACCTGCAGGAGCACCCTGACCCTGAAACATGACAACCTTTCTTCTTGCCCTGTAGAAGTCATTCCTTTTCTGAACTATCAGTCACATGCTTCTGAAGCACCTTCTCCGTCCACCAGGGTCCTCTCTGTGCTCACTCCTTCCTGTGGGCTCCCTTTTCTAGGCCTTCTCAGTTCATCCTCACAGAGGTTACTAAAGGATATCTCCTTCCTTTTCAAGAGCTGGTGAGAGGCATAGAAACCATTAAGGTGGAGCCACTTACTTGCCATATGATTGACCACAATCTATGCCAGGGTTAGTTAGCAATAGGCAAAGGGTTGTGGATAGAATGACGTCTGTACTGCAGAAATTTGATACACATCCCAAGAGTTCTCCCTAAGATACAATCTGCCTTTCCCACCTTACCTATGTTCCACATTTCTCAAAGCTGAAAAGCAACTACAGAACTTCATTTTGTCTTATTGGGTTGATAACATACTTTATGTATGTTTATATATACATGGTAGGTAATCATCATATATTCATTCTAACAAACTGGAGATTGCAAAACACCATGCATGTCTCCTCTCTAACAAAGTGAGTTAAGTATTTATTGACTGTGGGATGTCCATCTACAACATGTACACTGATATTTGGCCCTACGAATTCTACCACTATGGAATTATTTTCAATGCTGAATAAAATAACCAGAAAAAATTTCCTGGACAAACTGGCATTGTTATTAAGTAAACTTTGTACAGATTGGAACAAGGAACAATATCACTGGGGAGGTCTAGGTATGTTTTGAGTCTGCAACATTTTATGTGTGGACAACCTTAGTATGGATATGTTAAGAGCTGATTGGACTTTAAGATGTGGAGTCTAGTGGGAGGTCACTGGCGGCTCCACCCTTCACTGAGATTAGAATAGATCTCACAGGAATCTGGTTAGTTATCAGAAGAGTGTCATTACAGAAGTGTTAGACTATCCTCTCACTGCTCTCTGGCTTCCTGACATGGCATGTGATTCTTTCCTCTTGGACACGTTCCCGTCATTATACTGTTCACTATATAACACATGCAAATGTGATCTCACCAAGGCTCAGCAAATGTTCGTGCCGTGCTCTTGAACTTCTAAATCTGTAAGCTAAAGGGGTCTCTTTGCGTTGTAAGCTTCTTAACCTCAAGTACTTGTTTGGAGCAGTGGAAAAAAGACAGAGACAAATCTGAGGGATTATAGAAGTGTCTCCCAGAGGCCCATATGGTAAAGGCCTTGGTCATCGTCTGATGCTACTAGGCACCGTGGAAACTTTTAAGAGATTGTGCCTGCTCAGAAGTCTGCTAGTCATGAGAACATACCCTCAGACGGAGCTCAGGGCTTCTCCTCCTTTTTGCTTCACTGTCCAGCCGCCTTGAGATATGTTCTCATGATTCCCAGCTTTTCACAGCCACAGCCGCAGTTACAGGACAGAGGGATAAGCTACCATGTCTAACTTCTGGAAATATGAATCAAAATTAAGCTGTCATTTTTATAAGTTCATTATCTCAGGTAGATACCTGGGATAATATACCCAGTGTAACCAAAATGTGATAAATGTATAAATTCCTTACCTTACATTCATTGAATAAGATATTTTTAAAAGATAATCTCACTATATATCGTGCTTATCTCAAACTCATGATCTTCCTATTTTAGCTTCCCATGTACTGGACTTACTTCTATGTGTCACCACGCCTGATACTGAATTACCTTTTCAGAGTTTTCTGCCAAAATATGCCAGGGCAATGGTGGCACAAACCTCGAAGGCATAACCAAACGAGATCAGATTTGACTTAAGACCCACCCATATATAACACTGCTTAGAGGCTAGATAGTCCAGAAATCTAGGGTAAAACCAAGGACTATTAGTTTAAAAATAAATAAATAAATAACAATAAAAGGACTTCTGATTGTATTCTGATATACTTATATATTGGGGCCTTAGTCAGCCTGCATCATAGAAGCTTCCTCCTGCAGCAGATGGGAATAATTACAGAGACCCGAAGCCAGACATTATGCAGATAGAGAGAGACCTTGGAACACACAACTTTAAATAGGATGTTTCCATTAAATCCCGCCATTCAGAGATGATGGAAACCTTCAGAAGAGAAGGCAAAAGGACTGGGGGAGACTGAGAAAGCAGCGGATACCCAGGAGAACAAGGTCCTTTAAAACAACTGAGCAAGGCTCATGAACTCAGAGACTGGAGCAGCAAGCACAGGGCCATACAGCTCCGCACCAGGTCTTCTGCGTGTATGCTGTAGCTTTCAGTTTAGCACGTTCATAGGATCCCTGAATGTGTGAATGAGTGGAGCTCTGGTTCTGTACCTTTTCTTTGGCTTCTTTTATTTTCTGATTGATTTGTTTTATCCAACTTCAACATGACGGCTTTTGTTTTTATTATATTTTATTTTGTTGAAAGAGAAATTAGGCAATGGGCCCAAATATATAAGGCCTTGTCTCAAAAGAAATATTCAATTAAATAAGATAGTAAATTATTGTCATGTAATGTATATTTCAGTTTCTCCATTCACTGGCAGAAGGAACTGTCAAATTCCTGCTTCATAGTCATTTTACGTCTTCCCATAGATGGCTGAATTAAACAGAACTTTCTTTCCAGTATATCCAGGTAACATTTTACATCCTTTATAAAACAGGAGTCCCTAAACTTACCTCTCTCTGATCTGGTTTTGAGTAGGTCGTATTTTACAATCTGGGAGGTACACTCTTTGATGATAGTCCTCTTTGAATAAATGGACCTTTGTGGGAACATTTACCATGCAAGCTGTAGCATCTCGGTTAGGTTTAACAGACATTTTGTCAGCTTCTGGGTGAATATGAACAGCGCCAGCACAGCACACATAAGAGGCTACGTGGGCAAAGATGAAAAACGAAGTCATAAGCAATGAGCCAGCCCAGGACTGCCAGAGCCCTGAAGTCTGCATGGAAGCCAGAATGGAGGATCAAGGGAGGAGAAGCCCTGCTTAGAAACCACACAGAGAGGCTTCTTGTTTGTATGTCCTCTCTCTTCCGCGATGCACAATGCCTTCTGCCTTTCTGTGAGCTGGGGATTGACAGCTAGCCTTCACAAAGCTCCTTTTCCCTCATACTTGGGACACTGGCATGCACTCAGATAGAAAGAGCAATGAAGGGCAATTTCTTTTTCCTCTGCTCTTTCCTGCTACTAGCTGTAAGATGGATGCTTCTCTGCACTAATTACAGATCAACTATACCTCTAGACGGGAAACTATTCCTCTTTAGACCTTCACACCCCCTGGTGCCAGTGTTGGTATCCTGCCCTGGCACTTTCTTGTGTCCTATACATTTCCATACCTATGTAAATGTTCCCTTCATTCAATCAATACTCTTCAAATTACCTCCTCCAAAGAGTTTTCTGTCTTACAAAAGTACCATAAAGTCACTCCACAGACATATCACACAATTGCATTTAGGGTGGAAATGTACATAACCACTGCACTTGATCAAAATCAGGAAATTGATACTGGGCCAATACAAATATCCACCTACAGACTTGGCTCTCAATTCACCAGATTTTGCATGTATGCATTTTGTCATTGTTTGAAAAAATGCATTTAAACTTTAGTCCCACCATTTAGTAAGTATGTGGGAATTTAACTAAAGATTTCCTTAGTTGTCCAGAGGCCTTTACTCTCATTGCCCATTGCAGCAGAGGTGAATTCACCTTAGCAGGTAGCAGTTAGACTGTAGACAAAGAGACAATGATTAATCTCTCTACAAACTGCAAATGAACCATTGATGGATTTGATACAAACACTGTTTGCTTCATTGTGTATCTGTGTAGTAGTCACACTTTCTGTTCCTCTGACAAACTATTTAAAAAAAAAACAACAACTAAATACCAACGTTGGTGGCACCCACTGGACTCCAAACACTTTGGAAGCTAAAACAAGTGTATTTATCCTATGTCAGACCCTAACCTGTGCTGCATAGTGAGACTCTGTATCAAAATAGTAACAACAAAACAAACAAACAAAAGACAATATACAGAAACAAAATCTTATTGGGGGAAAAGGATGTGTATTGGCTTGCTGTTTCAGAAGTTCTTGTCCATCATGGAGACAGGACTTGGTGAGTTCGAGCAATTCACAGAGTAGAAAGGCACCTGTTGTCATTGGCTTTCTCCTTCCCTTTTATTATTCTCTATTTATTAGCCTCTGAGTACTGCTTCCCCTAACGTTAATTCTCTTTGAAAGTACCCTCTCAGATATATCCAGAAGGTGTGCTGTAGTAATCTTTTACATGATTCTCAACTCAATGAAGTTGATCATCAAGATTCACCATCTCAATTCCATTAGCATCATCTGACTTGAGATTTCTGTGTTAATTGTGATAAAAATTCTGATATGTTCTAGTAGAAGTCACCTGGGCTTTGCTGTCAAGCTAGGATCTGAATCTTAGTTCTGTCATTTGCCAGTTCTATGAACATGCAGAGAATTTTCTCTGCGTTTCATTGGAACTGTGAGGTAGAAATGTTAGTAAGCATCATCTGGAGAATAGTAGGTGCTTTAGTTGTTGGGGAATGTGATTCTATCTGTCAATAGCATTGTATTGCAACTTTTTTGATCTACAGATGTTTCTGATATAATGTAATATTTAATTGTTTATCCTTGTGGATTATAGTGTGTCTGGGAGATTGCAAAATGCCTCACACATATTTGCTCTTCTCCATGGCTTTGTGAGACTGATAACTTGCCTGAAGTCACAAAGGTAGGAAGGGGCTGAACCAGCTCTAACCTTCCATTGAATGATGTCAAATTGTGTGTCCTCTCTGTTGTGCCGAGTCATTTTCCAGGTGCCAAAGGGTTTGTCAAAATTTCTTCTGAGGAAGAGAGATGAAATTGCTTTGGATAACTTAGGGCAGAAGGAAAGAAAGCTTTCAAGTTTACAACACAAAACCCAGAGTGTGACTTTGTCTCCTTCAGGGACTCCCAGGAGCATCGAACAGTGATATTGAGTTTTGTTTTGGTTTATGTGTTTCCTGTGGCAGAGAGAGAATATTTTTGTTCCTTCTCCTGTTCTCTGCCAAGCTGTCTGTTTGGTTACTCATTAACTGAGGATATATGGCCTGTTTCTCTTTTCTACTCTAATCCAGAAGGAGTGGGTAAAAGTGAAAAAATACCCATATAATAGATCACTTTTTGGTTTCCTTGAAGGACCCATTGTGAGGGTAATTAGCAAACAGCCTGGCAAATGTTATTGGATAGAGGACAAAAGAGGAGCACACAACAATTATTTCTCCTACTTAAAAGATCATCAATTTTTGGTGTGCATTCAGAAAGGGGATTTAAACACCATCCACAACTGTTTCTTGTCGAGTAGCTTTGCACCAGGGAAAACACGGGGGCTCCCAATCCAGGAACACTGTAGGATGTTGTTATTCCATTTGTCCTGTCTTCATTCATAAAAACGTCATCTCTGCCACACATAGTTGATTCAAACTTGAAACTATTATGGAATGTCCTCTGTTCTAAGGAATCACCTTGGGAAATAATTTGGAAGACACAAGTGGACTGGAGTAGAATCCTGAAAGTTCATTTTTCATGTGGCCTTGAAAACTTTCAGTTATTTCTTCATCTTCTCATATATGTAATAACATGGGTTCTAGTATATTCCTTAGACTATCGATTTGAAGGTTTAACAAAATAATGCACCTTCCATGTGTAGTTCAGCAGGATTTACGTGACTACAAAATAACGATTCTCTCATTCTGTGATGTATTTGTTCATTTCCTACAGGCAAGTGTATCTTAAAGAGGCAATGCTATCTTAACTAACTACCTACTTAACACATTTGCACACCTCCTGTGGCTCTAGACCTCTTGGCAGCTAGGCTCAAACTGAAAGCTGGACTGCCATCTTGGGAGAGCATCCGAGGCCTCTGCATAGTTTGTGTGTCCTAGATAGCTGTTCCCACCTAGCACAGGACATATGGGAGCAATGATCCTCCTACTTTGTCAATTACATAAAAGATTGCTTCACACATCACAAAGCTGTGAAGATTAAATCCGTAATTACCTTTACATAGATTACCAAGTATTCATCATCTCTATTCTGTACTTGCTGTATGGCTATGGGTTTTGGTAGCTTTAAAGCCAGGTTAAATTGTAGTTGATATGGATAAACATCAAGACAGAGGAGAATCTGTTCATGACAGTTGGATATGTAACCATCATGGGTGTCAGCTGGAGCTACAGGCTTTGGAATGTAAATCATTTTCTTCTCTGTCCAAGTAGCATTACCTTTTCATACCCAGAACAACTATCTCTCTGACTAAGCCTTGCTTAACTCCCTTTCCTCAGCTTGGACTAGATACATTGCTCTAGGCCCATAAATTGATGGCCTTCCTAGAGCTCTCTACACCCTCTGACAGATCTTTACGTAGGTTTGAGTTTGTATCCACACCAGTTCAGAATTAATTTGAGATAAATGATGATTGCTTTTGGTGCCATTCCCAGTATGGGTCACATAGCAGTTGTTTAATGATATTTGAAAAGAAGGAGAAGTAAAGAACAAAGAGTAAGACTCCTTCTCAAGCCCTTATGCTTTCTCTTAAGAGAAATTTTATTTTTCTGTTGTACAACATGCAACTTGACCATGATCACTTCCACCTGTCTCCATGCCTGACACATGCTGGTGTCCACAAATGTTAAGGATAAAAAGTCACAATGTTTTTGTTTGTTTGTTTCTGAGAGAGATGAATCGAGCGAGACAAGATGGGGGTGGAAGCAGAAATCTTTGCTTCTAGAGGTTTGGTCCCTTGGGGTTTCCCATATATTTTAGTTAGAATTAGATTTGACTATGAAGAAAGTGTAAGTTTGTACCATTGTCACCTTTATTAAGGGTCTCCAAATACACACCAAGTCAACCTTTAAATCTAAGGCATGTTTACAGCACACAATTGTTACTGGCACTGCAGCTGGTAAGGTCAGGTTTTAACCTGAAAGAAGGGAAGCAGGCTGGAGAGGAACATGGAGGTTTCTTTCCCAGATTAGAACTGATGCTCTCTAAGGAGTAATCAGAGTGCATCCTCTGCATAGGTACCTGTCTGTCCTGAATTCAAGACAAGCGACAACACTCAACTGAAAGAGATCTGGAGAAATGGAGGCTTCTTCTCCCACTTCTGAACTCCTCGCTTTGTTTGAAAACATATTTTTCATACAATATATTCTGATTACTGTTTTCCCTACCTCAACTTTTCCATCGTTCTCCTCATCTTCCCAACTGTTTAAGTCCACACCCAAAAAAACCAAACCAAAACAAAACAGTTCAAAACAAGCAAACACTAAAATAATAATAATAATAATAATAGAGCTAAAGAAAAAACACAAGAAGCATATACAGAACCAACAACAGACACATGTAGTTGCATACCCAGAAATTTCATAGCAGGACAACTTGGAAACTACAATATATAAGCAAAAGAACTATAAGTTCCCCCCCCCAAAAAAAAACAGCCTAGGCAAAGCATTATAAGACAACAAGAAGAATCTCCAAAAATACCATATAGTCTGTTTTGTGTTGGCAATCTGGCCAAGCATGGGGCCTGCCTCTCTGCCATTTGATTTCTATACCTTGGTACCCTTGTATAGCCGAAAAGTCTCCATTGGAGGTATAAAGCTTTTCTTCTGCAAGCAGTTGTCTTGCAGATAGCATATAGCTTCCGGGTTAGGATGTGGGCTGGTCTCCACTCCCCCCTCAGTGCTGGAGCCCCACCTGGCTTAGACCTGTGAAGGCCCTGAGCATGCTGCCTCAGTCTCTGTTTGCATGTGTGTGTCGGTACGTTGTGTCCAGAAGGTCTTGTTGCTTTGATATGTCTTCCACCCCCTCTGACTTTTCCAGTCTTTATTGCTCTTCTTCCATAGAGTTCCCTGAACCAGAGGGAGGAATTTGATGGAGACACATCATTTAAGACCGAGTGCTCCAAGGTTTTTCACTCTCTACAATGACCAGTTGCGGCTTCATTTTTCCCAACTGCTACTTAGAGAAAATTTCTCTAATGAGGGCTGGGCAAGACACTGATCTACTAGTAAAATGGAACGTCATTAGCAGTCATTTTATTTCTACGTTACTCCAGCAGAACAGCAGGGTTTGGTTTTCTCCCAGGTCCGCTGGGATAACCAGCATCCGCTGCTTCATGAAGAAGTAAGAAAGGAAATACAAAGAAAGTGAAAGGAATTACATTTCCTTCCTCTGTGAAGATTGAATTCCCTAAATGCTGTTTCTCCTGACAACGTTATTTCAGACGTCTATCTCAGGAAGAGTCAGAAAAAGGGAGGAAGGAGTCTGTTTCATAGTTTAACTGAAATAGCTCAAAGAAACCTACCAGTAAGAAAGAAACAAATACTCACTAATCTCCTAGTTGCCCCAGGCACAGAGACACATTCTATCTTACTCAGTTCCTGCAACATCCCTAGGAGGTAACTGTTCTGACTTCCACTTTGTGTATAGAGACTGCCGTGGGGAAAGGCTAACTCACTTGACCAAGTTACAAAGCTGGCAAAGGATGAGGTGGAAATATAAGCTAAATCCTAATGTAAACTACCTCTTGGTCTTAAATGCTAATTATAGATACTAATGTTCGAGAGGGAAGAAGGAAGACTCATGACAGCATCTCTGATTCAAAGGACAAAATGCCCTTGAGTTTCTATCTCAGCATTTGGTATAGAATATTAAACGCTCAAGGCTCCTTTAATGTCCAGGCATTTGTCTGACAGACAACATTCTCTGCATACATGAGTTTTGAGGCTGTTTTGAAGCTCAGTCAAGAGCTTTATATTGGTGGGAGAGGAGAAAACAGGAGAGCTGATTGTAAAACTTCAAAGTGTGACTTGTGAGTGGCCCTGATGCCCTGTGACTTGTGAGCATTTTTCCTATGCTAGGGCAATGCTAATACTTTCTGGCCTGAGAGTAGAGGCCTTCTAGGCTTCTTAAACACAGCTCTTTTAGCATGTGTTAGTCACCCTGCTCTTGTAGTGATAAAAACAACTTCAGGAAAGAACGGTTTATTTAAATGGAATCACAGCTTGAAGCTGTAATCCACCATGG
>LOEQ01001523.1:45095-56219 GCA_001685075.1 Bramus lutescens
GGCCTTGGTGAGCTCCCATTAGATCAGTCCCATCGTCTCAGTGGGTGGGCACACCCCTCGCGGTCCTGACTTCCTTGCTCATGTTCTCATTTTTTAAGTGTGAGAAAACACTCCCCAAATCAGAGGTGTGTGTATGTGTGTGTGTGTGTTCTTGTGTGTGTTTGTGTATGTTCCTGTGTGTGAGTACATGTAGAAGTCAGAGGTCACTGTTGGGTACTATCCTCACTTGATTTCCTACCTTGTCTTTTTGAAACAGGATGCTTCATTGAACTGATATCACACCAAATCAGATATATTGGGTGGCCAGCATGTCCCAGGGATGCTCCTGTCTCTATCCTCCACCCTGCTGGGATTACAGGCTTGCATCACCATGCCTGGTTTTACTTGCCTTCTGAGGATTGAGCTCAGGTCTTCATGTTAAACCCACTTAGCCACCCTCCTAGCCCTTCAGAATAGAAAACTTCAACTAGAATTTGCTAACATTAACATAGACAAGAAATTTGTCATACTCCCTGCCCAACTGAAACCTGATTGACTAAAAGAAAATCTGGAGATCTATCTAGAGAACAAAGGCCATGCTTTCCCACCATGTCACAGGAGAGCCTTACTCTCTTGTTCTGTATTACTTTGACAAATGATTTTCCCAAGCCTACTTTCATGTATAGTGTATCTTCTAATTCAAGTTCCTCTTCAAAGCCTGTCTCACTTACAATGTCATATTATCTTTCCATCATGACTTGACTGTTTACATCCATGCCCCATTGTATGTAAACTAAGATTTTCTATATATCTCAGAGTAGTATATATGCTGAGGCAGAACAAACACTCCTTATGTATCTGCTGAAAGAGGGCTATCTATCTCCTCTTTTTCTAAAATGGCTCTTGGCTTGCATGAAATAATTTTCACAAACAGCCAAATTAAACTTAAATTCTTTTTATATATGATATATTTTGATAGTCTATTCATTACTAAAATCTTCATAAGACAAGTTTCTTTAAGTTTGGATAAGATAGTCATAGGTTTGACAAGGTCAGGAGGGAAAGACTCAAAAAGTTAAAAGACCCTGAAAACTCATTAAGAAAATTTAAACAAAAGAAAATCCAGAGCTTAGTTTGTTTTATGCCAAAAAGTTGCTTTTCCTCTTAATCATATGGCCATCCATGCACTTCCAAAGCAGCCAGGTTGTTTAGAAGGAAGGGGTTGGCCATTCTGTGGGTTAAAGGCCCTTGAGCATAACGCATGCATCATGGATTGGATTAGAGTGAACTTGACTTACTAGAGGAAAGCAAGACCTATTTTCCTTTCGAAATTGCAGAGGAGCCATTGTCTCTACTATTTATCTCCTTCCTCTTTCCGGTCCTTCTCTTAGCATCATTTGCCAAAATTACACACAGGAGCGTAGCAATACGGCACACCAAATACACCCTGCCTTCATCATAAGTATTTCAAAGTACACTATTAAGGCAAAAAGAAAATCGAATCTTATTAACAGGATTAACTTCTGAACAACAAGTCTCAAAATCCATTAGAAAGAGAATTGACGGTGTCAGCAATAAGGCTCTGAGAAATCATTTCATTAAAAGCCCTTTATTTTTTAAAAGCTGATTACTTCTCCATTCTGGCAGGTCTAAGGATTAAAACCTGGCAGGGTGGAGGGTCCACACTGGGCCATAATCCCTTCTTGTTCATTTGCTGGAGATAGTTTCTCCAAGCCACATAGGATGCTCTATGCGTCTCACCCAAGTGGGCTGATTTATCTTTTGGAGAAAACAAATAGAGAACAAATACAAAGGCCATGCACACAAGAGGAGGAAATGAATACTATAAACCTGTCATGAAGCATTTCGAGTCAGAATGAGATCTTGCGAACATGGAGTCCCTAACCAAGAGTGAGAACCATGTAGCTCTGTTAGCTCACACCACACAGCTCCAGTTGCTTGGAAGTGTTCAAGGCTTCCCGAGAAAGGGGTGTTTCCTCTGGTTTTGTTTATAACATCTCCACCCTTTCCACCACATTAAAATCATTCGTTTCTTTTTAATTTTACACGCCTGTGAATCATGGAAAGAGCTGGAGAATGTGCTAAAGACCAAGGCAAGGTCCAAGGCCCAGGGATTATAACTGTTCTCCACAGACAGGTGAACCAGTCTAGCAAACATTACCAGGATAGAGACCCCAGTGAATGTGTAGCTGGCTCATCACTGCCTGACTGGTGAGGTAAAACTGTGGGATTATTATGAAAACTCCCTTTGAGAATCCCCGTCCATTTCATTAACCATTTGTTGGCCAGAAGTTGTGTTTGTTTGCCGCTTAAGTCTCTCAGCACCTACCATCTTCTAAATAGTAACCCACTGTCTGAAGCAGAGCTGGCAAAATTCTTTACCTGCCTGGCTCTATATGCTATCTGTTCACTGTGCTGATGGTTTGTTTGCTGTGAAGAAATTTTTAATTTTTGTGTATGTCTTTTGCTAGTTCCTGGGGGTTTTAAGCTGTAAAACTAAAAAAGAGACCTACAGAGCGGAAAAAGAGGTATTGGGTAAAGTTGGGCAAGAGGGTACCAATTGTACATCAGTTGGGGAGGAGGCTCTGTGGGTGTGATGGAAGAGTGCAGTGGAGGTCAGGGTGATGAGGAGAAGGATGGACAAGCATCAACCACAAGAAAAAAATGTTTTAAAAGTCACCAGGACATCTAATACTGTGTATGCTGAATTAAAAATGCCAAAACAAAGCAACCACTCAAAACAAACAAACAAACCAAACAAAAGAATCAACCAAAAAACCACACCTCCCACCCCCGCAAAAAGAAAAAGAAAGCAATAAAATCAAAACCTTAAAACTCTTCTCTGGTAAAATATGTGGTTAAGGGTCAGAGATCCAATCTTTACCGATGATTTCTCAGGGTTTCTCTTTATAAGATATCGGTTTGGTAGAAAATGTTTATTTCATTCATAGACACATATTTAGAGAGAAATCATTGAAACATTACAAATTAACTACAGTGTTTTTCAATTGTATTTGAGTCAGGCTATTTTGGTCATCTGAGGGGAACAGAGGGACAGCCCACCACATCACTGGTGTGTCTAGAGGCTTCTCACTCAGTGGAGAGCATGGGGAATGTCTAACATGGCCCTGGGCTTTGTCTCTCACCTGAACAGGCTAAGCCTGTGGTGGGAGGAGTCTAGACTCAGTTTCTCCCTCCCTCTCCCTGTAGTAGGCTTTCTCAGATGCCAGTCCCCAAATCATGATATGGAGACTTCTTATTAGCCTTAGTTTAGCTTGTCCCACTAGCTCTTTCAACTCATATTAACCTGTTTCTTTTCATCTATGTATTACCTCGGGCTTTTTACCTTTCTTTCATTTAGTATGTTCTACTCCACTTTTAGCTGGCTGGTGGTGGTTGCTTGGCTGGCTGGCCATGAGTTTTTTCCCTCTTTTTCTCCTTCATTCTCTCCTGAGCTTAATTCCTCCTTCAACTTATTCTCTCTACCTGCCAGCCCTGCCTATCCCTCTTTTGCCTAGCAATTGTTGTTCGGCTTTTTATTGGACCAATCAGGTGCAGGTGCCTTAGGCAGGCAGGCAGGTAAAGCATGTGCAATACAACTTTACTTAGATAAACAAATGCAGCATATAAAAGTAACACACCTTTGCATAGTTAAAGTCATATTCCAGAACACCTCCCCTTCCCGCTGTGCTACCCAAGAATAAAACTAAGGTCTTATGACACTTGGCAAATGCTTTTACTGAGCCATCTTTTTAACTTTTTATCTTGAGAGAGTCTTATTAAGTTGCCCAGATTGGACTGGAACTCGCTCTATAGCCCAGGCAGGCCTTGAACTTATGAAACTTTTGCCTCAGACTCCTGGGCAGGCAGCCAACATTACAGACCTATTCCATCAAGCCTGCAGAGTTAATTATTCTTACTTCAGTTACTAGGCCGCCCTTGAGAGACAGTACCATTCTAAAGAGGTTAAAAGCAAGTCTAATTTGCAAGAATTTTATATTGTAATTCCCAATAACCTATTTCTTAATTCTGAGGCAACAAATACTTTCAAAGCATACTTCCTGTTCTATTGTTTCTGATAAAATGCCAGCCTCCAGCCACCAGTCACAGTTTATTTGGAGGCTCATAGGTGGTACCACATCGATTGTTGAAGCTCTTTTCCTGTGCATATTTTTACTGATACTCATATACGTGAGGTCTTTTATTTAAAGACTAATGCCATACATCTTTTGATAGTATCTCCTGAATAAAATGCTAATAAAAAGAGAAAAATCTAACAATTTGTAATTTGTATATACTTCAAGAAATTTTTGACTTTTTGGCTTATGATATGTCCAATTGAACTTACAATTGGTTTATAAGAGGAATATATCTACATCTCTACCACACTTCATGTTCTCTCTCTCTCTCTCTTTCACACACACACATCACACACACACACACACGAACAAACGCGCAATTTTTCTTATGCATTAACTTACAGGTTAGGTTTGATCTTGATTAGAAAGGTCTACCTATCTATAGTGTTAAACTCCAAGTTCACCAGGTTTCTGAACTGAGAATTGAGGCTCAAGCCCAACTCTTGTGGCATTGCCATGTCTGTGCTCCTACACAGACATGTATTTATTATCTTTCTTAGAAAAAGCAGGAAAAAATGAGGATACAATGAGAAGGACTAAAAGTAGAATTAAGTCCAAATTGATCTCAGCGCCACCAAAGCCACTAGATCACTTTTGTTTTCTGGTTTTTGTTTGTTTGTTTGTTTGGTTTTTTTGTTTGTTTGTTTTTTTGGTTGTTTTGTTGTTGTTGTTGTTGTTGTGTTTTCTTTTTTTTTTCATGGGGACAATGCCTGCTGATGCTACCAGATTATATGGAGCCCCTGGCCCGACTGCCAAGCTGGTTAACTCAGTGTACCGGGTACTAATTCAAATTGGGTGTCTGCACTGGATACTGAACATAATAGGCCCTGTATTCTCAGTAAGATCCATGAACTCAGCTTTGGAAGGTAGGAGATCAGAGGGCTGGAGGTAGAATGGCTTTGGGGTACAAGTGGGAATTAACTTCATGTGAAAAAAAAAGTAAATCTCACCTTACAAAATGGTTTGGGTGCCAACCATTGCTCTCTTTTGAGCTTTTCCCTCAAATTTGATCTTGCTTATTGGGTTTTGTGATGAAAGCCTTTTATTGATTAGTACTGAGCACTTGAAGTTAAGTGGCTCTGTGGAAAATAGGGAATTAGATGATCATTATTTTTTATCTTCTCTGAAAAGTGCAATTTCTAGTTAGACATCTGACTAAATAAAGCCCAGGGTGTCTTTGTACCAGCAAGCGAACGAAGACTTGATACACAGAATATCAAATGTAGCACTTCAGCGTGATTGGATCTAATTAAATGGTTCACAGGAGCCTGGAAAGAGGAAGCTAGTGCTCACAGGAAATGAAGTGGGCATTTCCTTTTGTGAACCAGTCCGGGATGTAACAGGCAGTCCCGTTGACCGTTAAAGCTCCCTTTCTTAGAACTCTTTCAAACCCCAGTAGAAATTTCAGCTAATTTCTATTATGGCTCTATGCCTGCTCTCAGATACTCTGTATGGAGTTTCCCCCAAAGGTTTAAGGATTTTCCCCTAAACAAAACCTTGGTCCCACTTCATTTTTAATTCTATTTTAATAAATGTCCACTAAGAGACCTAAGAAAGGGAACTGGAACACCCAATATGGGAATCCTGATCCTATCATGCTTCCTTAAGAGTTTTCATCTTTTACTCCCTGTTGCTGGGTGCTGTCTGTATGCTTTGTCATTCAGCACCTTTTGGTGCTAACAGTGGCTGTGGTTCTGGCACATCTGCATTTGTAACAACTGCATGGCAGAGGCATTGCGTATGCAGGATGGGTAAGTGGGTAGCTAGAGCAGTGAAAATTGCCTCTTTTTGTTTCCTTAGCCAAACCTTGTAAAATCCTGAACCTGAGCACACACTTCGTATGTGACAAACAAATGTGTGATTAAAGACCTCAGTTCTGCTACAGGGACTTTTGCATAAACTTCAAGTGAATTGGAAGGGCAGGGAGGCAATATCAAGGTCCCTCAGAATTCTTCATTCATATCACAGAGCAAATGAAAGGCTGAGGCCTGGAAAACTGGTGACATCGTTTAAAGCACAAACAGAAACGGTCAGCTTGTTGACACCTCTTATTTTAAAACAATATTCTGAGAAGAATGTCTTGCTGCCCCATTCTCTACCCATGTCTATTTATACATGGAGTTTTTATATTGCAAGTGATTGAGAAAGAATGAGAAAAAACAATTTGCTATTCTCTCTGTGGTTTTTCATTCTCTGGTTATACAATCTGCCTTTACCTGAGAAGCAATCTGGGACTAGTATTGTATCCCTGTCTACCATAAAGAATACCTTTTGGATATTGACAATAATGGAATCAACTCCAGGTTGTGCTCCCACTGTGGATATTGTGACCTGGTATGTCAGATTCTTCTTGCTCATTCTGTTGATGCTGGTTAGCCAGTCCTGGGATCTTGCACAGTACTCATATCTAGACCAGCAAGAGTAATCTTTCTAAATTACTCTGCTACAGTTAAAATTAAACAGATACTATTATGCCACATCCTTGAATTCTGAAAATATATTTGCAAGTTGTTAGAATAGAAAAAAAATATGTAATAAAGAAATCTTGCCCAAAATGCACTAAATGTATCCTGGAATATATGTCAATAATTTCAAAATGAAATCAAGAACTGCATTGTAACCCCTGTCATTATCATTTCCTTTATCCCAGTTATTTTAGCATATAACATATGACAAGAAAATGACTAGTGTAAATATTTGAGAAAAACAAGCATAAAATTTGTTATTGAGAAGTAATTCAGGAGCTCAGGTTGTTTCTCAACTGGTAGAGTACTTGCCTAGAATAAATGAGGCCCTGAGTTCAACCCCCATTGTTGCATAAGCTAAGCATATGGGTATATGCCTGTGATGGCAACCCAGCAGCTGGAAAGATCAGAACTTCATGCAAATTTCTGCTTGGCTACATAGGGAATTTGAGAACAACACAGCCTTCATGAAACTTTGTCTCGAGTCACACACCACACCACACACACACACACACACACACACACACGAGCAACAAAAAGAAAAAAAGGTAAGTTAAAATGTTGGAATAAAAACAAAAGTAATAAGTTCTTGTGGAAATATAAATAAAAAACAGCTGAAATGGAAGAAATAATATTTTCTGGATATATATATGGATCTCTCTCTCTCTCTCTCTCTCTCTCTCTATATATATATATATATAGAGAGAGAGAGAGANCTCTCTCTCTCTCTCTCTCTCTCTGAGAGAGAGAGAGAGAGAGAGAGAGAGAGAAGAGAATTAAGACATTGGAAGCATCTTACCTTTGGAGCCCTGGATAACTTAGCACACAAAGTGGTCTTATTTGCACCCACTATTCAGATAGAAAACCACTCATTTAAGTTTGCACTAATCAGCATGTGTCATCTGTCACCATCACTATGACCACCAATACCATAGTTGATATCTCACCACATTTCTCTCTGTGCTCTTTAAAGGGCTCTGTACTAAGGTGGTAATGGAATTTTTCCTAGTTGTATATTTTATAATACCAGCTGTTGTATACATATTGTTAAACTTTACTACATTTAGTCATTGCAATTCATATTATGCACAGGCTGCAATTTCCACACCTTTTCTATGATCCGCAGGTCTCCTTTGCCGAGCCTTGTTCCCATGGCGAACATTATGTAGGGATGCCTTGCTCTCCTGGCTGTAGATTCTCAGGAGTCAGATTGCCATGCAAAGAGTAAAGCGTTTTAAAGTTTAATTACTGCTGGCAGATTGCTTTCCAACTGCGTGATAACTCTTTACATTTATTTTACATAAAGTAAACTTTGTCTGTATCAAACAGCTCCTAAATTGGATGTTTTAGGCTGATGGATATAAAGTGATATTTCATTGTTACCAAATTTGCATTTTATTCACTAGTACTAAATTGGAGCATTTGAAAGGATGTTTGCCATCCATTTTGATTTACTCTCTGTATATTGTATTTTTGTATTCTTTAACAATATATTAGGCAATATATGTTTTCCTTGTTAATGTGGTCTTTGGTTGTACCACCCTAATGTGCCCAATGTCATCTCCTTCACACTCTGGGTATTAATGAAACATAGTGAACTGTGTGCTTTTTGTGATACAGAGTTTTTCCCCTCAAATATCAAGTATCCCTGGGCTGATTTTTTCTTTGATTTGATTATATGTCCATTAATTTCACATATTTTATATTTTTTACATTGATTAAGAATGTTTCCCAAAACATAAATAATGGCAGCTCTTGAGGAGAACAAATGCCAGAGCATCTCGTGCCTAGCCTCCCAAGTCTATGGTAGCCAGGCTACACAGTAAGAGAGCATCTCTAATCAATGAACGTACTGGAGAAGGACTAAGTTTTCTTCTTAAAGATAATAGGTAACTTTCTATACTTTCTGTAGTGATTTTTACTGCCTTAAATAAATCAGCTAGAAATTGTCCTCCTGAATAAATTTTGGTTTTGTTTGAACTTCAAAATTGCAAAAAAAATAATAATAATGGGTTAAAGAGATGGTTTAGGAGCTAAGAGCACAACACAGGCAGCTCTTACAGAAAACCTGGGTTCAGTTCCCAGAACCCACATGAGCTCACACTCAGGACTACCTGCAGCTCCAGAGCCAGGGGAGCTAACATTGCTGCCCTCCTTGGGTACATATGCTCCCCTGTACACACACTCCACACAGTGTGTGCACGCACTCTCTCTCTCTCTCTCACACACACACACATACACACACAGGAATATACACACAATGCACTTGCATGCACCCCACACACACCACAGACACGCAATTAACAATAATAAGACAAATCTTTTAAAATAATGATATAACTCTTGTTAAATCCTTTCTTGTTCTTTGAAACTTATTCTTCTTTAAAACATGTGTTTTAAATATTTATTTTTTTCTGGGTAAAATGTAATATCAGCAATTAGAAGACTTTAATTAGTGTTCTTCATTCATATAGATGTATATATCTTATACAATACACATATATCTGGATGAAGAACAAGTGTAATATATATATATATAATGTGTATGTGTGTATATGTATATACACATCCCTTGTGAAGACTATTAAGTTCTTAGAAACATAGAGATCTGAGGCTCAGAAATGGTGAGTTGATTCAGACTTGTTTTCATCTTTGATAAATGAAATCAGAGGGTTTCTGGTTAACGATAAATTGCTTGAAGTGTAGAAGAGCCCATCGTGGTTTCCTGGCTGAAACTGTAAATATGACTGTCAAAGGAAGATACAAATTCCAAACAAAGTGACTGTCAACAACCCTGCTCCATTCTCCAAGTGGGATCACTATGTTGGTGGAAGATTGGAACTTTGTTTTTGAAGCCTGGGTGAGATATTGAGTGTTGAATTTCAAACCTTAGATTCTGATTCAGATGCCAATGAGTGTGTGAGTCCCCAGCTTAGATGCGAGAAGAGTACAGTCGGCATTGCACCCTGCATTCCAGTGAAAACAGAAGTAAATAAGAGGGACCATGGCAAATGCAGTCAAACACTTAGGTTAATAATATAAACACTCACATGGACATCTACCAGTTGCTGAGCTCCTTTGATCTTCACTCTTATCCACACATAAATGGACACAGACACCCTTGCCCGAAGGAGGTATTGTGAATAAGCAAAGAACCTACATGATGCTGGTGGCACCGAGGGATTAATAGTTTGTATTATTCTTTTGCAGGAAATGTAATGTACTAAAGGGAAAAAGCGTGGGTCTCATGTGCCAAGAGTAAATGAGAAAATGCAATATACAAAGAAGATACCCAGCAGTCGGTTTGAAAAGGTTCTGATGCCAAAGGACACTAAGTGGCAAACAAAACATCCTGTCAGCCTTACCCAGGATGCTGGTAAGGGAGTTATTAAGTAATCACCAACCAGCCATAAGGTGTTACGGAGCCTGTTAAGTTTAAATATGCTTTATTATCCGACATCCAACATATGGCACATGGTTATGGGGTGGATGGCACTAGTTTTAAAGGTCATCACTACCCAAATGAGCATATCTGAGATGGAGAAATTAGTTAATGCTCTCAGCTGCTGATTTAGTGTGAACATATCCAACAGAGTCGAGGCACTCCAGATGGCAGGCAGCGAAAATAGCTAAGAAAGATGATGTATGTTAACTGTTCCTTAATGACACCAATGGCTCACCGGGGGAGGAGAGGCAAGGACGAGAGGGAAGGAAACCTTCTTCAAGTACTGATATAGCTCATGGGCAAAGCAAAGATCTTTTTATCTGGTTCTGAGGAAATTAACTCCCACTAACAACAAATAGAAAAGCCACTCTTGCATCCATAGTGTTAGTGTTGCTACGGATGGGTATTCCCACACATTGTTTCTGTTAATATTTGATGAGTCTTTCCATATGCTAGCACTGTTTTGTCTTTAACAATCATAGTTTTAGTTATTTCTCTCAACAACTCATGGAAGCAGTTATGCTGAAGCATGCTGGCTAGGGAGCCAGACTTCATGGACTCCAGTTCTATGTCAGTAACTTCAACAAGTGAGGCAGTTTGTCAGCAACGTCCTGGTGACATTACTACATGCCTTACAGATATTTGGCAAGCTCCCAGTGAGAGCACTTAGCAGAATGTCTAAGTCATAATGTATGCAACAAATTTTAATGCCTCCACATTAACAGGTAAATTTGTCTTTGTTCAAAATAAGGGAAAGAAAGATTCTAGATATTAAAGATCATGCCCACAGTCATGGGACACAAATTCGAAGTCAGATCTAAGGCTGCCTTATAAACTGGTATCATTACGCCGGTCTAGAGGAGAGCATTTGCCATCAATGCAAGTCACTCTTTCAGGTGCAGGGAAAATAGGCCTTTCATGTAAATAAGAAGTTAACTCTAATTCTTCAGTTAAATACAGTGTCACAGCAAGAAAATTGAGGAGCCCAAGCAGAGCCAGGTCCAAATCATTTGGTATCCTATTAAAAAGAAAAGCAATCTCTCTCTCTCTCTCTCTCTCTCTCTCTCTCTCTCTC
>LOEQ01001523.1:65865-104719 GCA_001685075.1 Bramus lutescens
CTTGGGTGAGGGAAAGATGCTTCTCCCCCTTAGCCTCTTGCCACCTGCAACAAGGGGAGAGCTCCAGCTGCAGCCCTCAAGAGAACAGGTCATGTTCCTTGCCTGGGGAGCACAATAGAGCTGACCCTGTTGATACAGGTTTGGCAGAGCTGGCCCTACAAACACGAACATCAGAGATCTGGTTCTGCACTGCATCTACCATATGGTGGTGTGGGCAAGGAAGAGATGCCTACTGCACTCCAAACCCTCTGTGGCGGGTGGGAGAGCTGGCCCCGAGGTGATGAGGAAAGAAGAGCTGTCCCTGCCCCTTACCAGCCGCAGCACTCTAAAGAGCGGTCCTTGCACCTTTTCTGGCCAGCACAGAAAAGCTAGCCCTGGTGCTGTAGCAGGGGGCAAGCCAGCTCCGAGGGCAAGAAAGAGAGAAATAGCTCCACCCCTCGCCCCATGCTATGTAGGGCGAACTAGCTGGGGCAGTGCTGGAGAGCTCGCGCTAGTGGTGAGGATGGGCAAGAGTTGGCAGGTTGACTGTCTCTGCCACCACTCAAGTGCAAAACCAGGCCTATGAGTTGTCCCGTCCCAAAACCCATCTATGATCTGCTGGAGCACATGAAGGGGCTGGTCCTGCAGCTCCAAAGCTGCAGGATCCCTATGACACAGGGCAACAACACGATATACAAGATGAGTCCCAATGAAGGCCCTGTTTAGTAAAACAACAGAGGTCTTGAACCAGACAAATGACTTTTGCCATGGATACTGCAAGTAGACACATGGACTAAAGGGTAAACTGTGCGACTCGCTGTATCATGCAACTGCTTCCACAGCAAGCCTTTTCTTTTTCCATAAGTTTCATATTATTTTATTTTGGAGGGGAGGTTGTAAGAGCAAAGCAGGGTTGAGGGTGGAGACAAAGAGATGGATAGATTAGTGGTATCGAGATGCATGATTTGAAAACCACAAAAAATAAATAAAATGTTAAATAAATAAACTGTGAAAAAAAAAGAAAGAGCTAAAGGTCAGAAACTACATTCAAAAAGTCTTTCCAGTATGGCTGCCTAAACTTGGACTGAAGAAGACAACAGCAGACGTGGCTATGTGGATAGGAAAAGCTCACTAGGTTTTAACCCCACAAACAGACTGTAGGTTATTAAGCAATGCTGAGAGCAGGAGAAATAGTGCTCCCCAGGCACAAAAACAATTTTTAAGAATTCATTAACACATAGCCAGGTGGTGGTGGTGCATGCCTTTAATCCCAGCACTCGGGGGGCAGAAGCAGGCTGATCTCTGTGAGTTCGAGGCCAGCCTGGTCTACAAGAGCTAGTTTCGGACAGGCTCCAAAGCTTCAGAGAAACCCTGTCTCAAAACGCCATAACAAAATTAAAAAAAAAAATAAAAAAGAATTCATTAACATCTCTTTAAATTCATCTTGACACCCCATAATACTCACTAAAGAACCTTTTGCAGCCTGATTTGAATGTTTTAATATCACTTTGTTCACCAGCCTTATTTTGTTTCTAATTCTTAAAAAGGGAGAACAGGAAGGAAAGAAAGAAGGAAGGAAGACATTATTTTATGAAAATTAAGTTTATGAGAAATACGACTTCAGATCCCCTCGCCAAGCACAGTGATGGGAAGGGAAGCGTGCGGGGTGAATAATGTATGCCGTGGACAAGGAAGAAAACGTGAAAAACTTCTATCTCTACTTTTGTTTTTGCTGTTCAGTTTACACAAATCACTACCTAAGCATTAATATTTATATTCCTAAGCCTTTTTTTCTACTGTGCCCATCAAACTGTCACATAATCAGGGTAGTCAGTATATCACATAACACAGGGGAGAGCAACTTGCCGGCCTTGGTTCCTATAAATATTTTCCTTTTGTGCTGGATTAAGATTACCCTCCTAGTAGGGGTCCTTGCGGAAGGAAAGTTTGCCAACATATTTTAGGGTTTAGAAAAATATAAACACTTCAAGATTCCACAAAGTTGGTGTTTATGTCCAGCATGAAGAGACCTTCCTGACCCAGTCCCTGTAGTTTTGGAAGTTTATTCAGTCGGAATTTAGTTTTGAGCAAAAGAGAGGGCTATTTTCTGTTGAGCAATGTCACTTGGTTGAAAACACAAATAGTAAATCCATGTTTGGGTTTGAGCTTATTTGAAGTCCCCTTTCTGCCCCTTAAACTTTCCAGAGTAGGAACATGCATACACCAACCATGTATAGATAATTGTAGACCTTCTTTCTGACCACCAAACACGGGTCCAGCCGCTTGCACGTTTGCTCACAACCTTTCTTTATGGTGATATTTATTTCTTAGTGTTGTTTTGCTCTGGAAATCATTTGAGGGGTGGGATGAGGAAAACTAGATTTGTGTCTTATTTCAGCTGTGTAATATTTGTCTGGTTGAAATATTTCAGCTGTAAGATTTGGATCATAATGGACAGAGTTAAAAGGAGTAACAGTGTGCTTAAGAGTTCTGACTTCCCAGAAACACTGTTTGAACTAAAATGCTGGCTCCCTGTGGTTTAGCATGAATGAGTAAACTTTTCTAAATCTTTAGTTGTTCTTCTTTGTAAAATGAAGTTGAATAATAGGGCCTATCTTATAGTTTGCTGTGAGGAAGATACGTGTATCAGCTAGCTGTTTCTGGGTAACAAACAGGAAAAGCTCATATTCTTCCTTAAAACAGTGGTCACTTACTAATACTTACCATGTGTGGGTTGTCTGTGGCAGCCCTTCTGTTTCAGCAGGGTTCACTTATATGTATGCAGGTAGCTACCAAATGAGTATGCATCTTTGTTTATATTCTTTCAGATAGCTGGCGATTGACAGGCTCAAGATTGGTCAAGAATATTCTTGGCTAGAACAACAGGATTCTCTTCTTCATGATATATCTTCATTTCTACAGGGAGCTACCTGATCTCATTCTCCTGGTTGTTGGGCAAAGGATACTCAGAGTAAAAAGGGGAGTGAGATGAATAAGGTTTGGGGTAAAATGTATGAATATATTTCTTGCACAGAGCACTGGAAATGGACATGGGTCCGGAGAGACCAGTGACTGTGACAAAATGTATAACGAATCTACCAAACTACACAACAATGTCAGCATAAAGACGATCATAAAATACTGCTTGACTAATATAGTATCCAATAGTATTACTATGAGTATTAAGTTCATAAATGACTATGAGCAAGGTAATAACATGTATTTTGAAATATGCCTATGTCGAGTGGTAGCAGCGATATTCCTCCTGAGATCTACAGCAACACATCACATCCATTGTTTCTTCAGATGACTTCCCGTTAACTTTTATACACTTTGAGTGTGATATTGGGTGGTTAGTGTCAGCTCCCTAAAATAAGATGTATCCAGAAAGCTTCCAGTGTAGAAGTATTCTGGTTGAGGTTGACATTTGTTTGTTAAAGTGAGCACATCTGTCCTTCCAGTGTGGGTGGGACCTGTTTGTGTCTTGGAAGCTCAAAGAGAACAAAAATGTGGAGGAAGAATGGATCTGATCCCTCAGCCTCAGCTGGGACATCTATCTCCTATTGCCGTTGAGTGCTGCTGTCCCTCATTCTCTGACATTCAGACTCAGATGTGGGCTTGAACCATTGGGTCCTGTGGTTCTCATGCTTTCAGATACAGAACCCTGCTTCAGTTCCAGCTTTCCTGTGTGAGAACTTACATGTGGAAGGCTATACAGCTTTGCTTCTCTGAATGAACCATCTCTTCTTAAGCAATGTCTTGATGTATCTGTCTAATTTACTTATCCCATCTCTCTAGGGAACAGTGACTAACTCAGCAACCCTTTCTTCACAGGCTGAACAGTGCCTTATAATATCTTGTTTCTGAATGCTTCTATGCAGCCACCATATCACCCTTCCAATGATCTTTTGTGCCGTTGTATCTCTCGTTGCGCCATTCAGTGACAGGCCTTAAATACTTAAAGTTGATGGATTTTCTTTCTGTTGAGATACAGTGCACTTCTTGAAAGCAAGCACTGTTTAAAAATCATACCTTATTCCCTTCTATATGTGACAAATGCATGCCAATATACTTATTAGGGAAGCGGGATGTGAAAGAGAGAATGACACAAGAAACTAAACCCATATTTTCCATCCCAATTGAAGGAATAATAGCCAGTCTGTTAATACATTGAATTATTCTCACATTAAGCACTTAATGGTCTTATTAAAGAGCTAGGAATACTTACTGGCTTACAACCTGTTTTGTTTCTGTTGGGACTGCTGTGATGCTTAGTAGTTCATCACTGGAATTTTATTTCTCATGCTTGCAGCTTTGTTCATTAGACAATTCGTCTGCAAATTACAGTTTTCACAGGAAATGAAAAGTTTCACACTGATTTTTTTATATACTAATGCATACTTAATAACTCACTAGGATGTCAGCCACCTCTCTATGTGGTGTTGCCTCTCAGACTTGACCTGGAGTTGTTCTGTGGGTTCCCAAGCCAGATGAGGGACAGTAGAGAATTACCCATTTCTGGGATTGCTCTCTTAGAGTGTTGCAGGAGTAGGGGTACTCCCTAGCCAAATCAGGCTTGCGTTTACACAACTCCATGGAGACAAAGGCAGGTCATGATTAAAGTCAGTCAAGCTTCTGACCCGCTTCCCTGATCTCCAGGGAGGTAGGCATCTCAGAAACCCTGCAATCAACAGTCTGCTAATCTGACTGATCTACTTGGAGCACCTCTGTTCCTGTTACATCACTTCCTCCCTTAACCTCTTCCCCCCCTCTCCCAACTCAAGCTAAAGAAGCTAGTCCTACCATTTCAGCAAACAAGCTGTCCTCCAAAGCAGTCTCCTGGATGGTTCCTACCTACCATACTAGACTCACTATTACTCCAAACCATGCTTCCCTACTCCCTCACACAAAGGCTGAAAGAGGCCAGGGAACCCATAGAGTCCAGTGATAAATGTGGACATGGAAAAAAGTTCAACCTCCAATAAATAACTTTTTAGCAGCCAAGACTTAGACTCATCTGCATTTTGCATACCTTCCCTTTATGAGTAAGAGATATGGTTTGGTATCCCTTTGCAAGCCGCTTTCGAAAGCTTTTGTTGGTTGGATTCTGTCTCCTCCATGCACACGGCTGAGTTGTTGCACTCAATGTCTCGCTCCCAAGTAATAGCCTTGCCTGAACTTTCCTGTGTTTTACTGCCCTTCACCAACTCTACTCTTACAGAGTTGAAATTAAATTAACACTGCTCCTGAGGGTACGAGTTTGGAATAGTCACGGGTGACATATGACTTTCTTGTCATTCTATAGGCCAAATGTTCATGCTTTGCAAAACCATTCATTTCCATGCTGTCAGAAACCCTTGTAGTGCACTTTGATGTTTTTGGGGTGTGTCATTGGTAGTTAATTCAAGGGTTTATTTTTTAATATTGATGTTAGATTTACTTCACTCTGCCAGTGCCTCCTAAAGAAAGTCAGTGGATAAATACAAAGCATCAATATTAACTATTATTACACTGATGTGTAAAATATAACTATTATTAGTGACAGCTTAGTCTGTTGGAATTATATGGTATTTAAATATTTCAGGCCAGTTCTCAATACCTGTGATTTTGCCAGGCTTTTGATGTTTTCAGCATTTGAAGTCATACATACAATCTGCTCTACAGAAGCAGAACACAGTGGTCTGAGAACTGCATGAGCTTATGAGTAAAGATCTTAATTATACTTTTCCAAGCAGTGGATGGAGGCTTGTCTAAGTGGCAAATCCTGTAGAGCAACAGACTCTCTGTTTGGTCTCATGCTTCTACTTACCAACATCATGAAATATCTGGATAAAAAGTGGTTGTGGATATAATTTGACTAATAGAACCAACAGAAGTGAGTAGTCGAGGGTAGAGAAAGAGGAGAGAGGAAAGAAGAGGGGAGAGAATGGGAGGGGAGAGGAGAGATAGGCGAGCCATCTTCTTTTACAAAGACTGCAGCTGTGGTCCTTCTCCATAATGGAACACTACATTAGAATGGCATGTAAAGGAATCACCTCTTTCTCCCCATGGGAGTTATCGACTGTACTAGAATATGCAGTGCAGAGAAAAGATTTCAGCAACGCTCCAATGATGGAAAAGTGACAGCCTTCAATTATAGAAATGCAGGCACCTAAGAATCATGATTGCTCATTCTTTCCCTTTCAAAAAGCAGAATAGAACCAAAGTGAAGATTGTTTTAGAACTGTTAATTTGGGTCCATAAAAAGAAATTCCAAGAGTTAAGGATAGTTCACCTAGGAGCATAGTTTGTCACTGAACATTGAGTGAGGGCAATAGTGTTCCTAATTTTGGAGGTAAACTGAAATGAATCCGACCGCAGATGAACTAGTCAATGGAGCAGGGCTAAGATTTTGTTGTCATGTTGAGGAAAATCTAGAAAGAGTTGAATGCAGACATGGGGCTCAAAGAAGCTTGGGAATTTCACAGATAAAAAACATGAGGGAGGAGGGACAGGAAAAGTGAAGCCTATGAGCATTGTTGAAATGGGCTTGTTTGGAGTACCAAGTTTCAAAAGGAAAAGAAAAGTCTCCATCTAGAAAAGGGCTTTGACCAATCAATGGAACTCTAGGGTTGACTAATGATCACATAGGGAATAGAGAATCCCAATCACATTTGAATCAGTGGATTTTCAACATGGGAGAGCCACTGCCCTCCCATCAGACAGCTGACTACCACCCAGTGCCCCATATTGCACCATCCCACTTTTCATGAGTCTTCTTCCGTTTTTGTGCTATTCTGTCTTGCTTTCAACAGGTACTTGACCTATGGCTAATGAAAGCAGATTATTTCAGACTGAAATGAGTAGAGTCTGCTCATCTGGCAAAGACTATAGTGAGAAAACTCATGGAGAATTAGTTGCATGTTTCCGGACATGTAGCTCTTGCAGAGACTTGTGATAATTATTTTGATAGGTCAGACATATCTTCTGTCTTTCTAATTTTCTTTCTTTTATTTTTTTTTGTAACAAGGTCTCAGTATATAGCTCAAGCCAACCTCTACCTCATAATACTCTTGCCGCTACATTCTGAGTGCTGGAATTACAGGTGTGCTCCACCAGCTTTGCATCTTTGACTATTGTTTGTCTTTTCCTAAACAGTTGGATCCTTCTTCCTTTCAGAAAGAGTCTAAGAGTTTTGTTTTTACAACCTAGCAATGTGGCCAATGTAGGTTGTGACCACAGTTATTTGTTTAGGTGAAGTAATACATTTTCATTCATAGGAAATCATGGTTAGAAAACTAGAACTCTAGTCAAATGGGAACTTGAAATTTGTATACCAGGTGTATGGCTAATGTGCCAAATTCTCAAGGCAGGCAGCTTGGTTGGTGGTGAAATGGCTTGTTTTACACCTGGAGATGATAGATTCTATATATAAGTCTAATGACTGCCTTCCCTCTTTGGATTCTTTCAATCTCAAAGACTTTCTGTAGATTAAGACATTTATTCCTTTGATTGCTGTGGTGACAATGGGCTTCCCCCAGTGTTTTCGAGAAAACCATAGATGCCTCATCTGAAATCTTGTTTGGAGACTAGTTCCTAGACTGTTTTCCTTTAGAGTCACTGTCATTTTCAAAGATGAGTCTATCTGATCCATTGCATATCATTCAGATAACCATAGCTGGGAGATTTTATAGGGAAGATGTGGATTTGAAAGCAGAATTTGGGTTTTATTTGCAATTTCACCATCTTGTGACTGTGAAAATGTCTCCTCGATGTGAGTCAAACAATTAGCCTTCAATATATGTGTATCTTTAATTTTTAATTATTTTGTTTATATAAATGTATGGGTATTTTGTCTGCTTGTATGTTGATGTACCATGTGCAAGGCTGGTGCCTGGGAGGATAGAAGAGGCCACAAAATCCCCTGAAACTGGAATTATAGATGGTTGTGAGTTGCCATGTAGGTACTAAGAAATAAACACTGGCCTACACGCGTGGCAAGTGCTCTTAACCATTAAGCCATCTCTGGGAACTAAAATACATACAATTTGAATCCTTAAAATTTATAGCATCTCTGATACAAATGCTGATTTTTAGTGTAATTGCCAAAATTATTAAGTATTTTCTATTACAATTTCAGTTCATGTGTATGCTTGTAGAGCTTTCTACCATCATAAACAATGTCTTAGAACTTATGAAGTCTTTCACTATGTTGTTACCCAATTGCCTCTGAATGATGTTACTTTTAGTCTGTGTGTGGCTGACAACCTTGTCCCCTGTAGAAAGATGATTGCTGTGAAGGAGCCTTTACCAGGAAATCAAATCCAGTTGCCTCTTTTACATAGACATTGAAAGTAAAATACCAATGACAAACCCAGGCAGCTCAATATATTTGGCATTTCTGGGTGTCAAGACCCAGTCAGCACGGTGATTGATGATGTGGGCAAAAAGTTTCTCATTATATTCACCACTTTTCAAAGCAAGGCCACAAGGGACAACCAAATAAGTTAATTAATAAGCAGAATGAAAAGGAAAGGATGCCCTAGAAGCCCTAAGAATGCAGGAGGTGGGGCAGCTCTGAGACCAAGGCTACTGAGGAGGAGGCTCACTCAAAAGCTCACATTCCTAAGGCTCAGGGAGGTGGCTCCTGTTTTTCTGCATCGCTGAAATCACACCAGTGTTTGACAAATCCCTTTATATCTCATACTGAAAGTGGATTCATAAACATTGCCCCTTTGAAGGGAATTTAAAGATAGTTCTTTTTAGTGATCACACATCAAAGCAGGGATGACATTTCTCTTGTTCTTAAGTGAACCGTTATTAGCCTACAAACTAAATCTGCAGAGGGTTTAGAGGAGAAATTAACATTTCATTTCAGAAGGTAAAAAAATGACAGCTTTGGCGGTCATATAGGTTTACTGCCTGGAAGGAAAGTGTACCTTGGATCTTTTTTATTACTGATTCTACCAGGACTGAGCAAAACTAATTTTGATACTGAGGGAATCTGGAGAATGTTGCCCTTACTCTAATGGAACCAAACTCTTAAATTACACTAACTGTTCTTCTCTATGAGATCCTGTCTCCCAAGGAGAGTATGAAACACCTGGAAACAATTTAATTCAAAAAATGGATATTAGCATAGTGTCTTGCTACAAATCTTTTCGCTCTATGACCCAAGGCAAGCAGGTTCACTTCATGGTCTCACTTTTCCTCTAGTTAGATGGAACTGGTGGTACCATCTGTATAATGTGACTCACATTGAGGAGAAATTGAATGTGGTAAAGTCACATTCAATTTCTCCTGAGTAAGAAAGTTAAACTCTGAGTATTTTCTCTTTTCAAGTCACACAATGAAGCCCTGAACTTTGTTGTCTAAGAATATGACTATTTTTTTTGGCGGGGGGGGGGAGATTGACTCTACAAATTACAGAGGTAATTGACTTAACATGAAGTCATTAGAGTAGACTTCTGAGCAACATGACTAATATCCTTATTAAAAAGCAGCATGGGTTTGAGCAGAAATATACATGGAGAAAAGATGCTGTGAAGATAAAGCAGAATTGAATGTGAATATGAAGACTCCTATCCACAAGCCAAGGGAGAAGAAGACTTAAAGATCTAAATTGGAACCACCTCTGCTCACCCTTTGGCTTCAAGCTTCCAGGATAGTCAACCAACAGGCCTTCTGCTTCCAAGTATGGTTTCTTCTTCCCAATTTGTGGCACTTGAGTAGAGTAGCGTTAGGCAACCACTGTAGGAGAAGGGGCAATGCCTTTGAAACCTCCTTCTGAAATGGGTAACTGTGATGGTAGGAATCAGACTTGAATATGGCTCTCCTCCATCAAAACTTTCTTCAAAAGTTGTAGGTCCTTCCGATCACTTAAGGTAGTATCTGATTGTCTCAGTAACATGGTTGTCATGACAACAGGGTTTAAAAAGTTTCACTACCAAATCTGGCACTAAATATGCTAAAATTTCAACGTGATATTTTCTTTCACTAGTAGATTAAGCAGGGATACAAATGAGTACACACACATATGCTGGTGCGTGTGCGCACACACACACGCACACAGAGAGAGAGCGAGAGAGCGAGAGAGCGAGAGAGAGAGAGAGAGAGAGAGAGAGNNNGAGAGAGAGAGAGAGAGAGAGAGAGGGGTGGGGAGAGAAAAAAGGAGAGAGTCTTGCTTCCTCTGACTCACATCTCAGTGTTCTAGCAGAGGACACATCCATTACCATTACACATCTACTCCCTAAATTGACATTTTATTTGTTCAATTGGCATTGACTGAGCAACTACAATGTGCCAAACACAGAAGGAAAAATCTTGGCAGATGAACTGCTAGCATCAGAGAAAAGCTTGAGGTTGTTTTAATGTCTGTGTAGAAAAATGACATATTTACTTGTGAAGGTTAGGGAACACTTTCAACTTCCCAAGAAGGGACAGCTGTGCTTTGCTTACTCACTGTCACCTCTCAAGGATGTAAAACAGTTCGCAACATCTAAAAGATGCTTAAAGGATATATATTCAACACATGAGTGAATAAATGAATGAAAGAAATTTTTAAAAATCCCTCCAATAAATCTGGGACTTGGGAAATACTGAAATGACCACTTGTGTGCAACAATTATGTCAGCTAATGTTCATTTGGCACTTGCTAGGTTCCTGTCACCAACCTTAGCACCATGTATAATGGTTTTTGTGTGATATTCACAGAAGCCTTGGCTATAATGAATTATTTGCCCTATGAAGGAACAAATGGGGACTAGATGAAAGATCCATGGTGGTACAGAAACAAGTTAAATCAGGTAGTTAAAACTTCTGGAAGCAATATACTACTTAACATTCTTGCCAGCCTGTATTAATCAGGGTTGTCTGAAGAGTCACAACCAATAGAATGAATATGTATTAAACATGATTTATTTGGTTAGTTTATAAGATGAAGTTGGAGTAAACCATCATTGGTTGTCTCACAATGAAAACAACTTTGTAGTTGCTCCATTCATGATGCTGAGTGCCTTCTTGGCACTTCGACAGTTCCAGTCTGGAGCAGAAGGCCAGGAAGATTCCTAAATAGTTGTTGGATTCTTTTTCATAACCAAAGAACCTAGTTATAATACCAGGGACGGAATCAGGTGTGGCAACAACGTGTTAGATGAACTTGCCAGTAAATGCTAAGGTCCAGTGAAGAAAAAAGCAAAATGCAAAAATCTTCCCTGTTCCATGTGCTTTTATCCAGGATGCTACCTATATTTAGGGTGGATCTTATCACATCAGTTAAGACAAGCAACACAATTCCCCAAACACATGTACAGACATGCCCACAGGACAATCCAGTGTAGACAATCTTCCCTTGAAAATCATTTTTCCCAAGTGAGTTTAGTGTGTAGGCCAACTTAATCATTAGAGGTAATCATCAAATTACCTCACTTTCTTCAAAACTCTAAGCATATGGTCTCCCACTTGGATGGTAGGACCCTCCAAAGGAAAGAAGGAGAAGAGGTGGGAATAGGTTTCCAAATCTTTCATTAGTTGCTCATTCATATTTTATTAGGTGTTTTTCATTAATGTTCAGAATTAAAAACCCTCAGGAGTTCTTGGAGTGTCTATCTGGACCTTGATTCTTCTTCTCTTCTCCCTAGGGAAACTATCTTGCAAATTTTACTCAACTTTAAAACAAAATAACTTCTTTTTGTTTGTTATATATTTTATAGTTCTGAAACTTTGTTTTTTTAAGCAAATTAGCATATCAAACAAGATTTCATTATGATATTTTTTATACTTGCATATCACTGTAGGAGGAGGGGGCTGCTTGTTAGTTCCCGACTGCTTAGCACCAAAATAATCACACAAAAACCATATTAATTAAATCACTGCTTGGATCATTAGCTTTAGCTTCTTATTGGCTAATTCTTACATATTAATTTAACCCATCTCCATTAATCTGTGCATCACCATGAGGTTGTGGTCTAAGTTTTGCCTTGTTATAGGTTCAAAGCAGTTCCTTTATTTATCAATGGTAATCACAGCACACAGAGGGAAATCCCACATCACCTCCCCTTTTCTGTTTAAATAAAAAGGAAGGTTTTTAACTTTAACATATTGAAATTACATATAACAAAACAGTTATCAAGCAAGAATTACAGTTACAATATTTATATTTATTTTATCTTTTATCATATCTAAGAAAAACTATACCTATATACTCTTCAACTCCATCAAAGACTCAAGAAGGATATAATATTACTTAGGTAAACAGAAAGTGCATTGTAAGCCACTTCCAAAACTCTAGAATTGACAGAGACATCTCACTACCTGGACAGTCACCCAAAGTCCTTCTGTATTTTTGGGGCATCCATCTTCAGCCTACAAGCCCATAGATTCCCAGAGTTTTCCACAAAGCAGGAAATTTCAAAGATAGTTCCGCCTATATTGGCAATTTGTCAGACACTTTCTTCTGTGTCCTGCAGAATGTCTAGTAGACTCTTTCTATTTTTTCATGAAGCAGGAACTCCAAAGGACCATCTCATCTTTAGGGAAGTTCAGCAGTCTTTTTTTCTGTGAGTCCTACATGTCCAGCTCATCAAGCAGTTTCTTGCCCAAATGTCTAACCACTCCATAAGGAGCCTCTTCGATGCTCATCTTCTTCTTGAAGTAGATTGATGCTGCCAGGAGCAATGTGTCTCACTGTCATGAAAAGTCCTAAATTCTTTAAACAGTTAAATGCCATATTATGAAGGTCTCTGAAAGAATTGAAGAATGCCTATCCATCTGAAATACATCTCTGTACATCTAGAAAATCTAACTCGCATGACTACAAGCTTGACTATTATAGATTATTATCTATTAACCCATATTTCTTAATTATACATTATATTTTTAAATGAACTGCACAAACACAATGTCTTAATAAAGAGTAGAAATATACATGTAACAAAATTGAGCTTAAATTTGTATCAACAAACAAAAACTCATACCAATGCAAATCTCTATAGCATATCCCACTTTAAATGTAAACAAACACTTATAGACAATATTTGGTGTAGTTCTTCTTCAAACTGCTTCCTGCTGTTTATTGGGCAAAGTAAATTTTGGGGGTATTCACAGAGACCTTTCAGAGGGTCTTGGTCCATCAAACCACTTTAGCCTGGAATTAATCCACAGGTTCTTATCTTCTGTGGAAACAAAATAACAATCTCTTTTCCAAAGGAACATATCCTTAGATTCATATTTTGAAATCAAGATACTTTTAAGACATATATGTTAGTTTAGGTTAGCAGGCCAGACAATGAAATGTCTCTTTGTACTTAACTTAGTCACAGTCAAAAGATTCAAAGAAAACACAATAATATACATAATCCAGACTCTCTGTGTATTCTCCATCTTTACATGGCTATTTTTCTTTACCCCTTTTATCTATGACTGTCTGTACTCTGTCTCTTTAAAGACTTTATTTTTTTATAAACCATTTGCTTCCTTTTATAACTCTCTATACTCATTTTCTTCTCTCTTCCAAGTCTTTGTACATTTATCCAACACCGTGACTCATTTAGAAGTTTTTTTTATGTCTAAATCTGTCCTATTGTGTATCTGTAATTCTTTACTATCCAGGAGTGCTTCTTAAAATGCTAAACCCTTCTTATGAACTTAAGCGGCACCATTGCTAAGGGAAATATGGCACTGCCTGCTTGCCCCATCCAGTACAGCATGGTGAACCTGCTCATTGCCTCTGAAAGCCATGCCCAGTGCCCCATCTCTAGGCACACTGCACGTCCATGGTGCCATCAAGCAAGCTGTGGCAAATTGCTCACAAACCCCATTCAAATGCTCAGTCTCCGGAAAGAACCAGAGGTCATGCTGGCAACATGGCCCAGAAAGCCAGCCTCTCAAAACAGCATGGCTTTTTTTTTCTCTACTGTTGAATCAGGAAAACCTCTTTTAAAGGAGCTGCAGCATGCCACCAGCAAGCAAAGCCCATTGAGAAAAAAAATACAGCTATACTTTGTTTTTCAGTGTCTAGAATTCCTTTGTAAGTCCTCTCTGGTTTTTAGTGGATTTCAGTTGGCTATGTGGGTGCCAATCTGTTGAAGGAGGCTGCTTGTTGGTTCCCGGCTATTCAGCCATGAAATAATCACACAGAAACTGTATTAATTAAATCATTGCTTAGCCTGTTAACTCTAACTTCTTATTGGCTAGCTCTTACATTTTTAATTTAACCAATTTCTAGTAATCAATGTGGCTGTGGCTTACTGGGTAAAGTTCTATCTGGCTCCTATGGGGCTATATGGCTTCTCTCTGACTCTGCCTTCTTCCTCCCAGCATTAAGCTTAGTTTTCCCCACCTTCCTAAGTTCTGCCATATCAACAAGCCAATGTAGTTTCTTTATTCACCAATGGTGTTTACAGCACACAGAGGAAAATCCCACACCATATCACTGAACTTGTTCATATCTTCCTTCTGTTATCTTCCTTTGCCTATCATTTTTACTGGCTCATTTCCTCTTTCAAATAGTTTCATTTCTGTATTCAAGAGAAAACATCAAACAAACTCTCACGATCAGCCTATGACACCAACACTTCCTACAGAATCGTTATCTGGCTTCCAGTAATGTTCCATTTGGCAGAATTTTAATACTAATTCCAAAAACTGTCAAGGAATGTCATTGGTTTGGATTTGCATAATTGATATAGTAGAGTATTGATTCATGTTAGTAAACCAGAAGTCTTGAACTTAAGATGGGAGTTAATTGGGTTTAAATGATGTCATCTTTTGACAGGGAGTAATGTTGGAACCTGCCTCTGCAGGATGCTGCAAATCATTGTTCTGTGCCCAGCTACCATGCAAAGAAGAAGCACCTTCCTTTTGAAATAACTAAGTGTAGAGTCAGACTGGGGGAAGAGGGGTTTGGTGACAGCCTCTGAAATTACAAAAGAGAAATAATAAGAGCAGATAGATTTGACCTTCCTTCCTTCCTGAAGGTGCATTGTTATGAATAAATAGAAATTTGGTTTAGATCTAAGGTGAATGTGTTATCAGGTTGTAAACAGAGGAATGACTGACAAGGATCCATTAAATGTTGGCCCATATTTCATGCACAATATAAACATCTCTTTGAGTGATTCTCCATGCATCATGAATTTGGTCTGCTCTCATGATGCATACATACTTTTATTCATGTATTCATACTCAAGTCCAACACTTCATTTACTGAGCCTAACTCTGTTCTTGGCAGTCTGCACAGAGCCTGACAATGTTGAACAAGTCATAGCAATCCATGTGTATTGAGGCACAGTAACACATACAATCAGCTTAGCTTGGAGAGATGGAATTATATCTTGCATTAAAGAGAAGTGACTCAATCAAGAAAATCTTTAAATGTGCCTAGAGCATCTAAGATTTGTGGAGTAGGACCATTGTATTTAAGGGGTCAGCATGGATGAGTTCAGCTTGGGTTGGAAATTGGGATTCAGTGTGATTAGAGAAACTAGCCTTCTGCATCCTATAGTGCTATGTCCTTTCCCCACAATACTGGATCTTTGCATGATAACACACGCCAGTAATCCAATTACTCACAGGATGAGATAAGAGGAGGAGGAGTTCAAGGGGAAGTAGCTAAGCAGGAATAGGCTAAGCAGCAGGACCCTGTCTTTCTTGAAAAGAACATGGTGTAAGTCATTCATATGATCGTTTTCATTAATACCCTCCCTGAGGTGAATGTTCCAGAGGCTCAGGACTTTGAACTGGCTCATCTCCCGTTTGTACTCATTGGAATATGCTCAACAATTATGACTTAAAGTGTTGAATGAATGAGTGAATGTATATGTACAAATGTTGAGGCCCTAAGAATAAGGCTTCTTTCAGATCATGGTGATACAGTCTTGTAGGTGCTTAAGAGATATTTATCCAGTGAATGAATGATTGATGATTCAAACAACTTTGAAGATGAATATTCACTGAAACAAGCTGGAAATTGAAGTCTATAGTGAAAATCCAACATCCCAAACAAGGCATAGGTATAGTAAAATTTTGTTTAGCTGAAGAACCCTTTATCAGGATTTGATGATGTTGACTTTCTGGTGTGTTTCATGTCCTTGACTTGAAGACAAACAAAACCTAGGCTTTTGAAGATTCAGCTATAAGCATTTTGAAATACTTTAGAGACTTCTATATAAGGAAATATCTAGAGTTTTTTTTCCTATATAATGTAATGAAGACATTTATCCAAAAGATGTCTTATTGCCTAAGGATGTATTTGTTAGAATAAACTATAGTGAGAAACAGCTCTGAGTATACGCTCCATGTCACAATTCAGAGAAACATAGCAAGAAGGACAAACACAGCCCATCTTGTTTATGCATCACTATGAGCCAAGAAGAAGCTTTAAGAATTATTTTTAAAGTGAAAAAAATCAAAAGATTTTATACCAGGTGAAAGTATACAAAATTAAAAGATTTAATGGAACTAAGACATACCTGTTCCTATGTTGTCTATGACTGCTTTCCTGCTATCAGGGCAGACATGAGTAGTTGCTACAATATGACAAACCTAAAATATTTATTATCTGGCCTTTTTTGGAAACAGAAAGAAATGTGATTGCTGCTGTAGATTCCATTCGGTTAACAAGGTTTAAACCAGCATGCAGGTTAATGACATTCTCTTTGAAAATTTCCTTTTCCCAAATGAGTGGCTCCCTGCAAATTCAAATACAACTGCACTGGGGAATTGCATTTCCTCCTTCTCAAAATGTGAACATTGCAAATGGTGATTGATTACACCTTTGATTAGGAAGCGAGGGGACACACTGCTTAGTGCAAAATGCAAAGCTAATTTAGGCCGAGGTGGCACAATTGAAATAACAGCAGCTCACACATTCACGAAGCCTACGTTTTATCTTGCAAGTTCCTGCAGGACATCTTCCACATCTGGGCGCCAGACCCCTGAGTTATCAAACCCTGAAAGTCAGAAGCCATCTGTAAAGATTCCTTCCAGCGAGCAAGAGTTGTAATTCTGTAAGTACAAACCACTATTTGTGTTCTGTGTTCAGAGTTCTGTGTTCAGAGGTAGGCATTCGACAAAGACAACACTCACTGACCACAAGGTACATTTGATTATTTGCATGTGTTGAGTTAACGAGACTTTCATGGGAAGGAAACACAGGCTGGAATTGCCACTCTGCAGGAAACATGGGAACAATTAGGGTTTTGTGTTTTATCTTGAAGCTTCAAGATGCATTTTCTCTCTTCATCTGGAAGCAAAGGGACTGGGAAAGAAAGAAGTTTGCATACTAAGACTGTGAGCTTCCAAAGAGGGGGTATGATTACAGCTTACAGTTCAAATATCCCCACACCATGCCAGTTTCCCTATGATTGGAAAAAAGAAAGCCAAAAAAAGGCCAATCTTTTCCCCTCTTAGCCCTGTAATAATTATACCTTGAGGTTTCTTAACAGTGTATGAGGGCAGAATGATAGCCAGGGCAGATTTCAAGCGCTGGGAGTTCTGTAATGGATGGATGAGCTCTGCTCAGCGGTGGAGTTGAGCCCTCAAGCTATTGCTCATTCTCTTCACTTTGGAGCCTAGATTGTTGGGAGAAATGTTGGGAAGGTGCTTGCAAAGTATCAGCGCTTAAGTGACTGTTTCAGTTGTTAAATCATAATACAGTGTGATTTTGCTGAAATGAAGTAATTACAGGGGGAGAGAAGAAAAGTCAAATGATATAAAAACAGGTCCTTTGGATAGTGTAAGTGCTAATGTGCTCTCTGATGCATATGCATTATTCATCTCCGCTTCTGCCTGGAGCACAAGAGTTTCTACTAATTTAAGAGTGGAGGTAGTATTATTTTGGCTCAAGCTCTTATGCCTAAATTTGGATGAAGATGCTATGCTTGTAGGTCCTCAAATATTTCTACAAGTAGCTGTAATTATTCTAAGTCAACAATCTGCCACTTTAATATTTTGATTTGAAACCAATAATTTAATCTCCCTCCCTTCCACCGCTTATTTTACGCCAATGGATTCTATTCAGAACTGGTCCCCACCATGTCTTTACTAGTGGGTTGTCATGGAATTGTTCAGAGTTCCTGAGTCCCAGTTTTCGTGTGGATAGGAGGAGGATAATAACATGACACTTTTGAAGGCTTCTGTCATCACTGTGGATGAAAAGCCCCTCCCAGCACCCAGCACACAGGAAACATGCAGCCGATGTAAGCAGTCTCTCTGTCATTTGAAGTCAAAGGTTTCTCACTGGGCACCTGACCATGTCCGTGCACCTCCTATGGGCTGGTGAGATGCTCTGCCACTTTAACCCTCTGAGTTTTTCTTTCTCCTACCACTGTTTCCCTAGTTCATCAGCGTATGCTCCCTTCCCCTTTCTCTAAACATGGACTCCTTAAGGTCTGCAAACTCATCTGATGGTATCCATGTTCAGCTTCCTCTCAGAGTCAACCATAAACTTCTGGGCAAGAAGCAAAAGCCCTAGGAAGACGAGCAATGTGCGTATTTCAAACCAGCAAAACAGTGCAAGCTACCCTTGGAAACCCATTGCTATTAGAATATTAATATTTGTAAAACTACCAAGAAACATAGTATGGGACCTGTTGGAATCCTCCTTTAACGTTCAGCCTCTTTAACAAAACCATTCCCCTGTTCTAGGACTCAGAGATGGCTCAGCAGTTCGGAGCTCTGGCTATTCTTTCAGAGGCCCCAGATTGCATTCCAAGCACCTACATGAGGCCTGGAGGCCGAGGAGACTGTCCACAACTGCCTTAAACTCCAGCTCCAGGGAATCTGATAGCCTCTTCTGGCCTCTACAGGCCACAAGAGTGCATGAGGTGTACCTCCATGCATGTAGGCAAACACTCAAACTGCATTGTACATAAATATATTCATAAAAATGCGCCCCTCTTTTCTGTTTCCATCTGTTTCCCATAATCTCTTCCCTAGCATAATTTTTTTTTTCTGAACTGCTTGTCACAACGACTTTGCATATGCTCTTCCTTTAGTGTAGAGTTCTCATCTGCCACCCCCACCTTTCTGACCACAACCCAAGCCTTACTTTGCAGGAAAATTTTAATCTCCTTCCTCAGTCAAGGTGATAGCGGCTTGTTGCCCGAACTCAGAATAATTTGTTTCCTAATTTAAGGTTTAATCTCGGCTTGAGTTAATTATTTAAATGTATGATTATTACATTAATGTCTATCATTCCCACGGTAGATTGTGAATTTCTTAGGAAAAGAAATCAAGCCTGCATTTTTTCTTTGGCGTCCTCAGTCTCACAGCCAGTCCCTGGCTTACAGTATGCTCTCAGATTGCCTTTGTCAGTAACTTAGGGAAGGAGGAGCTGATGATTTCCCTTTTAGAAGGAGATGTGAAACAATGTAAGTGTTTAACAAGGACATTTTTTTAAAGAAGCTTTTCGCTACTTGTTTCCTGGATTATGTGATGTTTACTCATCCTAAGCATAATCATTTATCTGTGTCTCCCTTAGTCCCAGTCCTGGTTCCTCTACTCTGAATATCACTGGCTTTTTCCTCCTATATCCATTCCACTTTTTTCTCCAAACTGTACAAATTCTGTATTCTTCTGGTTGATTCTGTAATGGATAACAGAGAGAATATTAGAGTATAAAGGCATCTCAGTTGCTGATTGGGTGAGAGACCCACTGTTTTGAGTTAGGAAGGTAGGAGGGTACATTGGATACACTGTGCTTCCACATCTTACCGGATCCTCTTACCACCTTCATCAGTTTCCCTGCAGCAGTTACTACATACTTGAAGCACTGGCCTTTACATAGCGTCTTTCCAAATCAGGCATATGCCATGAGGTTGTGTCCTACAGGAGTGGGATTGCTGCCATTGTCAACGATATCCAAGAGGACACACCACCACCTTTACAATCTAATGGTATACTCAGAATGTACTGTTTCTGAGGCAGAGAGTGGACTTTTGCTAGATGCTCAGTCTTCAGGTGACTTGTACTTCTAGTCTTCAGAACTCTGAGACATAAACATTTCTTCTGCTGATAAAATGCTTAACTGTGTTTTATTGTAGCAACACAATCCTACTAAAACTCTCATCCTTCTCTAAAACAATCCTAGTTATGTGCTTACCAAGTCTGTGCCTAGGCTACTTTCTTTGTTGTCTCACCCCACATATTCTATTCATATTGTTTGAAGGGACTGTGATTTTTGACTAATCCATTTTAAACGACCCTGGGTGCAGCACTAATTCTCTTGAACTCGTCTGACTTTAAACAAATACTGCAAAATGTCTCTGTGCGAGCCGCCATTCTGTCTAGTCTTCTTATACATTCCTTTATCCTCAGGATCTTAGTGACCCTCAGTGTCCTCACCTACCTGCATTCCAGTAAATGGTATTGGCCTTATCATTTTATTCCAAGCAAAGAAGTGCCTAATTCAACCCATACTCATCTTAGACTTACAAAGCGCATACTTACTCATTGATAATGCAAGGCTCTTTGCAACAGCATCCTGTGGTTTCTTTTGCTTCATCAGCTTCATCTCTTGCTATAGATCTAGTACCCTAGCCATCTGGCAATTTCAATCTATATGTTACCTATCCCCAGGCCTTTAGAAGCACCACTAATTTCAGAGAAGTCTCCCTGTCTTTCTTACACTGGAAAATGGCCCTTCATTGACTCCTCAAGAATCAGATTCAAATTCATTCCCTCTCTGAAGTCATGTCTAAATTTCCAGCCTCTTACCAAACTATAACTTCTTTCATCCATAACGTTGAAAATATTTAGAAATAATCATTGCTCACATCTCTCTCCTTCATGCAATGATGAGGTCTGTAGGAGTGAGACCTAAATCTCATGACCCATGAGTTTCCTTTGTGCAGCTAAGTACAGTATCTCATATGTCCCATGCATTGTAATGCACTCAGTGAATAAATAGAGGCTAGCTTAAAATGCCTGTCCTTCTTCCCTTGATTACAAGCATTCACTCTACAAAGGAAATGTGTTCTCCCCTTGACACTAAACTGATATTTTACTGATGCAGTAGACTGTTGAGAAGTATAAAAAGTGAGTAGCATCTGTATTCTCATGAGTGTACATCTGTAGTAAATCATCATTTATGATTATCAAAAGGAAAGGGAGGAGAAGGAGTTCGTAATTTTTAAGAGAGACTATAAAACTAACCTAGATCGTCATGCTGTCATTTTAATTTTTATCTCTGCTTCAATAAATACTTCCCTCTAAAAGACTTGGCTTCCTAAAGAGAGCTGATAAGCTCTCCAAACAGAGCTAACAGGTCTTTGAATTTCCAAACCTTTGATTCTGATTCCTAGGAAATGTTAGGAGATAAGACTAACGGTCCTTGGTATTTGTGAGGTTTGTAAAATATTCTTTTCACCTTGTTTTCATTTTCATAGACTTAATATGCAAGGCAATTTATAAACTTCAGGTCAATGTTTTTTGCTTGATTCTTATTCATGATTTATTTATTTTATGTGTGTGGGTGTTCCGCCTACAGGTATGTAAGTGTACTTCATGTGTGCCTGGTGCCTGTGGAGGTCAGAAAAGGGTGCATCATCCATTGGAGCTACAGTTGCTGGCTATTGTAGGCCATCAGGTGGGTGTTGGGAACCAACCTAGACAATCTGCAAGAACAGCAAGTGCTCTTGACGGCTGAGTGCAAATGTTTTCTGTTGCTTCTTCTGTGTTTTTGTAAAAACTGCAAGTCATTACAATTCCTCCAGCATCGAGTGCTGATGATTGTAAAGTTCTAAGTCTAAACTGGAGATTTAAAGAAGTAGGATGTTCATGCTGATCCTTGCTAAGGAAGTAGGTGGGTGGCAGGGTTTAATTCAATAAGTGTCAGTGTCTGAGCTGGGAATTGAAGTATGAATAGGAGTTTGCCATCATGTGGGGGAAAGAAAGAAACTGAAACAATTCAATGGTTTTCTAAAATGATATTGCAGCTGATTTCAATCCAGTCCAAACCATGGATATTGCAGAGGCGGGAAATAGGGAGGGGAGATAAGAGAGATGATGTGATTTGAAAAAAAAATCCCCTTCTGGCCTTTTTGCTGTTGTTTCATTGTCTTTGAGGCTGCAGGAAAAGTATTTGGTGAGGGCTGCTTTGATGTGCATGAATTATTCATCATTAAGAAGTCAGGCAGCTGAGACTAGTCTTTGTTCAAGCTGTGGAGGGTATTAGAGGGTATTAGAGGCCCTTGAAAAAGGAAAACATTTTGTTCTTCTTTCTGCCCTGTGCAAAGGCCCACTGCAGAGGTGGGAAGGTCTCTGTCAGCTTCTCTCCAATTGATGCACATCACAGTGTGTCAAGACTTCCTGGGCCACCATCTTTCTCCACTGTTTTAGGATGAAACTGTTTGTCATTGGAGATACTCCTCTCCTCTCCTCTTTCTCTCTCTCCTCTCTCCTTCCCTCCACCTCCTCTCTGCCCACACCTGTGGACAGCTTGCTTCATTAAAAACCCAGTGCCTAGCCAGATGGGAATACAAAACTACCTAGTCCATTAGTGTTCTTGCTCTGACACAAGGAGCCTGACCTGGGAGCAGCCAGAGCTAACAGGATGTCTCATTAAGGCAGCTTTTGTCACAGCCTTTCCCTGCCATTTAACATTCTCCTGAGCCTTATGTGGATTTATGCTGAGAGTCAGCTGTCTGCGCAGGGCTTGGTAATGGGAAGCCTCGAGCTGCGGAGAGCCCACTGTGTGCCCGTGAAACACATCATTCTTGATTCTACAATGGCCAGGAGTGCCATGTTTCATGCGCATAGAATGAATCAAAGGTCATGGAGCACATCCATGATGGCTCTCTACTGCTTTATGAAGGGCTTCAGAAAATGACCACATTTGCCCCTTGAATCTAGGCATTATTGTTGTTCATGTTTTGGGGATAGGAAATCAGAAGGCCAACACACATTAAATAATTTACTCAGCTTTAACAAGCAATATACAGGAAAGCCACACTCAATGCCTATGTTCTTCTACTATAATTCTACCCACATCTTGAATCTAAAGTGCCAAAGTGCCCCTTCTCCCCCCGATGCTTATGTGTTGAAGACAATGCAGCAGTGAGCAGAGGTGAACCATTTGGAAATTCCTTGAATTGCTAGGGCTCCAACCTCATTCAGTTGATCCATTAAAGGGTTCACAGGGACACTGGGCTTTGGTAGAGGAGCTTGATTGATTGCTTTGGAACTCGTGTGATATAAGGTAAGCTGCTTTGCTCTATTGCATGTGCCTAACATTATGCGCAGACTCCCCCCAGGCCAGAAATGACAAGGGCAAGCAACCACACACTGGAATCTCTGCAACTATGCATGGAAAGGAATGCTTCTTCCTTTAAAGCTGGTCTTATTAGGTGCTATATCATAGCAACAGAACACATGTAAATACCATTCTACTTAGAATACATTGCTTTTTTAATCCAAGTAGCAATGATTAATAACAATAATGAGAAGATATTTTTCTCTCATTACATGCTGACATGTTTCCAGTATTATTATCAAAGCTAGCATTTATACAAAACTCGCTACAAAGTAATTATTTGCATATCATATTTAATTTTATTTATATGCTTATGAGATAGCCACTCTGGCCTCATTTCATAGATGGAGAAATATAATCAACTACTAGTTAAATAAAAAATGACAACAGAACATTGATTTGACTTGATATCTGATTTCAAATCTAAGATTTGAAGAAATGATGGTGACAGGCTAGGGGGATGCATGAAGTGCTAAAAAAACATGTTGGAAGGCAGGCTTGTCTAGCTGTGGATGATAGAATATCAATACTTGTTGTTGAAATGACATTCAATGTAATTCTCTGTATTAGGCCAAATGTATTGTATCACCACCGTTATATTCATGTATCATACAGCCTCTGTCTTTATGAACTCATGACCAAAGTCATGACACATTCATATACAAATTATTAATGAGATATACAAAATATGATGATAGTAAGCACACAGTTCTCCCCATTTGGCTGACATACTTTTATTTATGATCCACACATATTAACATACATGTATATGTTAATATTTCTGGGAGCTTTGGATACAGGTGTCATAGTTAGAGTTTCTATTGCTGCAATGAAACTCTATGACCAAGAAGCAAGTTGTGGAGGAAAGGGTTTATTAGGCTTACACTTCAGCATTTTCTGTTCATTGTTGAAGGAAGTCAGGACAGGAACTTAAGCAGGGCAGGGTCCCACAGTCAGGAACTGATATAGAGGCCGTGGAGGGGTGCTTCTTACTGGCTTGCTTCCCATGGCTTGCCCAGATCACCTTCTTTAGAATCCAGGACCACCAGCCCATAAGGATGGCATTACATACCTTTGGTTTGGCTCTCCCACAATGATCACTAAGTGAGAAAATGCCTCACGGCTGGATCTCGAGGCATTTCCTCAACTGAGGCTCCTTCCTCTGATGACTTTAGTTTGTGCTAAGTTGACACACACACACAAAATACCCAGTACGACTGAGCCCTTGTCAGCTTGACATACAAACACATCACTATTAAGCTACAACCCTTCCTTTCTTATTCATCCCCAAGATCTCACATTAAAATCATAAATAATTTTAAAAGTCCCATAGTCTTTATCAATTCAAACACATTAAAGTTGAAGTCCTTTATTTTTTTTATTTATTTTTTTTAGTATCTAGTCTCTTTTCAAAGTTCAAGTCTTTTAGTGGTGGTTTCTTTAAAAATCAAAATTTAATGCCTTCTTCAAGAGGGAAGATCCAGGGCACTGTCATAATCTGAACTAAACAAAACCAAACTCCAAAAGTATAAATACCTCGATGTTCAATTATCTGGGATTCACTCACTATCTTCTGGACTCCTCCAAAGGGCTTGGGTCACCTATTCAGCTCTGCCCTCTGCAGCACACATGGTTTATCTTGTAGGCTCCAGCTGGTTCCACTGCTACTGCTGTTCTTGGTGGTTTTCCCATGATACTGACATACCCAAAATGCCAAGGTCCATTGATGCAACTGGGCTGCAGTTTCCCCAATAGCCTCTCATAGGTTCTCTTCATGGTGCTAATCCTCAATGTGTTTGCATAACCCCTTCAATCCTGGGCCTTCACTGGCTCTGAGTCTGCACCTTCACCTGTGGCCTTTCTTGACCCCTCATAATGCCAAGCCACAGCTACTCTCCATGACCCCTTCGTGACTTCAAAACCAGAATGACCAGGGTGAACTTCCACATTGCCAAGTCTGACTGGTAGCATGCAGTACAACCTTGGCTGCCTCTGAAACACAGCTTCTCAGTGATCTCAGAAAACACTTCCCAGAGTATTTCACCTCAGTGATGCTTGTCTCTTCTTAATTACTGCTAATTTTTTTAGCTTCAACCAACCTGCATCAAGTATAGTAAAGCAGATTTTTGCTTTAGTAGTTCTGGTACCTTGTTAATCCCAATTGATTCTTCAGTCCCAGCTAACCAGAACCACAGGATCTTAATTCAAAATAACAAATGGCCCTGAGAGAGTCTTTAAACGGCCCTCTGAAATTTTGCAAGCCAGGCTCTCCATCCTCTACACTTCTCTCAATATTTTTATTTTCCAAGTTGCCACAGAACATCTGACTGAGGTCTCAACACTCAATGCTTTTCTAGCCCAAAGTTCCAAAGTCCTTCCACAATCCTTACCCAAACATGGTCAGATTTGTCACAGTAATTTCCCACTCCCGGTACCAATTTGTCTTACTTAGGATTTCTGTTGTTCTGACAAAACACCATGAAAAACAGCAAGTTTGGGAAGAAAAAGGTTTATTTAGGCTTACACTTCAGCATTGTTCACATGGCTTTAGCTTGTGTCAAGCTGACACACAAAACTAGCTAGTACACAGGAACTTACTTGAAAGTCCATACTGGCCTGGAACTCAGTATGTAACCCAGGTCAGCCTCAGATTGAAAGTAGTCTTCTTGCCTTAGGTATATATTGTACCAAGTGTGAGGACAAGTCACCAAACTCAGCTTAAATTTCTTAATAACAAAAAATAGATACATTATCATTCTTATGTTAGTGCTGAGGGAAGAAGATGGGAAGTCAAGGGAAGATCAGCAATTTCTACAAGATCATAGACATAGCCATATTCTCTAAGAACATACAAACATTAACAAGAATTTCCATTTGGCTACTGACTTACGAAGTTTTTTGAATCATACAGAGAAACGGAATCTGAAGTGGAGGAAGAGCGAGCCACTTTTCTAGTAATGATCAGGAAAATAAGTATTGAAAACAATAGGTGGTTAGTGTGAATTGTGTCCCACTTGCAACAGATTTTTAGATACATTGAAGTTAACACTCAATAGTGCTAAAGAACTGATTTAAATATTTACGTATTTTAACTTTAAGATTATTTTAAAATCTACATAGAGTTTGCATATTTCATTATCTATCTGTTCAAGTAAGGGTTAGCATATTTATTTCCTCAAATGTTTAGAATTTATTTGCAGCATTTCCCATGTGTTTTCTTTATGTATAATACAACATCATGTCTGTACTCACCATACTGTATTACAGAACTGCAGAACTCATTTAACCAATACAGATGGAATTCAGCAACACTTCGTAATCTGTCTTCATCCTGGGCCTCTTCTTCTTGTTGCCATTTTAGTGTTCTATCCTCAATTTCTATGATAGCAACCTTTAGATGCTACATGTGAGTGAGGTCCTGCAATATTTGCAGCTTTATTTCACTTATTTCACTACTTTACAGTTCCATCCACACTGTCACAAATGACAAAATTCCATTACTTTTGTGATTCTGTGACATTCAATTGCATATATGTGTCATGTTTATTTTAAATCTGTTCATCAAGTGATAAAACGTCTAGATTGATTCTATATCTTGACTGTTGATTGGGTTTGCTTTGCACAACTTAGCCATATCTCATTTTCAGTGTAAATATGATAGCGAAGGGACCAGCCTCAAAATAATCTTCATGTGGCATAGTTGTTCAATAAATATTCGTGTGAGAGATACTGTGATGAACTTTCCTATTCTTATTAGAAAAGCCCAGACCAGGTAAAGATATGCAATGTGATATGGATCCAGTTGAGAATCTTGAAGATGATGAAGATGCATGAAGAGCATCCGTGTGTGGAAAAGCAGTTTCATAGGATCCTTGCTGTTTGATAAGAAGGCTTATATTTGTCTTATGCTGGCTGTCTTAGTGTTTCTTTTCTATTTCTGTGAAGAGACACCATGACCATGGTAACTCTTATAAAGGGAAAACCTTTAATTGGAACTTACATTTCCAGAATTTTAGTCCATTATCATTATGGTGCAACATAGTAGTGTGTAGGCGAACATGATGCAAGAGCTGAGAATCCTACATCTTGATAGACAGGCAAAAGTAAGTGGTCTGAGACACTGAGCGGTATCTTGAGCATATATGCGACCTCAAAGCCTGCCTCCACAGTGACACACTTCCTCCAGCAAGGCCATACTTACTCCAAGAAAGTGACATCTAATAGGCCACTCACTTTGGGTGCCATTTTCTTTCCTATTCCTACACTGGCTTATAGGGCTCTCCATTTAAAATAGTATTATGCATCTCTTTTGCAAATGAGGGAAATGGGTACCGATGCCCAAGAGAAAAACTGATGAAGGCAAACAGTTGTCAGTAGCAGAGACCTTAGGGTCTAGGTACTGCTGATGACAGATGTAATGTTAGCACATCCTCTCCCTTCTTAAACATGAACAAGGGAAGAAAAAAGGTCTAACTGTGCGAATGCTTGCTCTATTCATCTTTTAAAGTGAATGGTTTATCAATTGCATCACATGGTTTATCTACTGCAGTGTATTGGTGTTCAACAGCAAATCTGTTTCCTTCCTTTCTGGTCCTCTTAGGATGAAAGCCTCTCATCATCACAGCCCAAGTATGTATTTTCTCCCTGCCTAGAATTCTCCGAGGTTGTCCTATCTGCAACATCACCATAGTCATCTTGATTTCCTACCTTCCAGGACTTTTAAGGCCCGAGGAATGTCTTTTTTCACTGCCCAAATTCCATTCTGTCTTTAAGGGCTGTCTGCCAGAGATGGCCCCATAAGTGATGGAGTTTTAAAAGGTTAATTGCCATTAATTATGATGAGAAGGCAGCTTATCACCAATTCATAAATTCATGATACATTTATTTTGCTGACAAGCAAAATGTCCTACTTCCCTGTAAACCTTGTTTCCATTCTATAAAAAGAATAGATATTTTCTCTCTTCTGCATTATGGTATTTGTATAAACCACCTTGTCTTCTAACACACCATGTAGATAAAAGCTTAATTAAATTCACAAAGTTTGTTAAATTACTCCATACTTAGCAAAAGCCTTTAGGATTACATTGGTATGAGTATCTCTGAAGACCCAGATGCTCAGACATATGTCTACAAATAGAGATGCATAGAACTTGCTAAGCAACACCTTTAAAGTGTTATACAGGTGACTCATAGATAAATCTTAGCGTAAAAGTTCTTGGAAACTCTTCATGAATGATGATTTTGGTAAAAAACATGTTTAAGCTTTACAAATTGTAACCTATAGAACTCAACCTAGCCAGGATCTTTGTAGCAATTAACACATTATTAAAAATACAACTATACAGTAGTCCTCTAGGATCCTCTAGGATTTATTTATTGAGGGCTTATATTTTTATGAAAAGAAGCATAAGGCTGATAAGAGAAAGTATTCTGCCAGGCGGTGTTAGTGCATGCATTTAATCCCAGTACTGGGGTGGCAGAGACAGGTGGATCTCTGGGAGTTCAAAGGCAGCCTGGTCTACAGAGTGAGTTCTAGGATGGGCTCCAAAGCTACAGAGAATCCCTGTCTCAAGAGAGAGAAAGAGAGAGAGAGAATTCTAAAATATTCTGAATTCTAAAAGCCGCTGATATCCATCATTTTTTAATTCATATCTTATGACAAGCATGATCATCCACTGAGATGGCTAATTTTATGTATCATTTGGACTAGGCAATGAAATGGTGAAAATTTACCGAAATATTCTGCATGTTTCTGTGAAAATAGTTCAGAAAAGATTGACATATAAATTCACGAGTATATAAATAAGATTGGCTTCTATCGTAGCCATTGTCAGCCTGAATAGAGCAAAAGTGACTGTCCATCAGCTGAGCAAGAGAGAATCCTATATACCAGACGACCTGCAGCATGGATGCCATTTTTTAAAAATTTGATCTCCACACTCAAGCGGAAACTGATTATCTTCAGTTCAGGGCCTGATAGCCTTCAGGTAAGGACTACATTAAAGACTGTTGGACTTGGACATGGACTGGACACTAGTCTTCAGCCTTCCTTGTTAAAGAACTATTGACTCACATTGTAAACACACCCTCTCCAATAGCATTATGATGACTAGACTTGGCTGTTGACTTGGTACACCCGGGTAGAGGAACATGTTTTCCTCCATCAGGAGGGCACATGTACCTATGGGCACATCTGTGTAGCATATTCCTAACTGGTGATTGATGCAGGAGGGATTGGCCCTGGGTGGTATAAGGAAAATAGCTGACTGTGATCCTAGCAATGAATCAGAAAGCTGTGAATTCTGTTTCAAGTTCCTTAAGTTACTGTCTCGGCTTCCTTTGATGATGGACTGTAATCTGCAAGAAGAAATAGAACCTTTCCTTCACAAGTTGTTTTTGGTCAGTGTGTTTTATCTCAGTAGCAGAAATCAGACTAGGAAAAGTATCATCAATCAGTTCTTCACACTAATTAATTTTTGCTTATAGGTACATTATCTAATTGTTCTTTTTCTTAGTGAATTCTAATGCATATACTATTTATAAAGCCAAATAGTGTACTGATGTGGTATAAAAAGATTTATAATGATATTCTTTATAATGATTTATAATGATCTACGATCCACTCTATAGTTCCTTTGTCTCTAGCAAGTGCTTCAGCTAGTCGTGGTGTTTCAGCTGGTGCAATGATCTGAAATTTTATTTCTGAGGACTCTATACCATTATTTGTCCTTCCTGGAATGGACTGCAATTTTCCATAGACCTTACTCACAGAGCAAGATAGTATCCAAACACCAAAAGATCTTCTCTGCAGACATGTTCTTCTTGCCACCATTATGAATTAATGGTCTGCTTGCCTCTGATGTTCTGTATCATTTATCACAATCAACCCTATAGCTCTCCTTTCTACCAAGTGTTTCAAAGACTTGAAGCTTCCAAGGCAGCTATATACAGTATTCTCTTCCTGCCTAATGGGACCATTATCCTGTCTCCTAGTTGATGTACTCCCCGGTTTGGATCAAATACCTGTATTCCAATAGAATAAGTAGCCATGGAAAAGAAGGAAGCAAGAATTGAATGTAAAAATACACAATATGTTCTTTACAAACCTACTTAGAAGTAACACAGTATCACCGGCCTTGTGTCTAATTTCTTGCTCTGCTAACTGAAAGGCAAGTCAATATGTCATTGAAGGTCTCAAATGGAGACATTTGACTTTGCTTCCCAGTTGTAATGGTTGATTCTTTAGGTCCTACCAACCACCTTAAATGGTACTTCTTGTCTTTATGCTCAAAGAAGATAGAATAACATCTATCTCGGAAGAAGGAGTCTTCCAAGGTCTGTACTCAGTCTCCCTCTTAGATTACAAGAAAGTTGGGCATGGTGCTAGGAGTAAGACCTTGTAGTTGACATCTCCTTTATCTTTTTAAGCCTTGAAGAGACATAGCTAGCCACTATAGCAGGATTTCTATATACATACAACTGGATTAATTTTTCACACCATCAACGCAAAATTACAGAGAATATAAAAGGATAGCTCTGCTCTTTCTTCTACCTGACCCCAATCAGGGATGAAGAGCACCATTCCTAGTATTTTTCTGCCTGACAGGTGAGATTAAAATGAGGTTTTGCGACTTCTACTTCCTGCTTATCATCCTATGGCTCCACAGTACTTCTAGAATGGACAGCCCCCCAGCCACTTATACAACTTTGAAAGTATACACCCTTAAATACAGTAGAGAGATTAAAGATTTTAAGTATGCATTATGTATTAACTAAAGTAAGTGTTTTTTATAATGAAGTATTAATATGATTTAGGAAAGACATGGATGAGTCTGCCAAGAATTCATGAGTTAGAAGTTTGATCTCTAATGAAGCAATGCTGAGAGGTGGTTGAATCTTAAAAGGTGGTGCCTGCTGAGACGAGGAGAAATCATTGGAAACATCATTCTCAGAAATATTAATCATGGCACACAGTGGATCTATTCCAATAGGAGAAGTGCAAGGCTGGCCTCTGCAGTCTTTGGCTTTCTGCCTCCCATCTTATCTTTTCCTTGAGATGTGCAATACCTAAGAAGGCCATCACATGAGGTTGCCTGATTTTGGATTTTCCAAAACTGAAATACAAATATTTAAACATTTTCTATATACATATAATTTCTAGTATTATGGTATGTCATGAAGTTATAGATGTAGAAATGGACTAGTCCAAATATTAAGTCAGTATTGCTTTCATATTGCAGTGAGATCATATGAATTTAGCGAACTAGTGGGAGGGAGAGTCCCAGAATATGGCAGCACTGGCATGCTTTCTGAAGCTCTATGAAGGCCATTTCTCCAGGTGTTTTTAGAGTGCTACCCTGCTTACTTTGGCGGAAGACCTGGTTTAAACCTGCAATAACAACAGGTGTCCTTTCCTATGTTGGCTCACCATCCAGTCCCAACTTTACTTCCTGTGGGGACGCAGGTGCTGGCTTCAGGAGTAATCCTTTTAAAGACTGCACTGAGCTGTCATTTTTCTGGAAGGAAAACACAGTCTTTAGGAAGGAACAAGGAAGATCACTAGGGTTACAGTTCCTCCATGATTGCTTCACCTTGTGATTATAGGGAAAAATTCATTTTTCAAAAGTGAGGTTATTAATTCTTTAAAAGAAACACTGTTATTGGAAACTTGAATCCTTAAGTGAATTAAAATTAAATGTCCATGATGTCATACACCTGTGCTCCAAATTATGTTTAATGTCATCTTATTTACATATTTCCTTCATTAAGAAATATATTTAAGGAACTTACACTCATAACCTAAAGGAATAATGGGGTCAAATGTAAATGTGTAATAACACATTGAATATTAAAACTTTTTAACCAGATACTAGAGAGCAGATTAGTGGTGGAGCATTTACCAGGCATGTGCAAAGTTATCAACACACACACACACACACACATACACACACACACATACACACACACAAATGAAAATAGAGACATCTGCTTCTGGGAGGTAAGGCTCTATATGTTATTTTATTTTGTAACTTTTGCAGGGGTTTTTATATTCATCTAAGCTATTGTGTATTCTCACCAGGGACAATGCTTTTTGAAAGCCACTTTGATTTCTGCGAATTGAATTCAATGAAATTAGCACATCACAGACAGCCTACCATCTTAGCTCCTCTATATCATTTTTTCAAGATTATGTTCACATAAGAAATGTCCTCCACATGTTGAGAGAAGTTTTGTGCGTTCATCATCAGAAGAGTTCATTTGCAACTATATAGGTATTTAATGTAAAACTGCCAATGAAACTGATTTCTGGACTTCTTGAAAAAAACTGAACCTACATGTGAAACCTTATATACATTTATGTATATATAATATTACCATGGTTCTCTCTATTTGTCTAGTAAGCAAAAGGCTAAAACAACAGTGACCTCAAATTTAAGGATCCATTCTTCAAAACTGGATTTCTAAATGTAATTGTCTTAAAATTTATTTCCTGCACAACTTCTCTACTGGAAAACTATCAGCAATTAGCATTGCTTGATTTTTTTTTAATGGTCATTACCTATCTGCTAGTTTTATGGTGTACACATAACCTCTGTTCCTACCTTTGGATATGACTCCAATCTCAACTCTTCCCAGAAAAGTTAAATCATGCCTGACAATGTCTATATGTGCAGAAAGAAATCTGAGAGAGAGAGAGAGAGAGAGAGAGAGAGAGAGAGAGAGATTAAGGTAAAAATAGAATCTTGCTTTGCAAGCCAATTTTTTTCTTTAAAATCTTCCTTTAAACTCATTCCTGTGCTAGTGGAAAAAAATATATTCAGAAGAAGCTGCTAAGGTAATAAGAAAATATCAGTCATCTGGCTGATAGTGGAGATTTTTACATGACACAGAGAGACACTGAGTGTGGGATTGCAGGTGTGCTAGGAATCGGGCTCACTCTCTGTTCCCTCTCATTCTCTTCTTCCTCTGTGAAATCATTCCAATTTCCTAAACCCTGTTTTGTCCATTTGTAAAGAAAGCAAATCACTTTTCCTCTTACATTATTGGAATGTGATTAATGAAATTATGCTCATGAAGAGTGTTGGACCAACCTGTGAGCCAGCTAGCAAGCAGCAACCTCTGTGGTTTCTGCTCTGTGCCGCTGTCTGTGAAGCGATTTCCGTGTATGGAGGCAATTCTATGTGCAAGAGCAAGCATGCTTGCCTTCACGTTCCTGCCTTGAGGTCCCTCAATGATGGACTTTGAACTGGAAGTGTAAGCTGAAATAAACTTTTCCTCCCCCCCCCACCAATAGTGCTGGAACAAAGTCCTGTACAGATACACTGCACTGTGGTATCAGGACTGTGATCAGTTTTCCTGCCTGAAGCCAGGAAGCAATGTCTCTTATGCAGGTGTGGACTGAACGATGCAATGTGTCTTATCCATCTTTGCATAACTGCTCTGGCTACCTGGGAGAGATGCTGTTGGCAGGCTGGGAGCCTCTAAGGTCTAACCTGTGTTGCTGAAGGACAAGGAAAGATGATTAGCTTAGGTCAGCTACTGTTTCTAGATGTCTGCATGGGTCCAAATTTCACCTTTCTGGTAAAATCTAACTTTAAGAAAGGCATACCTGGCAAAGGGACATTATTCTGAAATGGGCTAATTTCCAGTTACATCCAGCTGGCTGAAATTTACCATTAGAGCCCTTTCTCATATTTAGGAGATGAAGCCTCCCAACCTAGAGTTCAGTCTTCAGAGCACATAAGTCCCACTGTCTTCTATCATTCAGCTTGCTCAGATTGTAAGGAAATTAGGCCCCTTAGTCTTTGTTCTTAATCTGCTTCACCTTGATGGACACTTCCTGAAAGCCATTGTCTCTTCTGTCAGGTCCTGTATCCACCAGACAGAGCAGCAAGGCTGACACACTGACTTGTTATCTACAAGGCACAATTGGTACAGAGAATGCAGCCTTTAAAACACATACTGTAGAACAGATTTCAATAAGCTTGGCAGTTTTCAGTACCTGGGAAGGAGGGGAGAGTGGCAATGAATGCCCAGGTACACCTTGGAGACAGAAGGAGCTTCCACTGCCTTTGTAAATGGAGCAAGCTATTTACTTACCCATTCATTTGCTACACATTCTTTCATTCCATAGACATTTACTGTCTTCCTTCATTAGGTCAAATGCTCTGTTAAGCAATGCCCCAGTCTCAGTCTCTTCCTATAAAATGGCCCTAGGACCACAGACTCAATCATAGTAAGCTATCAATCTCATGTTGAGTTGCAGGTAGGGTGAGCAAATGCTTCAAACAGCAAAACATACATCTATTTTCTGTGGGTAGCTCTTGACATAGGGAGTACTCTTTAGGTGTGTACTTTGATGCAAATAGGGTCCAGTAGGCACAGAAAGACAGAAAGGAAATGAAGGCGAAGCCAGGACATTCAGGATGAGCTGAAGGTTGGAGATAAGTGGACATTTGCTAGAGTAAAATAAATAAATGAATATATAATAATAAATATTTCCAATGATACTAAATTTTTAATTTTCAACTGTAACATATCAGATGAGTTACTAGTTTTGAGAAATTTATATTAGTGCATCTCTCCAGACAAGGTATTGGAAGAACTAGGGGACAGAGACAGACCCCAGGGGAATGAGGAATTTTTGAGCCTTGCTGGACACACAGAATATCTGGTATAAAACTTACAGGCAGTGAGGCAGGAAGGTCACCTGGCAGTGTAACTCCACTTGAAAAGATTATTTAGAAACCTCCCCAGGGATCTGCATGTAATTTTGTTCAATCTTTATTTAAAACTTCTCCTCTACAACAACCAATTTTTGCTGGCCCCTTAGGTGATATCTTAAGACACACTTCTCTTTAATAGTTTCATAACAATTTAAGCCTCAAGTTCATTCATCTCATTTTATTTCCCATATCCATAAACGGAGTTTGGGGTTCTCACCAGGGAAGATACAAGATACTATGTACCCGGGAAGAAGCCTTAGTAATTGTGTGTGGCTTTGCCTAGACCTCTGTCTTAACAATGAGGCACTTCAACCTTGGCATATTTTCCATCCTACAAGCAGATCCAATTATTTTAATTTAAAGGCTGCATGACTTGGAGATGTCATTAAAAGCATCAGTTTGCCTTTTGACATAATTGGGGTAAATATTTTAGAAGCAGTGCAGGACTTCATTGAAATGTTTCTGTGACTGTGTCTGTGGAATATGGGTAATTCAGGAAGGACCATGACAGTTACCTGAAAAGAAAAATGGCACCATAGCCTACATCCCCTACCTTTCTCTTCTTTATAGTCGATTATTTTTGTCTTTCTCAAATATTTACAATTTATGAAAGAGTCATTTATTATTCCTTGCTTTAGTCCCAATGTTTTCCAAAATAAAATGTTTACAGGGAATTTCACTTTCCAGTCCAGGACTACTCCATAAACACACTTTAAATAGTGTTTTCTTGTATAATTAACCAGTACATTTTGCAGGTATATACTAATAATAAACTCTGAATTCTTCACCAGCATACAATCTCTGAAAAAAGCACACATACATGTTCAGGAAAGTTGAAGTACCAAGTGAAGAAAATATTGAATTTCTACACTGTTATATAGTTTTCCATTAGTTCATTAGCAGCAGAAAAATTTCTTCTTTTTCTTTCTTCTTCTTCTTCTTCTTCTTCTTCTTCTTCTTCTTCTTCTTCTCCTTCTCCTCCTCCTCCTTCTACTCCTTACTGCCCTCCATTTTCTTCTTTGTCTATCTATCAAGAGATCCATTATTGGGACTTTCAAACAAATTAGTGTCTTTGTTACATTAATTTGGGGCACAACCTCACTTGAAAATAAAGAGGAAATTAGAGCCAAGTTCAGAGTAGCTGAGAATCTAGAAAAGTGAAAATTAAATGAAAAACACCTTTAAAAAACAGTAAATGTTGCTTAAGGCTGAATTTTCAAACTCTTTAAACCCCAGCTAAATATAATTCAGAGGCCTGAATTACTATAGACTCATATTATATTTATCCATAGGACAAAGATCACATATTAAGTGCTTTTCCAAACATGGAAAAGGTCCCAGACAATGAATCCATTTGCTTTTCAGCATATTTTGACATTTTTTTTAGCTGTAAACAGTGGTGATATTTCTTTTAAAATCATTTTCTAGCTATGTGGCATATTTACTCCAAATATGATCTCATTATCTGCAAGGAGGTAGATTCCCACTGGCCCTCCCAATTAGGCCAGCAGACTCCCTTGTTTATACCTTTTAAACTCAGTCACAGAGGGACAATGCTACCTTATGCTTTTGAGAGCAGAAACTCAGCAACCACTCTGCAGGCAAAGGGAGCAAATATTTCTTGTCACACCATATTTATTACCTCACCACAACCGGCTCTTCCACTGTCCTCTCTGATGGACGCTAACAGAGCAAATGTGTTTTGTTCCAGGTGCAGTTTACTGTGCCCACAAATAAATCTTCTGGCTCATATATATCAAAAACGTCCAGCGGGTCTAGGTAAATTGTCCACCATCACTCCAGTTTTGTCTACTAATTATTTAATGTACATGAAATATTCAGGGAGATTTGTGAAGCATGCAGTGCCTCTCATGAATCCACCCTGGCACCTCCCTTACTGAAAATGCATTTCTTAAGGCTGCCCACATCTGGGATGCTGGAGCTTTCTAATGAGAGTAAAGATCCTCCAGGCCGAACACATAGAAAGACAGAGCATAAGAGCCCATGGCCTAGCTTCTCTTCCTTCGCTTCCTTCTTGCTGCCAGTGGCTTGGGGGAGTCTGTGTAATCTCATGTTTCTCTTCTCTTCCAAGACAGGTTTGTAGAGATGGAAGAATAGAGAATAAGGTGAATGGATATGCTATCTGGAGGACTACTTAGATGTCTGTGTACTGATTGATATTCAAGACAATAAATAGTGAAGTTAGGCCATGGTCTGACAAATTAGGAATTTGAACTGTACCTACCAACATACACTTTAATGTAACTTGTGTGATGCAAAGAATAGGTTTGTGTGTTCAGAAACTGGCATTGGATCCCAGTGTTCCCAATAACTCATGATTAGAACCAATACACTGCACTTCAATGCTCTGTACTATACTTGCTTTCCAGGGGAAATGATTACCTTTATACAGTTATTCTCTTTCCCTGTGTGTGTGCCTGTACATGTATGTGTGTGTAGGCCAAAGATTATCATAGGGTGTTTTCCAGTATGGAGCGCCACCTTACCTTTTGAGAAAGGGTTTTACTGAAATCAGAACTAATCTGATTGGCTAGCCTGGATAGCCATCTAGCTCCTGAGATTTGCCCGTCTCTAGATCCTGAGATCTGCCTGTCTGCCTGTGCCCTGCTGGCAACACCAGTATTATCGATGTGGGACCATATCTGAGTTTTCTAGGAGCTCCAATCTGAACTCAGACCCTCATCTTGTATGTCAGGCAATTTGTCCTTTCTCCCTCATTCCAAGCCTCTCATTGAATTATTCTGAGGATTGAAACGTGTGTCCAGAGCAGAGATGAGTTCCCTTCCCCCTTATTTTCCGGTGGCATGGCTCTTTCTGCTGTACCTCCTTGCTTTGGCATCAGCAGGGTTGTCACAGAGGGAGGCATCATGACAGGCCATTTATACCCACTCTTCATAGCTGATGCTCACAAAAGTGCTCCCCAGTGGAAGCATTAGCACTCTCATTGAAGAGAGTAAATACTGAGGTTAGTTATGGTGGTTAGGACACTTTGCAAAAAGCACATCTGTGCATCGTATTGCCAGTGCTTTAATGCCAATGCTATAATGCTCCATATAATCAACTCTCTTCAAATAGACCTTCCCATTGTTCTTCAAATTGTTTGATATTTTCCTTACAGGAAGATGAAACCCCCCTAGGCTAGAATATCTCCTATTCCTGCTGTCTGTTCCCTTTAGGGCTACCTTATTGCTGTGATAGTTTATTAAGTTCCATGTTTTTCACCAACGGGAGATTTCTTACAGTGTTTCCAGTCATGGTCTTTCCTCATTTTTACTGTGTATATTCTTTTCTTGCCTTTTTTTAACCTCTTTTTTAGATCCACTTTCTTACTTATGTCCCCACACCTTCTACGACAGCTTAGGATTTTAGTATCTTGCATTATTGGCCACTTATTCTTTGCTTTATTTAGTCATTTATTTCCTTCTCCTTCTACGCCTATTTATCACCAAATGGCTCTCCTCCTTTTCCAGATGCATTAAGTTATTAACTCCATCCATTCTTTCCTGTCTTCACCTACACTAATATTACTTCACATATTCATTCCCCTTTAACATTGTCTACTTGAAATTCTATATCTGTTGCTCATGATTTCCCTTAGCTGCAGTATGCTCTTATTTTTAGCCTAATTATGAACATAATAAAGTTTTGATTGTAATTTTCTACATTTCCTTTTCAGTGACTTGACTCATAACCTCTCTAGCTGCCAACTCTGTATTTTCACTCCTTCTATATATGACTAAAATGTTAAATCAGGAAGCCATCCTTTCCTGTATCATCAAATATACTGCCTCTGCTCATACCTTTCTTTATTCTCTACAATCCGAGCATCACTTGATAATTACAAATTGATGTAGGAGGGTCATCTGTCTATGTGTTACTTTCATTGGTTAATAAAGAA
>LOEQ01001523.1:105586-124495 GCA_001685075.1 Bramus lutescens
GAAGAAGAAGAAGAAGAAGAAGAAGAAGAAGAAGAAGAAGAAGAAGAAAATCTGAAGGGAGCATGAAAGCATGGTGGTGTGTACTGAAGTGCTGGGGGGAGGAGACCTGTGGATCCCTGAGGCATGCAGGTCAAGCAGCCTAGCCTATTAATCAATTTCCAGGCCTGTGAGAGAATCTACCTTAAACAAAATAAAATGAAAACAAAAGCCTTAAGGCATTTGATGAATGACATACTAATGACATACTAAAGTTTGTCCTCTCACATCTACAGGCACACAACTCTCTCTCTCTCTCTCTCTCTCTGTCTCTCTCTCTCTCTCTCAAAAAAAGAGCTGCTTCAGTGTGAAGCTAGTAACAGCATATAATTGTATAATTGGCTCCCAGCAATCTTTGACTACCAGAACCATATGGTGAGCCAGTCTATATTTGACCAATACAAATGACAGAAACCACATAAGCTTCCAGCTCTACCCTTTCCACAATCCAATGATGCCAACTCTAGCAGTTCTTTCCATTGGGAGTGAGGCTATCTCACAGTTAGGGATGTTTGAGAATTCAGGGCAGTAACAACCTGTTGCATAGAGATAGAGGCAATGGAAATAAACAGACAGATTTCTGAATACTCTTTTGAGGAGCTACATCATATAAAGTATAAAAGTAGAATACAAGAGATAGAAAGGATCTATGCACAAAAGACACTACTTGTATCATTTACCTTCCCATCACTTACAAAATAACTGGAAGTTTCAGTTCAAGATTGGTAGGCTCCATTGCTTTGGGCCTCTGACAAGGGCAACACTTTACAGTAGGAATATTTGCCATAGAAGACTGCTCACCTCTTGTCCCAGGAAGTAGCTTGAGAAAGGAAGGGGTCAGATCTTTGAAGGGCTTTCCCCCAGGAACCCAAGGACCTACCACTAGGCCATGCCTCATAAGAACCCGTAGTCCTTCTCACAGACACCAGTCTGAGACATACGCATGGGCCCTTTGGGAATGCTTATCCCAACTTAGCATTGCCTGCTACAGTTTGGGTTTTTAAAGTCTCACATAGGCCACGTGCAAGCAAAGCCTTTAATATGGCCTGGGCAACTGTCGGGAGCTGGGGGGAACTTCTAGGTGCTGAGAACTACTGGAAGGAATCAAGGTCACTGCGCCCATGTTCTGGCCTAGGTCTCTCCTCTTCTGTTCCTCGTCATGATGGACTTCCTCAAAATTGGCCCAGAGATGAAGGGCTAAGTGATGGCGGCATGAGACCTCTAAAATAACAAAAGACAAAACACTTCCCTCTTTTCAAGGTTGTAAACTGAGGATGGGGTTTCTCGTGATGGGGAAGCGTGAAGACAGTGAACAGGTGTTGACTCTTCAGTGCACAGAACCTGTCAGAATTGAATTGGATCTTCAGTGCACTTTAAAGCTTCTTTTGCTCCCTAAACATGCTATTACTTTCGATCTCTTTATAAATTTTAAGGCTCAAGAACTAGTTATTTTAGCTAAGTAAAGATTATTCATTTTGTGCTAGTCTTTTCAAGAATGGACCTTATACAACTCGTGTGGGCTCTCCTTGAACATACAGCATGACAGAAGATGAACTTGAACTCTTGTCTGTCCTGACTCCAACCTTTCAAATGCAGGGTGAACAGCCTGCACCACCCAGCTAGGTTAGTACACTTGATAGGATGTGCTCGTGTGTGTGTGTGTGTGTGTGTGCGCGCGCGCGTGTGTGCGCGCGCACGCATGCGCATGCATGTGCATGTGGTGTGTAGAATGGATACAAATTGCTTTGCTTCCATTGCATTTTTTTCTTGAGAAGTTGTCTTATCAACTCTATGCAAGAATCTGTTTTTCCTGTATTTGCTGTACCTTTTAAAATTCTACTTTAATGACTTTGTGCTGCAAACCATTCTTGAGACCATCACCTGCTGAGCTGGTTTAGCTCCAGGTATCTTGATAAAGTGACTGCCCAATTACTTGATTTTTATAATTGCTACACAGGGGTGTTAAGCCTGAGAAACGTGCATGTTCAAGACCTCGGTGCCTCCTATATTTTTCATCCTTCCATTTTGAGTTTGAAAAATTGGCATGAAAATTGTTTTCTGACACTTCTTTTGAACCCTTAAATTATGTATCTATGACTAATAGCGATGTCTCAGGATGTTCTCTTAGAGAGGAAATCTAGTTTGAAGATCTGTCTTTTGTTTTTCATTCTGCAATTTCCTAAAATGATCTGCTCAGGGATGTTCTTTGCCCCCTCCTCAGACTCCTGGCAGTGCATGACACCCTCCTCTTCTACAGTGTGCTTCCTTTATATATTCAGACAGGTTATTTTTGTTCGGCATTTCCATGTGTTCAAAATTAAAGCAGCGGCAAGGAAACTGGGAGACGATTCCACATGGTAAGAATTCACAATGGCGTTTTAAGTCAAACCAAGGGTGTACGCAGTCACATTCACACACTATTGCTAGGCATAAGCAAGATAACTGTAAGCACCCTCAGGTGAGGACTGAGTTTGTCCTGCGCGGAAGAACCTACCACGTGACTCTATATTAAATGGCTACTCAGAAAATATTGAAATGTGATTCGTCCCAGATTCTACTTCCTGCCAGTGATTTGTCTAGGCTTTCTGCAGGCTCACCAGTTTCTCCAGCATCCCATGTCTTACTTCTGGGGACATTATCCGTAAAGCCAGGCTCCCAGACTTCTTATCCTCACATTTTTTTTCTTGAGCTCCATCCTTAAGCAGTCCTGAGATCTGGTAATTACCACAGTTTCTAACCTTGGTGCTCAGCTTCAGATGTTTTGATTCAGCCAGTCTCTACTGAATCTCAGGCTAACTCTGCTTCCTTACTTTTCAGCGCCTACACCTGAATCTGTCAATGCAGACTCTGACACCTGCTTAGAATGTGATTCCTGATATACAGATGGAACCCTTCTCTGTAGCCCGAGTGTCCCATAACTCTCCAAAGCACCGGTTATCATGTGGCGACCATGGTACATGGATGCCTTACCTCCGTGTTTGATCTTCCCTTCTGTAAGTAGTCAATTTGCATCATAGTAACTACAATACTCAGCAGATTCAACTTGAGGGAAAGACTGGTGTGGCCTCATGTTTACACAGGGTTTCAGTCCTTAGCATCAGGTAGAACTTTGCAGGACAGATCCATCCCTGATCACTTAATTTCACTGCAGCTTCCAGATCCTTGCTGTGGTGGTTTGAATAAGAATGACCACCATAGGCTCCTAGATTCCTGTACTTCATCAGCAGGGAATGGCACTCTTTGAAGGGATTATGAGTTGTGGTGTTGTTGGAGGAAGTGTATCATTGGGGATGGACTTTGGGGTTTCAGAAGCCTAAGCCAGGCCCAGTAGCACTCTCTCTTCCTGCTGTCTGTGAATCTAGATGTAGAACTTTCTCCAGCACCTTTTCAGTACGTGTGTTACCACCAGATGACAGTGGACTAAACCCCAGAACGTGAGCAAGCCTCAATTAAATGTTCTTCTTTACAAGATTTGCCATGGCTATGGTGTCTCTTCACACAATAGAACAATGATAAAGTCACTCTCCAAATCATGCTGCTATCTGTAGAATGAGCATTCAGAACATTAGCCTGAGGTGGGTGGGGGGATTTCATATTCAAATGAACACCATCTGCCTAAGTCTGATTCAGGCTTTTAACCACTTCTTGGAGCTGAATACCTCCTTATCTGTTAGTCTATTCCAGGTCATTCTTGTCCCTCATATTTGCTGGTCTGTGTAATACTATTATTTGGGCAAATAACATGGTCTTGTTGCTATACATGTTGCTATCCATGGAAGTTCTGACGTGGATGCTACTTACAAACTCAACTAGTGAACCTGAGATCTCATATCAAGTTTATATTGGTAGTTTTTGTCTAATACTGAGTGAAAAAGCTAAGTCACACTGTCCAAAGTGCAGGTTTCTGGTGAGAGTGGCTATATTTCTGGGCATCAAACAAGGCCTTTCTGTTTGTTTTAAAAGGTGCTTAATCTGCTCACAGAGTCGGTGGAGGTGCTGATAGAGTCTTGTGTTTATCATGTTTTGCATAAGTATTTTTGTGGCTTTCTCTTTTCTGTGAGATATCTAAAGTGCCAGTTACAACTTCCAAAGCTTTATAGGATCAGGTACTTGATTCACTGCTCAGCTCACACAGTGCTCTCTTTTAGCATGGATTTCAACATCCCAGGTTGGTTGTGACCAGCCAGACTGTCACCTACCTCCTTGGCTTTGCACTAAGATGCCTCTTGTGTTAAATCTCTTTCCCTAGTATCTCCCAGTGGTTATCCTACCCTGGTTCAACAATTAGGTGGAATACCATCACCTTTCAGGTACCACTTTAAAATGAAACCATTTTTTTCCATGGAGATGAATATCTTCATCCACTAGATCATTAATAGTCTCTTTGGAGTTCACATCAGTAAGTTACTAATACTTTTGTACCTCTTCCCTGAAAAAACACAGACTAGAAATCCAGCTCTCTGTCATTTCATACAGAGTGATTTTATCGTTTTGTATGTGAGTGTGTGTGTGTGTGTGTTGGGTGCATCTGTGCATGTGAAGGCCAAAGGTGTCTTTCTTGATCACTGTTCACCTTACACACTGAAGCAGATCTCCTAAATCTACAGCTCAACTGTTTCTGCTTGTCTAATTGGGTCTCTTTGAAGTTCCCCTGTCTCCATCTCCTGTGTGCTGGAATGATAGAAACAATGCTAAATCTTCAATTTCTTCATTATATTTTTATTGCATATGTGTATGAGGCACAGTGTGATAATTTGATATATCTCTATGACAAACAACCATCCAGGCAGTATACTGGACATTTCCATTTTCTTAGATATTTCTTTGTGTTGAAAACTTCTGGACTCTTTTCTTCCTACATTTTATAAATCCTATAATAAATTGTTGCAAACAGACTATAATTGCTGTACTGTGCTGCAGGACACAAGTCCTGACTATGAACTATTATCTTGCTTCCCTCCACCCTTTCCCCCTCTCTCCTCCCTAGCCTTAATAAGGTTTTCACTGTCTTCCTCCAGGAAATTATATTTTTTTTCAGCTTCTGAGTGTGAGAACAACTGACATCTGGCTTTCTGTTTATGTCTCATTTCTCTTAACACAGTCTAGTTCCACTCACATTGCCATCAATGAGAGAACTTCACTCTTTCTGATGACTAGATACTAGATGTATTTGTATATATACACAATGTCTATGCCCATTCACCCACTGCTGGATACAGCAGTTGAATCCATAAACTGGCTATCGTGAGTGGTCTGTGTTTAGCAAGGAAGCCGATGTTCCCCAAGGAGCCGACATTCCCCTTTGATAGACTAACACTGTCACTTTGGGATAGATACCAGCAGTTGGATAGCTAAATTAGATGCTAGTTTTGTATCTATCTCCTTATTTTTCACAATTCCAAACACAATGAACTTATACTAGTTAAAAATTGAACAAATGTGTCAATTCCTTAAATAACTGAGATGTGTTAAGATATATTTATAAAAACAAACTTTTCAAATTATTTTCTAACCTTTATAATTATAATGATACTGAAAATAAACTTTTATGTGTTTAAAGTGACCCCTTTCAGATGTCCAAAGATACCTGTTTATTGTATTAAAAAATTAAATTCCAGATATTAAATAGAATTTCCTTAAATCTTTGCTTTAAAACTTATGTCACCAGAGTACTATTGCTTCATCCACCTCTACTCTATATCCAGGTTTATTTAATTAAAATCCATCTCTCCTTTGCTGATAGTGTCTCCCAAGGTTTGAAAGGCCTCCTGAGGACAAAAGGAGCCATCTTGAAGTGTAGGGAACTCTCTCTTATTTCTAATGTATAGTATTTTTAAATTAATTACTTTTTGTATGAGAAGGCCACTAGTTAGTGCCCAGCCACTTAGCCCCAAAATAATCACACAGAAAGTTTATTAATTAAAACACTGCTTGGTCCATTAGCTCTAGCTTCTTATTGGTTAACACTTATATCTTAATTTAACCCATTTCTAGTAATCTGTGTATCATCACTACATGGCTGTGACTTACCAGTTAAAGTTTCACCATCTGTCTCCAGCAGGGCTACAAGGCTTCTCTCTGACTCTGCCTTTCTTTCTCCCAGCATTCAGTTTAGTTTTCCCTGTCTAACTCTGTTCCCCTATAGCTCTGCTATAGTCCCAAAGCAGTTCCTTTATTAACCAATGATATTCACAGCATACAGAAGGGAATCCCTCATCAACTTTTGATTTCATTTTTGACTCACATGACCTAACTGCTCATTTGTGAGATCCAGAGTTACATGGACACACATGCACACAGTCAGCAATGATCAAATGTAACCTCCTTCTTCCTACACATACCTTCTCCAGTCTCTGAAGACACTATCCTACATTAGTCAGTTTTTTTTTCTTTTCTTCTATGTATAAAAAAAGGTGAAGTACTTGTCCTTTGTTTCTGGTGCATTTTATTTAACATGATGTTCTTTGATTCTACCCATTTTGCTATTAGTATTTCATTCTTCTTTATGGTTAAATTGCATTCTATTTTTCCTTATCCTGTAGTGCTGAGGGTACAACCTGGGGTCCTGTGTATTCTAGGCAAGTACTGTCACTGAGCTGTTGTGCATACCCAGTAATTTAAATTTATTCCTTCTTCTATTGGTGGGTAACGTGGTTAATCCATATCTTAACTGTATGAACAGTCCCTCGATAAACCCCGGGGTGCTGTCATTGCTTTGATGTGTTTTATTTTCTTTGTTTACCTGCCTAGAAGTGAATCACAGAACAGATTCTTTTTGTTGTTGCTGCTGTTGCTTTATTTTGCTGTAAGAGGGAACTTCTGCTCCTAATGGTTGAACTATTTTTAGTCCTGTTAGCTGTGTGTAAGATTCCTTCCACCCCAATATATCGGATGGACAGGATTCTAGAGAATGAGACAGAATATTGATCTTTATTAGTCATTTTGAACTTTACTTTGCCTAATGTAGTATGCCGTTTTCCAGGCTCCAACAAATTCATAACTTCTGCCAAACACTGACACAACAACGTCACTCAAGTTTGCTTTCCTTTTTACACAGGGAAATGCTGTTTCAAGCTTCATTTAGATTGTAGTTCTGAGACGTTCTCTCCACGTCAATTTCCTTTCTCTGTCTTCATCCCTTGTTTCCCTTCAAGTCCCTCATGACTGATCACACACTCCAGATTGGAAGACTCTGAGCAAGTTACTTATAGTAAGTTACAGTTGTCGGGATCAGGTTCTGGTTAATGAGTGATTCTGGATTTATTCCTCACTTCAGCACTGGCTAAGTGATCTTTGGTGTGTCAGAAAGGTCAGAATGAAGAGTGACATTGCCTGAAATGCCCACGTTCTGGGACTGAGTCAGGACCAACTGCAGGGCTCAGTATCTGTCACGTAATACTTCTATTTACAGTCAGAGATTGGTTATTCATCTTCTAAGATGCTGGCTGAAAGGTCCTTTAAAACAGACTAGACATTCATGTGGAAATTAGTAAGATCTTGCTGATCTACAAGGATGGCTACACTTCCTGCATGTTATGGTCATTATGGAATACAGTGGGGGAAAGAATTGAAACCCACTAAAGTAGCAGGCTCTTTTCCCCATCATTTTACACATTTTTAATTGATTTTCACAGGGCTCCTATACAGTAGTTCTTGTTATCGTTCTTTCTTTCTTTCTTTTTTCTTTTTGCAAACGGTAAAAGCAACTTTCTGAGACCTAAAATAGCTTATGATGTGAGATTTCAATGCTTGCAAGTGTCAGACAGAAGCTCAGATATGTCTGTTTCCAAATGTATGTCTTATATTTCCAAAGAAATCCGATATTAGGGATAGACAAGGGTTGCCATTCACGAAGTATTTCTGCAGGATGGCAAAGGGAATTACAAACTGGAAATAGTTTTGATGATGATGTTAGTGTGGGAAATAATGTATCACACCGATAAATAAAATATAATGTCTCCATATTTGCAAACATTCTCAGAACCCAGAATGTGTGAATGTGGTTCACTCTAACTCACAGTGACCATAGGAAGCTGTGGAATTGTATCTTGTCCCTGCAGAATATCTCAAAAAACCCATGCCTAGGGAAATGATCGCTGAGTTAGCATCCATCTGTTGTACCAAAGGACCCACTATTTCAAAATAATAATTGAAATTTAGCAAAATCATTGCATTCATAATTCCACAAATCTAATAAAAGGTGAAATCTGTTCTTTGGGTACCTGTCTTTCCAGTTACTAAACCTTGTTTGTGAGCCACAGTGCATCTTGGTTATTGTGGAGTTAAAGAAATCAGATCTACGCAAAACATGCATTTTCTAGTCGCACACCTCGGTTGGGGGGGATGCTTGTTGTGCAGTGAGTGATTCCTGGGTAACAGAGCCCCACATATCCAGTTGCTGTAAATCACCTGAGAAAGGCAATCATTAAACAGATTAAAATGCATGGACATTACTTACATGTGGACCATTAGATTAAATGAAGCAACTATAGTAGAATGCCCTGATGGCTGAAGGAACTTTATTTAGATTATCACTGCACCACTGTTGTGCAAATCACACCATTAAGGAGAATATTACAAACCTCATCCCACTCCCCTTCCATGTAGGGTTTGCAACTGAAATTCCTCCCCAGCTTAATAAACAGTTACCTCCAAGAAGGCACTTTGAAGCTGCCTTTCCAGTCCAATCTGCATTTTCACATGGTTCAGAGCCAAGGCTTATCTCTATGTGGCATGTTTGGAGGAATAACAATGTTTAAATAATGTCTGAAATGGAGCATAAAAATCCTTTGTAACTCAAATGGACACATTGAGAAATTTGGAGCTTTAACTCACATTACCTTTCTGCTATTTCTTTCAAAGACTGCCACCAAGACTTCGCTCCCTGCAGAAAGCAACTCTCCTAGAGCCCTGGGCACATTTTCTATGCATGTCTTGCTCACAAACTCTCCTCCTAATGCTAATAAATGCCAGTTTGGAGAACAGGAGTGGCTAGAGTTTAAAATTTTTCATCAAATTCTATGTAAAACTCGAGTGTCTGTCTACTTTCTGTCTTACCTGATCGCCGAAAAGGAAGTTAAAAGGTAACAGTGTCTCCATGTGTCTTAAAGATGACTTTTTAATTGCAGACATTTTGGGATTTGGAAGCTGTGGATAAGATTTTTTCGGGGGAGGAGGGGAATGAAAACTATGAGTCAAGGTGTGCTTTTCTTCCTTATTTCAGGTATTATTCTTATAATTTTATTTGATTGTTATATTTTATAGAGGAGTAAAAAATGGAGGAAGGATGGAGAGGAGAGAGGGAGGGAAGAAGCAAGGAAAATGGGAGGGGGAGGAAAGGAGAGAAAGAAAGTAGAGAGGAAGAAAAGAAGGAAGGAAGAGAGGGTGGAAGGGAGGAAGAAGGGAGGAAGGGCTTAGGTTGGTTCAGTGTCTTTCCCGTGTGCCAAGTGCTTTGTCCGCTCTTTACCATCTCAGCACTGTTTGTGGAATTTTTTCCTCATAGCAACCTGCCCAGGCAGACGCTACTGACTCAGCATGGTTAGTCAGACAGCAATTTGAAAGGATTTACCAACATGTCATCAGGGAAAAACCAGATACCGAACCTCCTCCTCTTCAGCGAGCCTGTGGTCTTCCATCTGCATTCTCCTGCTTCGTTAAATGTCACACATGTGCCAATGAGGAGAGCATCAACAGTAAACAAAATCAATAAAGCATGGTGACAGCTGTGTAGTGGGGCGGAGCATCAGTTACAGATGTTAGAAAAGGCAGTCGAGCTTAAGCCTGGATCCCATTTGCGAAACGGAAGAAAAATGGAGATAACACAATTAACAAAATACTTAAATATAGCAGGCAATCTGTGAATCATTTTAGATATGCTATTCATTCCACAATGCAAACCTACAAACAGGCGTTCTATGTCCATTTTACAAATGAGAACAGCAAAGGCTCCGAGATATGAGCTGCTAAATGACCCAGGTAGTGAGGGGCAGATCTGTGACCAGAACTAGATTAAAGGATCTACAACCCACTCCAGTAGCATATTATACTGTTTAACTGCTAAGTAGTAGAAAAGCATGAGTTGATCCTAATTTAGTTTCTTGCTTGGCCTGTTTACCTGTACTTTCAAGCAACATTGTTAAGATACTCTCTTTCTATATACAAACATTTTAAATATGAAATTTAAGACTGTTGCGTAAATTGTTTGAATTATATGACAACTCCAATTGAATTCTTTAACATTTTTATACTTCTGAAGCTATATAACATACACATTCTTAGGTAACTATTGATCTACTTTGTATCTTTTGATATGTATATTCTACATATATCAGAAATATGAAAACATATAATATGTAGCAGTTTGCGAATACTCATTGTCTATTCTTTTGATTTTAGCCATGCTAAGGAGTACAAAATAGTATCTCTATGCAATTTTGATTTGCATATCTATAATAACAAAGGTTGTTACTTATGTTTTCATGTGTTAATTAGCTGTATATCTCAAGGGAAAATAACTATCAAAGTTTTACTTATTTTATTGCTTTGTCATTATTAACGATTATTGTTATTTTGCATTTTAAAATTAATTTAATTTTTTTGAGAAGTCCATACATGCATATAATATGTTTAGACCAAATATATCTCCCATTCCCTTCCCTCCAATTCCTCACCTATCCCTGCTGACCTCCCAAAGTCATATGCTGTGTTTTCACACACATTGTGTCTACTTCCTCCTACCAGTATGCACATTTGTGTAGGCCCATCTACTGGAGCATGGGTTGCCTCCCCAGGGACGGCATCACTGAAGAAACTTACCCTTCCCCCTGCAGCAGCCATCAATTACCAAAGCTCCTCAGCTGAACTGTAGGCCCTCTGGAGGTTCTCCCTCATTCATGCTGGGAGTTTGACTGGCTTAATCCTAGGACGGCCTTGTGCAGTCACACTGGCAGTCAGTTTAGCTGTGCAACAGCCATTGTTCTGTGTGGTAAGTGCTGCTTCCCAGAAGACGTCCATGACACCTAGCTAAACTTTTCTTTCCCCCTTTCCATGCATATTGTTAATATCTTTTGCAGCAAAGAAATTTGAGTTTTGATGTCATTTTTATTCTTTTTCGGCTTGTGCTTTTAGTGTCATGCCTATGAAGTTCTTATATAAGTCAAGGTCATAAGATTATAAAGAACTAATTCTTTGTTAGATAACCAGTTGTCTCACCATCATTTGTTGCTAACCATGAGAAAGTTGTGTTATTGGCTTTCCCTTCTACTTTAGTAGTAGTGGGACTCATACAAGTTACTCAATCTGTTTCTTATCTGTGAGCCTAATGGTAAGCACACATTTCATTGCTGATGAAGTGAAGAACGTATTATATAATCCCCAAATTGAATTCCTTACATTGTTTCCAGTAGGTGTCATTTATTTGATACATATCTATTAACCCCATAACTCCAGATCATTTTGCTGAAATCAAATGATTAATTCTAACAATGAGTTTAAATAAATAAGGAACAATTCCATACATTGATCTCCTCAATGCTCAAATGAAGCAGAAGAACCATTGTCCCTTCTTCAACTGCTCCTTAAAGGATGGTGATGCAGGGGACTACTCAGTAGAGCTCAGAAACTTAAGTATAACACTTTCAGGAAACAAATTCCTATGTGAGGAACAGCACTGCTATTCCATTTGTTCTGAAAAAAAAAAATCCAGTTCTCCATACTGCCTATGCAAACAACACACTCAAAAGAAAATGTTGAAACGTTTCTATTTCTTGAGCAGTGTTGAGATTTTTATCCCTATATTGCATTTTTCTCTGGGATTTATTTACTCTGAGTATATTTTGCTTTTTGTTACTTTCCTTCCTTTATATTCTGAAAGAGTTTTCTATTTTGCATTTAAATATTGAGCTACATAATTTTTTTTTCCTGATTTCCAAAGCACTTACTCTCCTGGCTATCAAGATGAATAGAATGCACTATTCTTAGACATCATTCTTTAGCCATTGTTAACAAAAGCAGAGAATCACATGATTATTGATGATTCCAGGTCTTGGGACACAGCATGGGTTTCAAACTCACATCAGCTGTGGGAGAAGGATGCTTCTTAAAAATGAGAAAGGAACACTGTGTCAAGAACTATAAGTGGGAGAAAAAAAATCTTCTTTCTTGAAAACTATCAGGCCACTGAACCCTGGGCTCTTCATTCATTGAATTATGCTTCACAGATTTCCCATTCTCTTTCTCTAATGGAATTTTACCACCAGTGACTACTCAGACAATTGTCTCTACAGCTTCTTTTATCAGTACCTAAGGAAGTATTTAATCTCATCCCTGGAGGGAGCATCCAGTTCTTCTATCTCTTACTTCTCTTGAAGAGATAAATTCCAAAGTCTTATCCTTTAAACACATCACCAGTGGTGTCCATTTTGTTGAAACAAGAGAGGATTAGCCTGCAAGGGACAGCAACATGGGATGTTTTAGATTTTAACAACTCCGGCTCATCCTTTGATAACCTCAGAGGTGCCACTGGAAACTGCTCTGATCTCCTTTCTTCTCCAACAGCTAAAGACAGAATTTCCTGAAAATCCTGTCGGATCCCTTCTCCTTTTAGATGATCCTGCTGGTTTCTAATCTTATACAAACCCTGGCTTCATTCCTCACTTGCACACAGGTTTGTAGTCACTGTCTTAGTCTCTTTTCATTGACACTACTAGGAAATTTGCATACAATAGAAATTTAAATTATGAATCAGGCGCATGGAAAAGCATTATGCTTTCAACTGCTCAGTGCCTGTTGAGAGCTTCCTTACTGTACCCCAACACTGCAGAGGGCATCACGGACAATCAGAGCAGTACCCTAGATCTTACTGGAAAGCTGCTCATGGAATCTTCCAAACACCAACATGTGAGCGCCAGGATTGCATTTCGAACACAGGAACTTTGGGGAACGCCCTCAAGCTGTAGCTTTCACTAACACCAGACTGTTAGGAGTTTTCTGACTTGTCATGCATTTCCCACTCACGCAGGTTGCGAGTGTGCTTCCTGCTTCCTGGGATTCCATATTGACCCCCACCCCTTTTCAAAATTCAAATCCATTCTCTCCCTTTCTTCAAAAGTGACTCAAATTTTAAATATTTAAAAGAGCCTTTCCTGAACAATCTACCATTCATGGCTGTTTTTACTTGCTGCTGTCTCCACACACTTCTTTAGAATTAGATTACTGCTCTACATGACTGTATCTTCGCTATATTTTTGCCTTCCATTCCTATACTCTGTTTTCTGATGGAACACTCCAGTTTATTTCCTTCTCCTATGATAGTTTCTATTTCTTGGTATGGAGTAACAGCTAGTTAATCTGTTATAAACTTGTTTAAATGGAAAAGAAATGTATAAGGAGGTTGTGACTGTATTTATTTTAGAAGAAGATATCCATTGAAATGAGTTAACACAAACATCTGAAACTTCCTTCTGCCTATGACTTAGAATGTCACTTGTACTATGTGCACCCATGTAGCTCACTAACACAAACACTAACACAAACAGTGGCACTGGCGTATGTAGCCTTAAAGAAATGAGCACCCCATCTTTATGAACTCCTTTGTCAGAATCATCAGGAACACCCATTATTAGAAATAAAGATGGGAAGAGAATGTGAATAGAGGAAGAGAGAGAAAGGCATGTTGTAATTCATCACCATATGAGTCCTGGCACCTTAGTTATTATATGTTAAGGGCTGCTGATGCCCATTTTTGATGAGTTGGGAAAAAAATACTCTTTTGTTTGTACTCTGACACCACTCTTATACCCTGTGAGCACTTTGTTAATTCATTCTCAATGGGTTTTTGTTTTGTTTTGTAGAATGATCCTTTTTTATTTCTAAGATGAGCTGGGGTCTCTTAATTCTCAATAGCTATTGCTGAGACTCCGAATATCTCTTTCCCCAGAGACTGTTGGGCCGATTCTTCTTAATCAGCAGGAAGCACTAGAACCAAGGAAAGGTCAAAGGGTACCAGAAAGCTTCTTTTGAAACTCATCATCCATGTAGAGTTGACATCTAATGGGTAAGCAATTAAACCTAATAACTTTTAGATTTGTTCTTCAGAGTCATAGATCTCTCCCAAAGCACTATCAATAGGACCCTGATAGGGCTTCTCAAGCTAGAATGGACCTAAAGGAAAGTCCAGGCATATTCTTATAATTACCACTCGGTGTCTTCCCATTCAACTTTCTATAATATTAAAATAATAATAATAATAGTAATAAAATACAAAATTATATTATCTGAACAAAATGGAAAAATTTATTTTCCAGTAAACTCTACACAAATAGAATCAAATGGAATATACTTGATGATTTTTCAGGATTTTTTCCCCTTCCTGCCAAAATATAATCAGTTTTAAATCACCTATTTACTTCTCCTTTCTTCTGATTTGTGTCCTGGAAGGCCAGAGCCACAGAGTTTTCAAAACAATCATTGGATCTCTGTCTTCCTTTGCCCCAAACAAAAAACAAACAAACAAACAAAATCCCTGAGGTCTATCCTGTCAATGTCAGCTTTCCATTTCCTTTTTTAAAGCAATGTTATTTTTTATTGAGTCTAGGGCCATTAAGAGAGAACAAAGAAAAATGTCGGATGTAGAAAGATTAGGTCAGATCAAGCTAAGCATGGGAAAGGGGGGCGGGTATGACAAGACTGGTCACATGGCTCTTTCTGAAGTAATGATCTTGTCCAGGGTATCTTCACATCCTACAGGTAGCCTGCTTTAGTTATTGTGCACATGTAGCCATAACACTGATATCATTCTTCTTCCTCTTGCATACCACAGCATTAAGGGTTTACTGTGAATAAAGAGCAAGACTGTAGGTGTTAGTCTGTACCATTTTGCAAAGACAAGTTAAGGGATGTTCAGGGACCACAAGATTTGTCTGTTGCCCTAGAAGTCTGAAACCATGAAGCATTTTATCTGACTGCTTTTTAACTTTGTCCACATAACTGTTTCCCAGCCTAATGTTGTTCCCACTGTGAGTGGTAATGGGTATCTGCTAACTCAGGTGGTATCGCCGCACCAGTGGGTACTGAGTCCATCATAATACCACCATGATCCTTAGTACCATTCTTGACTGTGTTTGAAGAATGGCTTTCCTCAATGCCTTTTGAACCTAGACACCTCAACAAGTGGCGGTGGTGTTTTCCAGCTATTTGTTGGCCTCCCAAAGAAGTAGAGACAAATTCCTATGGATCTCTCCTGAAATGCAATTGAGTGTTTTTATAAGGCAGGACTGTAAGGAGATTGCTGCTTACTGACATAGAAGCTAATCTCAGAATACGGTTTTAAAACAAAATCTCTCGTTTCCTTCTTTTGTATTTTCTAACTCAATCCCTAAAATTTTAGGTTTTAGGTTTCAAATATTTAATTTTAGAACTTTATTGGCATTATCTTCAAAGTTTCTTCTATATCTCATTAATACCCAGTCTTCTTTTGGTTTACACCACAACCACTGTCTAGATCAGTATAAAGACTGAAGTCTACCAATGTGATCATCTTTGTCATTCTCTCTCTCTCTCTTTCTCTCTCTCTCTCTCTCTCGTATTTGTAAGATGCAGAGACACAGAAAAACAGAAAGAGACAGAAAGAAGTTGAAAGAGAAAGAAGAAGAAAAGGAAGAGGAAGGGTTAGAAAGAGGAGAAGATTAAAGAAGGATGAAGAGAAAAGAAGACAATGTGGAGACAAAGGACATGCTATCCTCTGCCAAAGAATTTATGAGTTTAGTCAATAATCCAGTGTCTTGCTTCTCTTTTTTGGCTATGTAATGTCAACAAGTAATTCGTATAATTTTTCTTGGCACTGAAACAAGTGCTATATTTTATTACTAGATTTCCCAATGGTTTTGTTCCTGTGAAAAAAGGATGTTGTTCACTATCTTTGCCCTTTTAAATATGGCTTCAGCAAGCAGGGAAAATAATTCACTGGCTGTTTTCCATGTTTTATTTCTAACATTCTCCATGTCTCAGCTTCCTACTACTACTCAGTGGGAGCCTGGAATACTCCAGGGAGAATTACCTTCTCTTAAGCTATTTCCTGTTGTGGAAAAACACCTTTTTCTTCTTATCCTTAAGGAGAAACATAGTGATAAGAACACTGTTAAGGTCTCTACTAACTCCATTCTCCACCAAGAGATTACTGCTTCTCTCTCTCTCTTATCCACTCTCTGCTTTTCTTTCCTACCACCCTCCTTCCTACCTTGCCTCTCTCCACTCCCTCCTCTTTCCTTCCACTTCCTCCCTGCCCTTCTTCCCTCCCTTCCTAGCTGAGAGTTGTTTTAGGCAAGTCCCTTAAACTTCCCAAATTTTATTTCTCTCAGATGAAAATATCACATGTCAGCGTTCAAAGTACCCAAATATTTTTTTCTTCTAAAAAATACCCGCTTGTGTTTATTTCCAATGTCCATATCTGCAATGGATCTCTGGATTATTTTAATGAAGAATGTGGTGGCTCCCTTGCTGTCTAGTTTCACTTATTCCCATTTCCTTTGATTTTTTTTAATGAGTGTCATTGTGGGGCTGGACATAATTCTAGTTGTGGCTATCCTGTTGAAGATTATTATACCTGTGATGTTGACCAAACTGGAAAAGGTCATTATCATTTCCCGCTTTTAATCTGCCTTCATTGGTTTCTTCTTTCCTGTACTTCTTTCTGTGTTGCCTTGTAGGTTTCTAAGGTTCTATTCTCAGAACCCCATTACCTTTGCCTCTGTGTTCTTTAGTTTATGTAACGCTATTGATTCATCTTTATGTTCATTGACCCTTTTCTCTGCCTTCTTTTTTCTGCTATCGCAGCCATTCAGTGAAATTTTAATTTGAGATATTGTATTTTTGTTATAAAATATTATTCGAATAACTATAAACAAATATAGAAATATAAGCTGCTAAATCCATGTTTGTTGTTTGTGTGTATATGGTTAGGGCTGATCACTTTGTATTGGATAAATAACAATAATAAAGAAAAAGAGGCTATTAATTCAAGAGTGAAGAAAGATGGAAAGAGTTGAAACGGGAGGACTTAAGAGGATGCTGCAGGGAGGAAAGATGCAGTGATGTTTGTTTATGTTTTAAGAAATAAAGCTTTCCTGAAGATCAAAATGCAGAGCTAAGCAATCAGAGGCTAGGGAGTAATGGCGCACATCTTTAATCCCAGGACTCAAGAGACAGAGACAGAGGGTTCTCTGTTGGTTCAAGATCACCCTGGGCTACACAAGATTGAATCAGTCTAGAAGAGAAACAGAGCTCCCGCAAAAGTGACCCCAGCACTTGGGATCCCACACCTCTAATCCCAGCAGTAGGGAGGTGGAGACAGACGGGGTGTGACTGTGTAGAGAGGGGAATATAAGACAGAAGGAGACAGGAGCTCGGGGCAGTCTGAGGTGTGGTTGGAGACACATCTGGATATGCAGCCTCAGAATAGGATCACCCCTTTGTTCTGAGCATTGCTTAGAGATAAAGAACTCTCTAGTGGCTGACCTCTCTGCTTTGATCCTCGGCATTAAGCCCCATATCTGACTTTGGGTTTTTCTTATTAAAACCAACTAGAATTCATGCTACAGAAAGGGAAGGAGGGAAAGTGATGTAATTATTTACTTGTCCTATTCTCATAATTCTTTCTTTCACTTGAAACATTTTCTCTTTCCATTTATTTGAAGAGTGTTAATCCTGGTTTTTGACAATGTTGCTCAGTTGTAGAGAACTGACCTAGCTTGAGTACAGCTCTAGGTTCAATCTTGTCATTACATATGAAATTGAAACAGGAATTGAAAAACTTATATACATAGCAACAGCACTAATCCTCACCTCACTGAACATGGCTACTGCATCTCATCAAGCCTTGTCTAACTCGCCCATGAGGTCTTTAAGATTGGTATTTATTCTGTTTGTTTTCCTTTATCAGAAGCCAAAACAGTTTTTTCCTGTCCAGCCTCAATGGTAAATTGTTTCATGCTTTGTGGACACCCGGTCTTTGCTGCAGCTCCTCACTTCGGCTCTTGTCACACATAGATACTGCAGACACTGCACAAGGGAGCATGGTGCTGGTCCAGTAGCACTTTATGAATAGACCCCAAAATTGGAATGACATAAAGTTTTCACATTCCACAAACACTCCTCTTAGTTTTCCAAACACTTATATATTTTAAAGCATTATTTGGACACTTTATCTCATAATTTTTAACATTCTTATTTTTGGATTATGCAAGGTAATAACTAGGTGCCAGAGACGCACACATAGCAATGGTTGTGCGTAGCTCAATCCCTAAATAAATTGACCTAAAAGGAAACCATGAGCAATTCACAAGATTGGACTCCACATTGGCACATTATAGCCTCTGGACCAGATCTCTACCGCCACCTGTGTTGCTGTGGCTAACAAGAACGGTTTCAAGGGGCTGAAGAAATGTCTCAGTAGTTAAGAGCTCCTGCGCCTCCTGCCAAGGTTTAGAGTTCACTTCCTAGTGTGGGCAGCTCAGGACCATGAATAACTCCCGCTCCAGGGGATCTGATGAATCTGACCTCCTAGGCCACACACAGGTGCACATATACAGACATACACATAATCAAAAAATTATGAGAGCTTTGGCTATGTCTACACATCTGGGTTGACCTTGGGCCAAAGTGGTGAAAGAAAGGTGAAAAGTGGAGAGAAACGGTATGGCTTTCCTCCTCAGATCTCAGTGCTCTGCGATCACACTCAGCACTCAGAGAGCAGTTTTCCTTGGGGGTCTTTTGTTGCCCACATCGCCCACATTGTTACATGCTGTCATCACAGAAGTGTTGTAATATTGACTTGGGCACATTAGAGAGAGAGAGAGAGAGAGAGAGAGAGAGAGAGAG
>LOEQ01001523.1:124513-148931 GCA_001685075.1 Bramus lutescens
GAGAGAGAGAGAGAGAGAGAGAGAGAGATGGGGGAACTGACTTTCTGGCTCATGAGATTACCTTTCCCCTTGAGAGAATTTTTGCAGTTTTCTGCTGTCTTTGACTTTTTTTTTTTGTAGTTTTGCTCTTGGTTCAAAACTGGGAGCTGAAGGGAAAAAAAAAACCCCTGCCATATTCATATTGGTCACCTCTTAACTTCCTACTCCTCTTCCAAATCAACCTTGAAATTTAACTGTTATTGCAGAGTTCCTTTCTGCAGTCTGATAATAGTTTTTCATCACAGTCATTAGGAGAGATGGGGGTATCAGGAAGATAGTGCATTTTGGTTGGAACGAGTAGACCTTGCCTTTTCCTTTAAATTAATGTGAAACTATCATAGTATGAACTTTGAGGGTTTTCCAGAACCTCAATGTTGATGGGTTAGTCCTCAATGCAACAGTGCTTAGAAATAAAGTCTTTGGAGTTTATTGGCTCATGAAGACTCAAATATTAGCAGCAAATTAGCTCATTCATATATATTCATAGCTTAGTAGTCTTGGTGGGTGTGGCTTTGTTATAAATCTATCTCTCATTGGCTGCTATCATGCGTCATACAAGTGGTGTCCATGGCCACATGTTCTTGCCACCACAGTGTTCTGCCTTACCATAGTTTTTTAAGCAAGTTGGATAACCATGGACTGAAACCTTAGACTGTGAGCCAAATCTTCCCCTTTTCATTGTTATGTTACTTTGATACCACAATGCAAAGTTAACTAACATAGAAGATAATATTTCAGGTAGAGAAGACACATATCTTAAGGTTTCTATTGCCTTGATAAAATACCATAAGTAAATACAGCTTGTTGGGGAAGAAGGTTGTTTCAGCTTACAAATCGAGATCACTGTCCATGTCAAGGGAAGTCAGAGCAGGAACTCAAAGCAGGGTAGAAACTGACGCAGAGGCCATAGAGGAATTCTCCTTCCTGGTTTGCTTCTTATAGCTTGCCAGCCTGCTTTTTCATACAGCTCAGGATCACCTTTCTCAAGTGTGACTTGTCCCCATGTTGTGGACCAGTCCACGTGAATCACCAATCAGGAAAATGGGAACTTGCTTATAGGCCAATTTTATGTAGCCATTTTCTCAATTAATATTTCTTCTTCTCAGACAAGTCTAGGTTTGAGTCAATTTAACAGAAAACAAATAACACAACAGGAGCTGAATATAAAATACCTGGTCTTTGTTGAGAAGATGGAGGTGTGTGTGTACCTCAATGAATATTAAACTTTCTTCTTCCAAGTTAAAGATGCATGCTATCCTCATTCACATAGCCAGATACCCACTGTGTCTTAGGCAGAGCTACAATAGTTCATCTTATCTATTGTCCAAGTTCTTCTGTAAACAATGGGACAAAGTTACATAAAATATCTTTCTGTCAGCCTCAAGAAGGTAGTGGTAATAATGGTACAAGCCATGATACTTGTTTATTCTGTGTGTTTATACGAATACCTGAGTGTGCATTGTTATTTATACATGTGTGCTTTTGTTTCATTTTATGTATACATGTACTGTATTTATGTAAGACTCTAAGTAGTAAAGAAATTAAAATGTTCAACGCCTACTTGGCAATTGAGAAACACTTAAGATTTTGGGTAATTTAAATTGCTAATATGTAATACCTCTCACTATATAGAGTAACACATAACAAATTGGACTAAATTGGAGACATTAATGTCTTCAGGATTATAGAAAAGGATTTCAGGTAAATTAATTATGAAAAATCAGTCATCTAGCCTCACTTTAAATGCTTTTTAATGAATATAACAAAACTTGCATCTCCATAGACAGTAGAGTGCTATGGGTGACCCTATCCTGATGTCTACTCTAATGTGCTTTGGGGATGTCTGATCTTCCAATGTTATATGTATACATCTGTTGTAAACATGTTTGTATTTTTATATTTCCATGCTTAGACAGGAAAGGAATTTTCTCACTGGTTTCATTTTATAATGATTCAGGCAAAGAAAAAAAATTACTAGGGAAAGCAGTCTCTGCATCCCAGAATTAAGTGGAACACTTAAAAATGAGGGTTCATTTGGTCTAATGCCCAATTTGATGCAATAATAAGATTATCGTTCTCTTACAGCAGAGATAACTGAAGCTCAAGGAGATAAAATAATAAACTGAAATTTCAAAAACCGATTTTTTTTTTGCTATCCAGTTCTAGGACAAGGTGTTTGATCTGTTATCTTTTGTGAGATGATGAACTACCTATATTTATATTGCATTGTAATTTATTTGCTCATTGTCTTGTATTTTGAGCTAAGTTTAGCTGAATTTTTCTAGACCCTCTTGGGTATCCATCTACATGTGTGTAGTTACCAGATGGCCCAACGAAGGCTACTTGCTCTCCGAAGGAACTGGCTTTTCCATGTCTAGTAGTCTGCAGGGGGAGTGTGAGGTTGCTCTCTAAGCATGCCCTTCCAACAGAATAACCCTTGTTTCCTACCATAAAGTGAGAGGGTTTCTAAGAATTCAAGTTTATCTGCTATTCTTTCTGTGTCATTGACCCAAAGAAATCCATATTGTTAGCTGAAGGTCAATCTGTAGGGCAAAGATGTATGGAGAACAATCTTGACAAAACATGGGTTTTAGGAAACTCGATTTATTGAAGGTCATTAGTACAATAATCTATAATAGTGACTTTCAAACCTAGGTCTGTCAGCTTCAAAACAAAGGCCGCTTGCTCCAATCAAATCAGGCTGATGACACATAGAGCCTCATTTGCATCTTTATAGAGTTGGTGCTTTTGTTGTTCATCTTCTTTCCAGAGCCCAATGTATAAACCAATCACGTAGTTTGAGCAGGAACAAACTTCCGGATGTTTTCTTTCATTTTAGCTTTATCACCCCGCCCATTTTAAGTTAAAAACGTGAAGGAGAAATTTCAATATTGCATAACAATAAAAACCTGTTCCATCTCACTGGGAAGATTTTAATCGATGTGTTTTACCCATAGCAACCTCATTATTTAGAGAGTAGTCAGCACAGTATAATTTAAATCATATAAACATTGCCTATGAAAACTAACACCCAAAGGACCTACATGTTTAATGGGCTCATCAGACCTGATTTGTACAGAAGATGAAGAGTTTCAATGAGTAAGGATGTGAAGGGTTGACTACCTGTCAGGTTGATGTACAATCAGTGTATCTACAGATAAGAGATAGTGCAGACAGAATATAGAGAGAAATCTTGTAGGGGGCCAATATATAATTTATTTATATTGTGAGCTTGTATGTATAAAGATACATGGTTTCCTTATCACCAGTTTTAGGAATTTTTAGATGTCAAAATTTTATTATTCACAGTCCATATTTTTGTAATTATTGTAAAATAAAGCATTATCCACTGTTTTTTTTTTCTTTTGAGAACATCATTCGGTTGTCTTTTCCTCTGATAAATGCTGTGGCATTTGCAGATGTTTGTTGGACCTAAATATGACCTCACAGATAGATCCTGAATATCTTAGCAGGCACTCTTACCTTGATGGACAGGTTGATTGATTAGATCTTGCCCACTCTGAAGGCAAAGGGCTGGACTCAATGCTCAGGGAAGAGGGGGCCTTCCAAATGAAGGGTTACAACTGACTGCCAATCTTGATGCTGTCAGCGAGGCTCCCCAACCCGGGCCGTTATCCTTATTTAAGACATTGGTTGTCGCCAGAATCAAGGCGGCAGCAGACAGCAGAAGCTGATAAAGCTTCCTCTGTTCCTGATAACTTTTTCTTGACACTCAGGAGCTTCTGCTCATACAGGAAAGTACTTTTCTAACTAGAAGCACAAGCTGTTTCAAAGCACATTGTCTGTTCAATTATTAGAGAACATATCTAAACTTTTTGTGTGGAAGGGGATGAATTGGGGCCAGATGGTTCTTTGGGGCAGAGGCCTAAGGCCATTTTATAAAACACAAAGCAGCCAGGAAAAGGATCTAATGATTTTAAAATCATTTATCTATTTTTTAAAAATATTATATGTATGAGTGTTTTGCCTGTGTGTACGACTCTGCTCTACATGCATAATTGGTGCCCTCAGAATCCGGAAGAGATCCCCAGGACTGGACTTATAGACAGTTATGGTTCTCCATATGCATGCTGGGAATCAAAGCTGGTCTTCTTGGAGAGCATCTAGTGCTCTTAATGGCTTAGCCATCTCACCTGCTCAGAAAGGATCTAATTTTAATATTTTTGGAGGGATTAAATTAATCTGTTCTGACTCTTGACAAATGGAAATAACCACTTCTCTGTTTTTCTTTCATTCTTTAAAGGGTCTTATTAGGTAGACAGAGTTGTCTGGAACTCACTGATACCTGTATTTATTTTCAAAGAGTAGTAAAAAAAACCCCACCCCAACAGGAATTGTTAATAAAATTCCTAACAAGTGCTCAGAATCATGAGTGATTATTTAGACACTCAGGGTGGTGGACAGCTTTGGCTTTGCTGAGAGTGGACTCACTTTCTAGAATATCAGTAAGATTCTGTGGAGTTCAAACCATCCTCAGAAAGACCACACCCAGATTCTGTTCCCCTTCCCTATATTGTAATGAGGATTTATTTTCTTATTCTGTTAATAAAACTATAACATGGAAGGAGAAAAAACAAACATTGAATAAATATTCTCCTCAGAGCCACCTGGATAATAAAAGAGAAAAGATGAAAATGTCACATTTTAAACAGAACTGCATTGAACACCCAGCATCTCTCAGAGGGATCCTGCTGGGCTTTCTACCGTTGAACACCCTCCTAACAGCTGCTCTAAATCTAGCAGCAGGGAGCAGGCTTCATGCTGGCCTAGGAGCCCTCTGCTTCCTGCGTCTGAGTTTCTGTTCTTACTGCTATCCGCACCAAGAGGTTTACCTTGTCCCTTAGACTGCCCAGTATTTACTCATTCTGCAGACTTCCCTTAAATATCAGGGTGTCAAGGAGTGGGGCTGACCTGCAGTCTAATTTTCTTCCCATGCTGTTCTATACTCTCGGGGAACACTGTTATTTTCCTCCTTTATGCTTAGCACTTGTAACAAGTTTTAATTATGCAATTATCTCTGTGTTAAAACGTCCGTTTGCACTGCTGGGCTGTCAGCGCCACACCAGTAGCACAATGATGTCTGTGGTGCCGAGCATCACAGCCAGCTTGCCGGGGAGTACCTGACCCTCTCCAGGTGCTCAAAGGTTACAGACAATTCAATGAATGAATGAATGAATGAATGAATGAATGAATGAATGAATAGCAATATTAGTATAACAGTTTTAACATTAAGGATGATTTATTATTCAGGATATATATTTTTGGCAGAATGAGATTTCTGGGTATTAATTCGTCAATTAATTAATTAATTAGTTTTTGGGGTGCTGAGGATGGAACCCTAGGGGGCTCAGCAATCTGTCCCATTTCTGTCAGTCTAATAAAGCTCATGCCTTATCCTCTTCCACTAGAACTGGTTGATCTGGAACAACAGTGCCTCTCAGCTCTTTAGTAAAATTCTTTAAGGCCTTGTGATATGTGATATGAGAGGAACACGAAAGTCTTCTTTTCCACTCTCTTCCAAGGAATATCTGCCCAGTATTTTCCTGACATCCCGAACTCAACCAGTGAGATATCTAAGTGTGTGCTCCAGCCCTGTCTCCTCCCCATCCTGTTGGGTTTGTCTTCTTCTGAGGTTCTAAGCTTGGTGCTCCTGAGATTCCTTCATTTTCTCTCCAGCTGGCCCATCCCAGAGAGTCCCTGGCCTTTCAACACTACTTCCTTCCAGGGATACGGAATCCACCATACCTGACTCTTCTCTAGTCTGCACTGTCTGGAACACCCCTGTTGAGTAATAGATAACCGGAAGTTCAGGTTGTGACTACGCTTTGGGAAGGATCTTTGTTAGGCCTCCAGCCCATCTTTTTGTTGACCCACCCATCAACACAGGCTGACTCAATGGTGTAACTTCTGACATCAGTAGAAAGAATGAGCAGAGATAGTTGAGGGGTATGGACGAGGAGGAAGCCTTTCCCCTCCACCCTCTCTGTCATCTGTGAAAAATTCACAAACATTTTACTACCTAAGAAAGGCATCTTTCAAGATAGTTCAGTTCTAGCTTATGAGGACAGGTGCCAAGACCCAGTGAGAGTGATAAAAAGGAGATAGCCTGATAGACGAATTCAATCCATAGGCTCTTACCCACTGAAGCATGGTCTTGGATGGCTCAAGACAAGTTAGACACTACACACTCCAGTTTGGCTTAGAAAGCAGGGCATACTTATGTGTCCAAAGGAAAAAGCTATTCCATCCTCTTTGAAATGTTCCCGGTTTATGTTAAGACAGTATTGAAAACTAGGCAAATCTAAGTGGTTATGATTAGGTTGTAAAGCCCCGTGTGACTTTGTGTGTTTTATCTATGTGTGATTTGCTAGGAGACCCATGCTGGAAAAGTCAACTGGTTGGCCTAACAAGGAAATCATTGCAGTTATGACTCAAGATCGTTGCTGTTACGTTTAACTAATCAGCAAACATGATCAAGTGGATTTAAACACATGAATAAATCAGAATAGCCAATCTTATGGTCTGTGTGTTCTTTTTTCAGTAACAAAGAAATCACACTCTGACCTAAATATCATCTCAAAGAGTATATCCTAGGGAGTTTAATTGGGCTTTTTTTGTTGTTGTTGTTCACCGTGGAATTAGGACTTTCAAATGTGTGATGTATGTATGTAATTATATCTTTTCACATATTGTGCTATCAAAGTCTTACACTGTGTTTTTATAAAATGAAAAGATAAGAATTTGGAAGTAAGTCGAAAGAAGGAAAATTTAATAATAGGCTCGTTGAGCCCAAGGTTTACTTCTTTCTCTGTGAACAAGAACACCTTCAAAGAACTGGCTCATTCTTCTTGGAGTCCAGTATACTCTATGACCCCAAATTCCTGTCCCTTCCTTTATTCACAGTTACACCCATTTAGGACCATTCTCGAGGACTTAGGAAAATAGAGGGAAATGTAAACAGGGGTCCAGAAAATCTGCTGATTGCCATGTTTCTTTCCTTGAGCTAGATGTCATTATTTGCACTAACTCCTCTCTCTGAACCTCTGTGTCAACTGGTATTTCTGGATACATGGTCTCATAGGAGCTCTTGGAATGTTCTAAACCATAATATGTCCTGTGCCAACTTTATGAGCCCACAAACGGTTATTCTAGCAACATTTTAAGGTCCCAATGGACTGAAATTGTAGATAAAACTCTGATTTCACCTAGGCATCTTGAAAATGGCCTAGCTTTAAGTTCTAAAAGGAAGCCTGTGAATCATAGGTAGTGTAGTCACATAAGTGGCCATGAACATTAACATATTGCCCCTTAATAGATATGATCTATTAATAGGCTGTCAATCTGCTGGGCCTTCCCTGAACACGGCTTGGTGCTGTGAATCCATATCTTCTTGGACAGCACACGAGTTGTGTGCTCAGTCCTGGAGAGTGAGTATCAACAGAAGATCAGATTATTCTAATCCATGGCACCTTCCACCAGAAAGAGCAACTAAAGTAGGCCTCAAAATATGACAAAATGAAGGAGCTATGATTCCTGTCATGGGAAAGCTTTCATGCTGATAGTGCATTAAGTTTCATGTAGAATCTCTCGAGTGATTAAAATGAACCACGTTGGGCAATACTGTTTCCTTTTAGTCAGTTTTGTAGATGCAGAGTTCAAGGTTTATAAAAGGTATATGGTATATCTCGGAGAGAATAAGTTACGGTTCATAACCATTTTCAACTTGACGGGATCTAGAACCACTCAGGACACCGACACCTGGGCCTGTCTGTGGCCGATTTCTCTAGGCTGATTTAACTGAGATGGGAAGACCCCACAAAGCACCATTCAATGGGCTGGGGTACTAGACTGAGTAAAAACTAGGCTAACTGTGCAGCAGCAGCCACTTCTCCCTCCTCTCCAGTGGTAGATGCTATGTGACCAGCTGCCTTATATCCCGGATGCTGTGCCTTCCTCACCAGGATGAACTGTATCCTCTCAAATGGTAAGCAAAATAAACCCCTTTTCCACCAAGTTGCTTTGGTCATGTATTTTCCCACAGTAGTGGGAAAGGTAGAACAGAAGGTAAGCTCTGTACAAGCTGATTACATCTAGTCTTGATTTATCTTACAATTTTTCCAACGTTAATTAACTTTAACTTAAGATTTCTTTATATGTTTGTGTAGATATCCACTAATATTAGGATTATGCTAATAGCTGTTAGTTACATTTAGACTCAAATCTAGGACACTGATTTCCATGGCAGATTTTTTTCTATATTTTTAATCTCTGTGACAAAAAATAAAAGGACATCTCTCATCATTTTCTTCAAGACATATGACTCCTATATCAGCTTTTTGCACAACATACACACAGAGAGACAAACACACACACCACCTACAAATACAAAGAGTATTCAGTACAGAGCTCTATGACAAACAATTCTGTGGTCTCTAAAATAAGATCCATCCCCTCTCTGTGAAAGAAAAACCCTGAGTAATGCTTCCTAAAACAACTAATGCAAATATTTCCTTGAGTGACACGTCTATTGTCTGGAACTTATATGAGTTTCAGGGAAGTTTTTGTACCAGAGAAATGTAGCACGGAATGCATAAGGTAGCTCAGATTTCTGTCTGGAAAAGCCTTCCAGTCATTGTAGCTGATTTTGCCAAAAGGGCTTGGCAAGGAACACTGATATTTGCAAATTGTCCAGTGACTCTTTCTTCTTCAGTTTCACTGAGGTGTCAAGGGGATCCCCTCTGCACAGGGATATGTTCCTTAGACAGTGACAAGTTTTGCATGAAATTAGGAAGTGTAACTGAAAATAGGAAAAATTCAAATGTTGCTCTGGGTGTGTTTGTTGAGCTAGAGCAATGGCTAGAAATATAGAGGGGGGTGATCCCTGGAATTGTAAATGTTCTCACTGTGAGGAAGAAAAGGCTGGAAATGGCTGTGAAACTGGGCACCAAAGCAGTGGAGCATGGCCAGATGTAACGTGGCTTGCTCCAGGAATGGGAAGAGAGATGGTCCTCTGTGCCAGCTGGCATCTAACCAGTTATCTTACTCCCCATTCCCATTGCCTATGCATTTAGATCTAGTTTTGCAAATGAACGTGGAGCACAGATACATTCCTCCCAGAGGGCGGGACAGCTCTTCAGAATTTAGGCTCATCTTGCAGGTGATGGCCATTCTGTACTGATTTAACACCTGGATGTCCTTAAGTTCTTCAAGGGCACAGTGAAGAATGCCCGGTGTTATGACGCTAAAACTTTGGAGCCAGATGAGCTTGCCCAGAGCCACAGTGGGCAGATTTAACTTGGAATGTGGGATGCGACTCCTCTAATCCTCACTTAGATCATCTGTGAAATGAGAAACCCATTTGCCTTATTAGGTTACTCTGAGGCCTATGTTATCTTACACATATAGAGCTAGTAACTGCCAAAAAAACACTCCTCTTCTTGCACTGGTTTGAATATAGAACTGATGCTGTCCTTCACCTAATGTAAAAGCTACTCACTAAAAGGACACACTTGGCTAGACACAAAGGATTTCCAGAGCCAAAATATTTCAACACCCAGGAAAGTTGCTATTTGATCAGAGCCATCCGCACAAAACTGTAAATAAAGGGACCATTCAAAGAGTGGCAAGAAATACACATTTTTTAAAAAAAACATCATGGATAGGAAATGGATCAGTTGGTGAAGGGCTAGTTGTCTAAGCATAAGAACCTGAGTTTGCTCCCCAAATCTATGGGGAAAGTTGGATACAGTGGCATGGTATGTACTTACAATCCCCAAGGCTGCCTGGCCAGCTAGCCTAGACAAGTAGCTGAGTCCCAGTTTCCAGTGAGGAGCAGTGTTTCAAAGACAAGGTCAACAATGCTTGAGGGAGGACACTTGGAGATGACATCCAATTTCTACATGAGTGTGTACACATGTGCATTTACTCACACTTGGGCACACACACACACAGGTTCAGAGTTCAAATTATTGTCTTGGCTAGACTTACAGGGTCATCTTCCGAAGTAGGCTCAGGGCCTCCAGGTCTTTACAACATAAAGAAACACGACTAGCAAGCATCCTGGCTCTGAAGGTTTCCTATTTGCTAGAACTGGGTTTTATTCTGTAATGCAGCTCCATCTGGATCCTTGGGAGTGTATGGAATACTGGAATACATGACTGATGCCTCCTCGTGATGAACTTCCATGCAGGCTAGCACTAGGTGTGAGCTGAGCAGGGAGGGAGAGAGGGGAAACAGTTCTGTTCAAACTATGAGAAATTGTTTGGCATCAGATTAATTGGACTTATACAAAAGGCTGACCATAGCAAGTTCATTAGCACCACGGCACTCAGTTTCCCTATCTAGAAAGTGGGCAAATTATCCTATCACATATTATTTGAGAAATAAGGAATACGAGATGCTTAACACATGACAAACCTTCCATATAAGGCTATAAATAATCTGGCTATAAATACTTAAACTTTGGGAATGTGACAGCCTGCATTCCTTTTAGTATACGTAACCCCACACACATAATCTCTAAAAGATGATTTTTTACATTTAAAACTTGTGGAGGGCAGAACCACTTTTGCCTTATATTAAAGACACAAAACAATCTTCTACATCGCTCCACATCTTCAAGGCCTCAGATCACGCAGCTATTTTTATAGAAAAGTAAAGGAGATAAAGAGATGAAGGGGAACACTCTGCCTATGTCACAGACAAAACTCGGGAATATTTTCAGAAAGGCATGGTCAGATACTCTCACGGACAAGTGAGGCATTTTTCCAGCCTGTATCCCACTATGTGAAGCATAGGGATGCTCCCACTGATGTCCTTTGAAATTGACGCACAAGTACGTTTCAGGTTGTCAGTGTGGTGCTGACTGAGCAGTAATTGTATTGAATGGAATTTCATCATTTTATGGCAGGGTGATAAGAAATTCATCCATCTAGCATAGTTTGCCCTGTTCTCGCTGCACTAAAACTTTAAAAGCAAATTCTGCCCTTGGGACATTGATATATGAGGAGATATGTCTATATTATACTTAGGGGATTATCAGAGGGGCCCTTTCTCTTTGATTCTTATGATATTTTCCTATTCTATCCCAAAAGATCAAATCAGGAAATAGAAAACTGCCTGGGTGTGGTTGTATAAGCCTGGATAGCCCTTTCCACAGCTCTGATCATTATTGGTGTTGTAGCCTTAGGAACATAATTTAACCTTCCTGAGCTACGATTACCATTGTTAGGACACCGTGAGGTAGTGCTCTCTACCTTCAGAACTGCAGTGATGGTCAAAGAAGACTATGAATTGCTTAACGAGGTGCCCAGCACATAGTGCAGCTTGATAAATAACAACCATGGTGATTAGCATTATGAATTTCTCAAGAAATGCTTGGCGCCTTTCTGATTCTAAAATGCTATCAGGGATAACTGATGGAATAAAGTGAAATCATTTGGTGAATTTGATATCTAGGAAACCATTCAATGCCAGGAAAATTGGCTTGCTGTTGATGCCTGTGTGAAACATGATTCATTTTCAAAACTTTGAACTATCTTGAGAAGTTAGCTATATCAGGCATTTGAAATCAACTATAGCAACACAGGTCTTTTTCTAAAGAATGGAATAATTTGACCTTGAATAAAAGATGGAGATGTAAAGATAACAGTGAAGAGGAGAAGGAAAAACTTTATATCAAAAAGGCAAACAAAAGTTTTATTTCTTTTAAATTCTTTTATGATTTATTAATTTTGTGAAATTATCATACAAACTTGTATGTTTCATTATGACATTTTCAAGCACTCTATGTTTTTATTTGTCTCCCTCCAGCCCTCCCATGCTCCACTGCCTCTCCTATAGGTCTCCCTCTTCCCTGAAGTAGTACCCTTGAGCTCGTCCTGTCTCATCGACACTTTTATCCTCTAGGGTTTTTCACTTTTTCTGCCTTGCTTAAGATCTCTTTGTCACCGTGTCATGGTCTCCTTTCTAATTTCATCATGTACACATGCACGCACACACACACATACATACCCCACATACACACACATCACACACACACACACACATGCACCCACCCACACATACATGCACCCTCCACCCACCCACCCCCACAGAGAGAAGCGCATGCATGCATGCACACGTGATTCAGAATCTATACTCTACATATAAGAGAAAGTATGTAGTATTCCCCTTTCTGAGTCTGACTCTGAATTATTTTGCTTAACATAATTTCCAGTGCTATGAAGTCCAAAGTCTAACAAATCTATCACTTTTATAATAACCAGGTCCACCCCCACTTTTAAATCTCCATTTCTTTCCATTTCTCACATTCTGCAGCAAAGACTATAAGAGCTGGTCTTCTTGTTAGTTGCCAAATATGTAAACCATTTAATCATTCTATACCTTCACCTCCGCATCTATAATTGGAATAAAATATTGTTTACTTGTATAGTACTTAGTAACATCTTGTAAAAGAGTTTATAAAAAGACAGCAGTGAATGTTTTCAAGTCCTATTTGGAAAAGAATTAAGACAAGTCATAGTTAGAATAGTTAATTATCTTTCCTCCTATATTTTCAAGTTCAAAAGAGAACAAAGGAAAGCTCAGTCTGCCCTCTTAGCTTGATCAGGAGAATGGAGGACAGAGGCAGCAAATTTGGCCTTGAACATCTGGAGACTATGGGAAGTGAATATGGGAGAGGGGAGGAGGCTGAAGGTGGGTTTTGTGGATCTGAAAGACCTGTGTACAAGCATAGAGGAGAGCATATGAGAACCTCTTGAGACAGCGGAGAGATTCATCATCCTAAGGAAATGGGGAGAGGAGTCACATATCCTCCTGCTGCTCCGCTATGGTAGAAATTCCTCAGAGATACTAGGCATCTCTCAAGACTGCCAGGACATTAGCAAACTGCATGAAATTTACTGTCAGTTTTTTCCAGCAATTACTTGCCACAGGCAACAATGTTAATTCTTTTTGTATTGCTGTCTCTACCTGAGACCAGCTGAACAGAATGTTATTGATTTACCATTGCAGATAACAGGTAGTCTTATCAAGGATCACGAATCCAAAAGGGGCTGGGAAAATTAGGGTGCTAGCCTAGTTTTTCTATAAGGGTGCAGTCTTCATGGCCTAATTATTTCTTAAAAGCACGTCTTTTAAAATTGTTGAGATGGTAATATTAGCAGTCATGGATGAGAGAAGTATTCAAAACACAGTAATAAACACTTAATGCATTACCTCACAGGAGAGCACAAAGTTGTGGTTGGCGGAATAACATAATAGGGGGCGTTCTTATACGTATGTACCAGATAGAATGTTAATGGTGCATAAATCTGCATCTCCACCGCACAAACCAGCACTTCTGCAAGTCCATGTACACACATGTGCAGAAAGTGATTCTTAAGAGAACCTGAATCAGGTCTCATCATTTTCTCTAAATGCACCAGGATTCTAGACAAGAGATTTTCACTTGTAAGGTTTTTAATAAATAACAAGTATACTCAACCATTACAACCTATCTACACCCAAGTCAGCTACAAGTTCCTGTCTAAGAGCAAGAGGATCACAAAGGCCATGCCCTCCTATTATGCTATTGAAGATGTTAACATTTCAGACAAATCTTTGCATGTCACTTCCTTTCCCAGCATCCCTGGGGTTGATCCTATTTTTCTCTTTATAGATAATGAACTTAGAGTCTAACTCATCTTGGGAATTGTTAAAACTCTGGGATTGAAGCCATCCACTGAACGTTTAGGCGTAGATGGGAAGTAAAGATGGCAGGACAGGAGAGAGGACAATTAGAGATATCAACCTGAAGTTTTGAATGCTAATAGCTGAAAAATTATACCCAAATTGTTCTCTCTAATTAGCTCACGTCTATTAAGATCTGTTACATAATTATCTCATGCCTGTGATAATCATTAAACATTGCAAAGTGTAGAGGTGTATCATGGTGTAAAAGTGTATCATGGTGTAGGGTGTATCATGGTGTAGGATGTATCATGGTATAGGGTGTATCATGGTGCAGGGTGTATCATGGTATAGGGTGTATCATGGTGTAGGGTTATTATGGTGTAGGGTGTATCATGGTATAGGGTGTATCATGGTGTAGGGTGCATCATGGTGTAGGGTGTATCATGGTATAGGGTGTATCATGGTGCAGGGTGTATCATGGTATTGGGTGTATCATGGTGTAGGGTGTATCATGGTGTAGGGTGCATCATGGTGTAGGGTGCATCATGGTGTAGGGTGTATCATGGTATAGGGTGTATCATGGTGTAGGGTGTATCATGGTATAGGGTGTATCATGGTATATAGGGTGTATCATGGTGTAGGGTGTATCATGGTATAGGGTGTATCATGGTGTAGGGTGTATCATGGTGTAGGGTGTATCATGGTATAGGGTGTATCATGGTGTAGGGCGTATCATGGTATAGGGTGTATATGGTATCATGGTGTAGGGGGTATCATGGTGTAGGGGGTATCATGGTGTGGTGGTATATCACAGTGTGGAAGTGTATCACAGTGTGGAAGTGTATCATGGTGTAAGAGTATATCATATCACTTGCTAGACTTACTGAGACCATCTTTGAAGGTGATGATCTCTTCTTTACCACACCGTTGTAATCTCAGATCATTGAAAATGAAAAACCAGAGTCCTAGAAAATGATCAGATCAGCTCCAGTACAATCTGATGCCCTAGAATATAATATTTTATCATATTTTATCCTACTTTATGGAGGTTATAGCATATAATGCATCTATGCCTGTCTTGGGTTTCCTATAAATAGTTGAATGAATCATGGTAGCAAAATTACCTCTGAGGTTGGAAAACCTGTTGTTATGACATGTTTATCCTGTGAAGGCATTCAAGGGGTAGCTACAGCCTCCCTGATGACAATGAAACAGCAACTAGCTAGGTTGCAAGTGCGGTGATATTTCTACCACATCAGTCTGTTTAGATATAGGCAAAGGAATGTGTCAGCCTGTGATTGATGTTGTGAGCTAGGATACCAAGAAGAGGAAGTGTGGACTGGGAGCTGTGGCTTAGATCCCACTTTCAAGATCTCACATTGTGTATTCATCATGCGAAGTCTTGGTCTAGCCCTAATAAATATGAGCACATGACAGTGAACCCCAAAGCTCTTATTTTTTTTCCTGTTTCTAATTGATGGTGTCACTTTTAGCATGCACCTTCACCTTCTCATTTTTTAAAAATAGGACTGGTGGGAATCAATGATCTTTTTAATCTCTTAGTTACTCCGGTGCTTCGACTCTATAGTTCAACTCTACATTTTTATCTTCTGTGATCCTCTCTGCCTGAGCTGCTTCAGAAACAACCAATACTCAGAACAAGTATTTTACCACACTACATAGAAAGCATTGGCATTACTGGTGTGATGTTAGTATCTAAACCATTATAAAGCAACCAAGAAGACAGAGATGTTCAGCAAATAGCCAGAATATTCTCAGTGCCAGAAAAAATGTTGTAAAACCAAAGCAGGAGAGATTCATGATGCTGGTGGGGTGGAAGAGTGGGAGAAAGGCTTTCAGTAATCCCAAACAAAACACTGGGGAAGACTGGTGCCTAGGTGTTTTTTTTTTTGTTGTTGTTCTTCATTCCTGTGGGGTTTTCTACTCTGGCTTGATGTGGTTGTTTTCCCTAGGAGAGTGCAGCTGTCGCTAATGTCTGGGGGATAAATATCCATCATCCAGAACACACCACCAACTATTAATAATGAATCACCACAGATCTACCTTGTCTCAATAAACACCCTGTCTCCAAGTACAGATAAAAGGTCCAGCGGGCAGATGTTGGAATTTATTATCCCTACATTTCCCATTTTCCTTTTCGCTAAAGGAGATACCCAGTGAATGAGATCTCCTGTGAGTGGTTTTGCAGGGTACTTGGCATTTACTGAGCAGCTTCTCTGTGTCGGTTGGTTATTGGAAGTCATAGAGACAGCCCCAAGAGCAGGACCTTTTTTGATGCTATTTTATAAACTGAGAAACTGAGGTAGAAATGACTTGTCAAGGGATGCTCACTTTTTGAGGGGCAGTGACAAGGTAAACCTACCTTCTGGAGGTCTTCCGGCAGGGACTTTTCCATACCATCTGTAACAAGTGTCACTTGGGGCTTCTGAATTCTATTGTTTTTCTCCTGTTACACTCAGAATAACCCTGGATACTGGAGATATCAGGGCACACTTATCCCAGGGGAATGTTTGAGACATGATCTTAGGGAACAGATTCCTATACAGAAATAACCTGCAGGGCTGCCCTGCCGTGTGAACAGATTCCTACGCAGGAGCAGGAATACGAGTCTCCAGAGTGCAGAATGGTCTCACTGAGAGCCGGGTCATTTCTAAAGCGGCTTCATCGTCTTCTTCCTCATTCTCAGATCACACAGACCATTTGTGATTGAGTGGTTTAAAACATGCCCTTTCTCACCCTGGATTACACAACTGAGCAAGGTGCTCTCACACTTCTCTGCATCCATCTGTGTATCTCTTCTACCTAGTCTGGAACAGGGTACATTTTAGCTTTGAATATAAGTAACGGAAAAACAAATCAGGATTTTTAATGCTCGGAGGTCCCTTCCTCCTTTCTTATCATGGTATCTGCAACTTTGAGGGTGAACTGTGGGGTTGCTGACATGTTAGTGGACCACACCATGCTGAAAAGTAAAGAATATTAGTCTACTGTTTAGAATGGGGGGAATTTGTCATGTGACTTGAGTCATCCATATTGTTGCTTTGGGGAGGTGCCCCCCCCCAGTATCCACATTACAGGTTCAACTCTCATAGACTCTATGAGATATGATGAAAGAGCCATAGCAAATCCTGAGTCTCTTCCTAAGATAGTTTTGGCTTGCCCCTATAGCCTGGTCACTGAACTAATGTTATAAATGGTATTACAGTTTCTTTATTATTGCTTCAACTTCATAGGCTTGAAATTTCAGAATGAGAGGTATTGGAAGATGGATTAGTACATAAGAAAATCCACTTCATTCTTTAGCTATGATCACAGGCCTCTACCCCATTAAAGGCAACAACAATGCTGATATTCATACCATGGTTATTTTTTTCATTATACATAAGGTCTAGAATATGTGGATATGTGTAAAACTGAAATTTCTTCTGATGCTGAAAATTACATCCAGCTTCAGCATGAGAGTTTGGGTTATTATTATGTTTGCTTTAAGATTATCTCTAAGCTTATATTTTAGCCCCATTATATAGGTAGGAAAACTAAGGCTTGAAAAGTAATCCTGTAACTTCCCAACTTATACCACTGAGAGCATCTGACGATGGCCCTGAGAAAAATTAGCAGTGAGATTTAGCTGTAGATTTTTACAAGAAAGTAGCATATATTCTCATCCTTACATGAAATAAAAGCTGGAACTCAAATTCCCCAGGTACCCAGAGGTGTCCTTGAAAGAAACCACTCATCCATTTCCCCTTGAAGCAGCTCCCAGAGACAGCCTGAGTTTTGTGCGAGGGAGTTTCATAAAAATAGGAATTGCTCACCAGGCTCCATTTCAGCAGCCACTGGAGAATGAAAAACCCAAGCAGTCATAAGTAAACTGAACCATTTTACTGACAAATTAAAGGTTTGGGAGGCAGCAGGAGAAACTAGCTAGCTTCAACTTCAGAGAAAGCCCCCACGAACATTTCAAAGTCTCGTTTCAATTACGAAGGGAGAAGCTGAGGTCTGGGAAGTGGTCCCTGAGGGGTGTGCGCCCAGCATTAAACATGCGCTCTTATACTCAGCAGGCTTCCTGGCCTTTTAAGGCAGAGGTATGGACAGCAAGATAGGGAGGAATGGGGAAGAGGGAAAAACGTGAGAGAGCTGTGCCAGGGAAGCCTTGCCCTGTTCATCAAATTGTAGAGCAAGAGAATGGGATTTTAGATAGTAACAGATTGCAATTCAAAGACTAGAGCTGGTGAGGAACTGGCAATAACCGCTTGGCAATAAAGCCTGGCATTGGCTGAGAAAGGTAATGAGCGATAAACTTTGATGAAGCATCTTTATATTTCATAAGCACAGTTGTCCCTCACTATATCCCGAGGGCACTCATTCCAGGATGCTCCTTAGATATCAAACCCCGGGAATACTCGAGTCACTTACAGAAGCAACAGTGGCTGCATTATATCATATGTAGTCTTGCAGTACAGTTCTTTAAATCACTTTTATATTGCTTATGACACTGAATATGATGATGCTATCATAATCGCTCTTGGACTGTAGTATTTGGGGAGTGATAAAAAAGCCTCCGTGCAAGTTCAATATAGATGCATTTAAAATTTTTTTTATTGTTGTTTGCATGTGTGCGTTGTATGTAGGGAGACGGGGACACCAGTCACACAGTGCATGTGTGGAGGTTGGAGGACAACCCCGTGGAGTCAGTTCTTCCTTCCCACCTCAATCAAACTCAGGTTTCCAGATTTGCTGAACCATCTCACTGCTGCAAAATGCAAATAGTTTTTGCTGTTTTCAGTTGCAGCTGGCTGAACTCATGCATGTAGGGTCTATAGACAGGGAGGACCACCCATGTATATCGACATATCCCATACTCTATTTTCCTCATGTTCCAGAAAGAAAGACCAAAGCTCAGAACATTTTAGCAAGATGGGCCACAGTTCATGAATGCTAGCAATTGCTATGTATTTCTAAGCCTGTCATACTCTTTGAGAACCCAGAAGACGTGTTTCCTACCAAGAAGCCCTCCTCTCCTTGTCTCATGGTACGGAGAAGTTCCACCATCTCTGAGCTTCTGCCTATCTAGTTAGTCTCAGTCCCACAAATTGAAAGGGCTCATTTCGAGCTTTTCTCCTTGTTTAGTCCTTGAGGTCCCTATGTCAGCTACCAGCTAAAGTTTATTTATAGCTTCACTTTATGCACAGCATAGATCAATGATTGTAAGAATGTGAAGTTCTGGCCCTTCTAGGTCTTCTTTTCCATTTTTGTGGAGAATGGACCCTGCTCAGCTTTGCTTTCTCAAACAAAGTCCAGATTCTGAATAGTTATCTTCAGTTTCTTCCTCTCCATCATCTTTCCTGTCTACTTCCCCACTAACTCTGCCGACAGCTCCCAGTTAACAGTCCTCTCAGTACATGACATCACTTCATGGCATAAGCCATGGAAAGACTATCGCTTAGTTTCCACCCCACTGCTGCTGGTAGTTTCGATAACAGAAACAATTGTCATATATTGAGATACAAATGGTAATAGCAACAGTGCTGAGAATAATAGCTAGTGTCACTTGGAAACTTACTATGTTTCCTTCCTTGTATGGGGATTTCCTCAAATACTCCCTAATGGTCATGCAGTCCAAGGAGTATCTCTAATCTGTATTTTATAAAGGAGTGACAGAAGCCATATCGTGATCATCTACTGAGTGCCACCACTTTTATGCACATTATATAGGCAAAATCTCTTCCAGGTGTGTGTGTGAAGACCTAACCTCAATGTCTTTTCTACAGATTCATATGAAAGGGCCGTATGGAGCTCTGCCTAGTTAGGAGGCTAAGGCAAGCTACTGGACTAAGTGACCTTCAGATTTCATTGCATGACTTATAGACAAAATTCTAAAGATAAATAAGAATGAATGGCAAATCAACAAGGAAAATATACAAGTCTTTAAGAGCCATGTGATCGCACAGTGAAAGCAAGAACTAACACTTCAGCCTTTTTCTTCCGTTCCATGGGCCTCTGGGGAGCATGACCCTCCATAGTATCATTCTGCTTCTTGTGGCTAATGGGCCATGACTCAACACAATCTCTTTGAGCTTGGGATAGAATAGTAATTATTTGAAATCGGCTCAGGTCTGCTTACTCCACTGGACTCTTTTTTTTTTTTTAATCCCACTTTAAGCATTTCCCTTGGGACAGCTTAAACAGCTCTATCTTTTTAATGACAAGCTATCCATCCATAGGACCGGAAACAAAATCAACTTTTGTCTAGCAACCAGTCTGTTTATTTATTTTCCAAGTTCATGAGTTTATATGTATACTGATTTTAATGGGCAGTCCATAAAAATGTCTCCTTTGATTTTCTTTTCATTTTCATTGTGCTGATAATGGCTATTATCAAGTCACTAGAGGCAAGGAAGTACATTTTTTTTCCTTCTAAGATAAGCTGCAATTGTGGATGTGTGCTCAGTGAGGATTGGACAAAAATGTTAAACTTGCTTTTTTCCTTTTTTCTCTGATATAGATGGCTGCATATCAGTCATACATTTATCACTGACCCAAATAATTACATGCATAGGTATATGTACTTATATAAATACTGTTGTCATATATGTATGCACACTACCAAGTAGAAACATGCATGCATAAACATATGTGCACACATATATTCATCTTTTAAAAATCAAAATGAAAAGTCTTTTTCAGGAATGGAAAATGAAGTCTACCTCACATTAAATTTGAAGGCATTATTATGCAAATCTGTGACATCACAGTCTTGTTTAGAACAAAAGAATTGATGGACTCCATCCACACAGCCTATTCAAACTGTCACCATCAACAAAATCATTTTTAGGTTGTATCTGAGAAGCACAAACCATATGGGAAAAATGAAGGAATGTAATTCTTGGTCCAGTTGTTCCCAAATGTCTACTTAATACATACAGGCAAAATTCTCCCATTCTGGAATAGGCTCTTTTTAGTTTTCTAATAAGTATGTGGAACGAATATGTCCAGAGTTCTTGGATGACCTTTTTCCTATAGTCAGAATCAGGAAAGAGATCAGTTTGAATCATTTTAGTCTTATGATTGGCAAAATGAGAGATACTGGGATTTCTTGGTTTTGGTCTCTTAGTCCATCTTATTTGGTATTGTTGTGTATGAGGAAATGCTTGTAAAATCACGTTAGTTCTGTGGTTTTGTTGTGGATCTAACTGTGACATAGAGTGATCATTGACATCTAACAAAGGTCAGACTGAAAAGGATTCGCTGACAGAAAGGTGAGGTAGCTAATGGAAGGTTAAGCTCAGTCATACAATTGAAATCAGGGTCTGGGGTGACAGAGTGCATACAAGCCATGGCGCCTCAATAAGGTGATTTTGTCTCTAGGGGACAGTTAGCAAGGTCTGAGGACATTTTGAGCATCGCTGTACGTAGGTGAGAGTGCTATTGATATGTAGGAAGTATAGTTGGCGTTCTGTAAAACCTCCTACTGTGTCCAGAAAGCTCTCCTCAGCACAAGAGCATTTGGCTTACCGTGCCGGTAGGTGCAGAGCTGGAGGAACACTCTGTTTTCCATTGGAGTGTGTTTCTGCATGCTCAAGTCTTAGACACTTCTGTGGATCAACATTCAAATCAAGGTCCAGAAGACAGACAAACATGACATCGCATTTGGGAAAAAAAGCACCAGGTAGAGAAGCTGAGTCCTGAATATTTAATTCCTGCGTCTTGGCAAAGCAATGTCTCCTTTGGAGCCTCAGACCATCCTTCTACAAATGTTTGTGGTGCATGAGATGCAAAGAAAATGTTCCACCATTGAGTTATTTTTATTCTCGCCTATGTCCGTAGTATGCATATGTGTGAGTGTATATGCACTGGTGAATGCACTGTGCATGCTTACTGCGGCCAGGGGTAGGTATTAGGTATTTTCTTCTTTCACATTCCACCTTGTTTCCCTGTGAATATTGTTAATTAAAAAGTATTATTGGTAGAGCAGTTCTAGACTCATAGAATGCTTGAGTATGAAGTACACAGAGTTCTCACATAGCTTTCGGCCCTACACACACACAATTTGCTGTCTCCTACCACAACTTCTTGTGGTCTACAGCCCTGTGAACTTATAACAGCTGATGAAATGACACTTACAACATTACCAACGTCCATAACTTAGACAGGAGTTCACGACTGCTCTCATACCTTCCGGCCATTTCTTTTGAATCTTTTAGCTTACCTTGGAAAAAGATTTCAATTTTGCTGCCATTTTCAGCTTTTAGTTCCATTGATTTTTGCATCTTAGATTTCATTGGTTTGTCCTATATTTCTTAATACTTCTTTGATCTGGATTTTAATTTGCCTTTATTTTTTTAGTCTTTTAAGACAGAAATTTAGATGATTGATTTTCCAGGCTCTATCATTTTCTGGATGGATTCAGTGTGCCCAGTTCACACTAAGTGCTCATTGTTTTGGAGGTAAATTCTGATTTTATATTCCATTTCAGTTTCATTTAAATATTTTTATTTCTCTTGAGACTTCTTTGTTGAGTTACATGGTAATAGAAATGCACTGTCAACTTTTTAAATGCTTTGGAATTTTTCTACTGTCTTTTTGTTTTCTATTTTTTACGAATTCCTGTGTGATGTGAGTGTGGGTATTCAGCGTTATTCTTCTTTGGGATTTGTTAAAGAGTCCTTACAGCATATAATGTGGCTTGTATTGGATGTGCCAGATGAGCTTCAAAGAACGAAGAACTTTGCCTTTTTGAATGCAGTGGTTCATAGGCCACGTGTGTAAATTATACATGACTGATGCTGTTGAGTTCAACTATGTCCTTATGGTTTTAGGCCCACAAGATCTGTTCTATTTTTGATAAAAGAGAATTAAGATGTCTGATTTTAACAGTAAAACCCTCTACTTGCTCTCAAAGTTCTATTAGTATCTGTCTCGTTTATTTTGACACTACATAGTAAGGCACATATACAGTAAGGAGTTTTGTTTCTTTTTGCTGCGTTGACTTCTTTATTTTTATACAGCGCTCCTCTTTTGTCATGTCCTTCTTTTGAAGTCTTCATTCTTTCCAAGATGAATGTGGATACTTTTATATGCCTTTATATTCAACTTCTTATTCAATGTGGATTTTTATAGACAACATATATTTGAGTTCTGGTTTTGGTCCACTCTTTGCATTTTCATTAGAATATTTGGACCATTAACATTTAACATGTGTGTTACTCTACCTAAGTTCCTATATTTATTTTTTCCATATTTGTTGGTTTAGATCTTTCACTTTTATCTTCCACAATTTCATTGGCAATGATATTAACTGAATGGTTTATAACTCCACTCTATTTTTTTTATTATAACATGTTTGATTTTTGTCTTGTTAAGTAATGGCCTTAGAGTTTGATATATATACTAATAACTAGAGCAGTCTCTTTCAGAAAATAGAGCATCATAGGCAGTGAAAGCCTTTTATAGTTATTAACAACCTTAATACTTACTTATTATCATTTGTATCATAATTTCCACTCGTTTCAATTACATATAGTACAATATGTATATATACAGGAATTATTCCTATTATGCTTAGTTTTTTATTGTAAGAGCTCTTAAGAATGAGAAAAATCTAACACATATTTAATCCCAGCAGTTGGGAGGCAGAGGCAGGTAAATCTCTGGGAGTTCAAGGCCAACCTGGTTTACAGGGTGAGTTTCAGGACAGCCAGGGCTACATAGTGATACTCTGTCTCGAAAAACAACAACCAAAGAAATAAGAGAAAACTAGGGGCCAGAGAAAGGCTCAATTGACCAAGTATGTTTTGTGCACTCGAATAAGAGGCCAACCATGGTCCAAGCCTGTAACCTCGGGTCTAGTGGGCAGTCAGAGAGGCACACTACTGAAGCTCATTTGACCAGCCAGCAGAGTTGAGTGAACTTCATGTTCTTAGAAAGCACTTGAGAAAGAAGCCCTTTGTTGACCTCTGGCCCTACGCATGCTTGCACACTCATGTACCTATACAAACAGGAGTACATACATACCCTAAGAAACACATACATCATATACAAACAAGCGCTGTGTATAAACAAGTTTGTTTTTAAATAGTAGAAACCAGAGGTTTCAAACAAGACCAATGACCCCTTGTAATGAACACTTGCAAGTAAAGTAAATGGCAATAGCACTTAGTATATGACTCACTGTGTCACACTGTAGCTTCTAGGGCAATATTTTCAATTTCTTCCCTTTTTTCTCTTTTTTCTTCTTTAAAATTTTGATTTATATTTTAGGGGTGGTGCAAGGGTAAAAGACAGATGGATGCGAAAGGATGGGATGGAGATACATAATATAAAAGATATGCAGAAGAAATAAAAAGAAAGAAAAAAGAGGCAAAACCTATTTTATTATATTTTTATATTTATTGTCTGAAGCCCTTGTTTTGTTTTTAAAGTAAGTCTGTGTGTGATAAATCTCATGTGACCTTTCTTTCAGTGTGTGAGCTATCTCATGCTACCTTTCTCTAAGTATGTGAACTATCTCGTGTTACCTTTCTCTAAGTATATGAACTATCTCGTGTTACCTTTCTCTAAGTATGTGAACTATCTGTTGTTACCTTTCTCTAAGTATGTGAACTATCTCGTGTTACCTTTCTCTAAGTATGTGAACTATCTCGTGTTACCTTTCTCTAAGTAT
>LOEQ01001523.1:162372-177125 GCA_001685075.1 Bramus lutescens
GGCTAGGAGGTCACAGGCCCTGGGGAGAACTATTGCTGTTTTGCTAAATGGAAATGTTGTCAAGTGGCTTTAGAATATTTATGTGTGTAAATGTAGGTGTAGATTCGTACTGTAGCCAGTCTGAGTTGGAGAAGCTCCTCTTTGCAGTGGATGAAGGTTAATGCAGAGACTGTGAATTGATCAAGGTGCTGCAAATAAGTGACCATTGAGTGTTCCTGCCTAAATGGGACTTCAATGTCACATTCCCCAAGCCCAGAAAACACAGAGGAAGAGGGAGGAGGAAAGATTGTAAAGCAGGAGGGTTGGAAGGCGTTCTGTGAAAAGCTGATTTCTGGATATGCTGTATCTGCTATGACCATGAACAGATGGCAGCTGTGTCTACCTGTACAAGAACATCAAACACACACAAACACACACACACACACACACACACCCCACAGGCACACTCGTAAAATGCATACTCAGACATACACACATGCATATGTATTCATATATTCATAGGCCCCAAAACACACACACTCAAAATACACAGATGTATTCACACACACACACACACACACACACACACACACACGCGCACTCACACAGAGAGACATATACAGAGACACTCACAGGTAGGAAAGTGAAGGAGGGCTAACTGGGAAAAGAAGGGATCAACAGGAGCTAGAGGGGCAGATAAGAGAGTAATGGGGGTGTGTAAACAATCACAATTCATTGTCTACAGTTAGGAAATTGTCAGAAATATTCTAAAGTTGAAAGTGGAGATGACTTCACCATCCTCTGAATGCGTTTTCCCTAGCTTGCAGCCATCAATTATGCAAATGAGCAAGTTCTACGCTTTGTGATTTATGAATAAAACTTTCATTGTTTTGTATATTAAGGGACCTGGATTTGTCCACTCCTTAGAAAATAGGAAAAAAATGGATGGAGCCACAGCCCTGGGACTTTCCCAGCCATGTCTGTCTCTTCTAATGCTATCACCTTAACTACCAACCCCAAGTCATTTCTCCCAAGATATCTGATTCAGGTTCTTGACTGCAGTTGGCTTTTCTGGAGCAGGAGACTCACTGATTTCATTTGTGGGGCTATCAAATGATGTGCTCCTACATATCAGGCTTGGAATGCAGCGTCACATCAGTTAGATAAAGTCACTGGCAAGTTGAGAAAGTCCGTGTTGTAAGCGTCTCTTTAAAATAATTCTCACCTCTGCCCTACAGAAGAGCATGGTGGCAGCAGTTGCCCCTGGGAGTGGCAAATACCTGAAAATGTCTCCGAGCAGAGAGGCAAATAAATAGGGAGGGTAAGAACGAGATGAGAGAAGAGGGAACACACAAGCCTCCTCTAGGATGTCTGGTTCAATGATGTCAGACCCCAATCCATTATTTCCAATGCAAAATTCCTGGCTATGGCCCAGTCCCCTGAGCTGTTTGCTTAGCCCAGGCCGGAATGTCTCCAAGCCTCTTCCAGGGTTGCTGCCCTCACTCTGGTCCTCCTCCCCAGCCCGGCAGATGATTTTTCCAAGGCACATGCGAGGCTGGATTCTAAATCTCACCATGATAAAAAAANAAGCATGTGGCTCCTTTAGCCTAATTTCTACCCACATCAGAGGAAAAAGGCTGACAATGGAACCTGAGCCATTAAAGCCGCAGACGTGGGTGGTGAATGAAGGCAGATGGTCCCTGTGGAGCTTCGCTGTGGGGCCCTTTGTTTGTTTGTGAACAAAGATAAGGGGAGGCTCAGGGCTGCCAGGCCCCCAACAGCAGCTGAGCAGCTGACAAGGAAGGCTCAGCCTAGTCTCTCAGTCCACCCACTTCTGGTGTCTCTGCTGGGTCTCTGCTCCCCCAATCCCCATTTTCCCACTTTTCTTTTCACACAAGGACACAATAAACGACATCATTATACATTCTTGCTAAACGTCATTTGTTTCAACCTTAGCTGTATTCTTATGTTGGAGACATGATCAGTGTGTTTATTTTCATGGGAGGAATTTCAGAGTTGGGAGGTAGAGCACCTGAAGCTACGAACACAAAAACAGCTTTGCCTCAGAAAGAAAAGGACAATGCATTCTGCAGCTAAATATGAGTGGCCATGTACCAGGAGCAGAGATGCAGCTTGCCCAAATACCATGTTCCAATGAGGTAACAATTTTATGGCATTTTTACAGTTATAGAACAAAAGAAACTTATACTTTGACTCACTTTTCGAATATATCGGTGGGACTATCAGGCAGGCCAGTTGCAACGAAGTTGAGAAATTCCTGTTGTTGATTTCATATGCTATCTGATAATAGTCTGAGTTCGGGGCTTGGTTGAAGCTAGCGTTCTGTGAATATATTTCAAAAGGCTTTTCTGATAGTCTGAGGACATTAGGTCCGACACCAAGGTGAGCAGTGAGAGGCTATTCAGACAGCTAAAGGTGCTAAGGTGGTTTGGCTGTAGGTCTGTCACGTTCTGACTCTCACAATGAGGAAGTCCTGTTGGTCTGTCAGCCTTATAGAATCTTTAACATGCGGATGACTTTTCTTCTGGAACTTCACTTCATATTCTACCACCCCAGAATGGTAGGCAACAGAGTCAGGATTCTGTCTCAAGGCTCAGGCCAATGCTCAAGACTAAGCAGAAATGTCATTGTTTATAATAAAATATTTTAAAATATAATTCAGAGATTAAACTCACTATTCTGTCTTGCATAGTTGATATCTGTTCATTTATATATTGACATGTAATTTCACATTTGCTTTTTAATATACAATTTTAAGATGTTGACATAATAAACTGTTGGTATTGCAACTATAAATGATTTGCCTCTCTGAATCACACTGTTTAAAATATGCATATACGTTCATACCTATGAACTTTGACTATGTGCTTGTATACTGCTTGTGTTGTTACATTGAGACAACACATGATGGTTCCATGACTATTGTTTTATACACAATGTGTGTTACTTTTCTTATTGTTGTGACAAAATCCATGAGAGAAGAAGAATTTCTTGTAGCCCACTGTTGGAGAGATTATAACCTGTCAAAGCAGGAAAGGCATGTAAGCTGAGACCAGCTTGGTTCCTGTCAGATGCAGCAGGAACTTGGGGTATGGCTTCCTCACCTCTCTGTGCATCAGGAAACAAAAGACAATTCTGGCAAGCACTGGATCCCATCATTAATTCATTAGGGCATTGCCCCTGGTATCCCACTTTCTCCAGTGAGAAGGTTCTGCCTCTTAAAGGATCCACCACCTCCACAAACAGCATCACCACCCCGGAAACAGTTGTTCAAACAGGAGCCAGTGGGCGCCGTTTGCATTTAAACCACTACAACACTGTGTACTTACCAGTTTCCAAGAGTAACAGTGGGAAGTGGCTTTCAAAAAACGGCTTCATTTACTTCTTAGTAAGATCCGCATCTTAGCAATTGTTTCCTGAAAGGGAGACATGTACAGCTTATACATTTTATTATAGGGCTAGCAATGCACATGTGTACATGTATGTGTGTTTGCATATATTAATGTTTGTGTAAGTTAATTTATTTGCATCTGTGTATACTGTCACAAAATACAGCTGTACATATAACCACACAGAGCCATCTGCTGCAATAATCATGTGACAGAAGTCACACAGCAAGGACCACCCAGCTCTCCATTCCTCTGCCTCGGACGTGATGGAAACGACAGACACTTGCAGTGAAAGAGCCTCTTTCTGCACAGGATCTGGAATGTGTCCTGGACACATCAGCTTCTTGATCCCTCTCTAGGACTTGAAAGGGACTCTGATGGAGAAAATGAAAGTCCCACTGGGACTTCTCCACGATTGTACAGTCAGGATATGAGAAGATGAACATATGGATTCAAGGCCTGAATTCAGAAGCCCATTTTCCTCCCTACCATCCTACCGAGAAATCTATTCCCAACAAAAGCGCAACGTTTGAGTTGTATGTACACAGCATCAATACACCAGAGGACATGTTATGTAAGACACTTCCGTCTTCCGTGACGAGTTTGACGGAATTCTTTCTGCATGGCGTTTCTCAAGTTTTTTTCATACCATGCCAGGCACATGCCCTCTTAGCAGCCTGTATTCTTGGCTTGTGTGCACTTTAAGAGCCTCCTCCCCCACTTCACACTTCTCATTCCCCTTGCAGAGGTGTAGAAAGGGGTCTGCAGCATGCTGTGTCTGGCTGAAGTTTATGAGGAGGAAGGTTAAGCTGAGAGGCGCCAGGCACTGCTTCAATTACACTTTGCTTATTCTGGGGGCTTTAATCATGACCTCTTTCTCAAGGGATCCTTTCAGAAAGGCTGGGGGAGGGGATAGAATAAGCAATTGGAAAATCCTCATAGTAACCAGGGTTCCAGATCTCCAACTCCATTGAGAAACATACTTGGGACATAAGATTCATCAAAGAGGAAGAAAAACTCACAATGAAAGATTAGCTATTCTGAAAGGAATTCATGAATGTGCGGGACTGAGAGCATGTATGGGGAGTGTGCTCTGCATGGCAATCATAAACAATAACTGGAAAGCTTACATGACAATAATTATGCTGTGGTTTTAAGAGGTCTCTTGGGCCAGATGTTCATTGAAAAAATTAAAACGCCTCCTGGGATGTGTAATGAAATTTACACCCCCACAGCTAGGGAGGAGAGCAGAGATGGGGAAAAGGATGCATTGCAGACTTGTGGACCCAAAGCCTGAGACTTCCTGTGATAGAAAATGGCAGAGGACAGTGATCTGTGGTCTGGATGGGGAGCTGCAACCTATTCCCCAGGCTACGGCATTTGTCTCTGCTCCAGAGCAGCCTGATCAGCAGAGCATGCCTGCTTCTGATTAACACAAAGAGGACAGCCAGTGACTGAGTGCTTGCCTGGTCTGGCTGGCTCAGGAATCTGTGTGTTATCTGGAACTCATTGTCCTGAGGAAGGAACCCGTGGAAGCACCCTGAGTCCACCCTGGGGCTTCTAGCCAGTAACTCCTGCTCTCTAAAGGAAAGGTGTAGTCCATGACTGGTTTTAGCACTGGGAAAACAGAGTGGACTGTAGTCAATTTAGCCAACTTTCTCACTCTCCAACGTCTTCCTGTTCAATAATTTTTCAGCATGGGCTTGCCGTTTGTTGTCCCCATGATCTTATAAATGCCAAAATTCTAAATAATGAGCGTGAAGGTAGACATTTTCCCAGAAGGATGACTGGAGAAAAGATTAGCTATTCTAACAGTAATTTCCACTGGACACTTTCTAGTCAGTTTCCATGAAGTACCTTATGCCACCCCAAGGAGAACACTAGGAAGTAGCCTGTTTGATCTCCTTTTCCAGCAAGAACTCAAATTTGGATAATGCTTGGAGCTTTCCTGAGCTTAAACCATAAGGAATTGGTAGAGCAGAATGGAATTCCAGGCGGCCTATGTTTGCAGATTGGTCTCTAAGTCCTCATAAAAGGAATCAAGAGGGAAAGAAATTGAGAGACGATAAGAAGGGGAGAAAGAACCTAGGTATTAGAAGTAGAAAGAGCAGTTAATCTCCTGTCGACCAGAGTTGATTCTTGTTGTCAAGAGCCAGCTAGTAAAGAGGCAATACTCTGATTTGCACACACTCAGTTTCATAATCCATTCAACCTTGCCGTTGTAGCTGTTGCAGCACAAAGGCAAACATGGACGACATATGCTTGAGAGAGTGTGACTGTCTTCTACTAAACCACTATTTTACCAAAATACGTAGACTTGATTGATAGGATTTGGCTTTCCAATTCTTGTTTAGTGCCATCATCAAAATATGATCTAGTGAGGGGCCTTGAAAGAAAATAGACTTCAATAGTTTCATTTAGAGATTTACTGAGGTTTTCAGAATTTGAGGTTCAACATCCCAGTGGCAGTACCTTTTTCTTTCATTCATAAACTTACCCAAGACCTCACCCTTGGCACAAGCTACATTCTTGAGTGAAATTTGTAAGCTCAACCATGAAGCTGTTTTCTTTGCCAGCATGATTTTATTGATCCTCTTAATACAACTAATTGAAGTGAATATCTGGGTAAGTCCTTGTACCCAGTGTTCCATTCTGGGCACAGAATTCTCAATGACAAATGATGCTCTTAAGTATCTCCCAGTGGCCTGGTGTCCTTCTTGAGTCAGTGTTCCCCTATTGTTACTATGTATGTGAACACAACCAGTGACTGTGTTCAGACAGATCTTCTGACTTTGGGACTGGCATCTTTGTCTTAGCGACTATGACATTTCTTCAAGATTTCGTTGTCCCCTTATCTGCTCAAACCAAGTGAAACCTTTATCCTCCACCTCCAGTCTGAACAAAATACAGGCCCAGGACCCTCATCTCAAGCAATTTTCAGATCTCTCAACTAAGCTCTTCGGACCTAGTCTATAGGCCCCCCGAGACCCAGAACAAACTCAACTGATCAGATCAGTTTCTGACAAATGTAACTGAGGATCTATCCTCAGCATTGTAAGCTGACTCTTACTGATGAAAGAAGTAAAGGATTCTGCAGGGAAGCATGAAGCCTCTTGTCATTCGGACTCATTTGACTCAATCTTTGAGGACCAAATATGTCCTAAGTTATTTCATCTGCAATACAAAAGTGATTATTACCAGCTTGTCATAAGTAGAAAACAAAGGTAAAAGGAGACAAAAGGACAGACTGAGTAAAAACGCAGTTACTATAGGAATAGGTATGTTTTTGTTTTTCTATTATCCATTGTTTTTGAAATAATGACTGAGACCCTGTTTTCAGGAAAGGAGGCATGCCAGCCATGTTGGAGTCACAAACACAGCCCAAGGGATCAATCAAAGAATATGTGAAAGCTATCATGAGTACGGTCCAGAGTCCTCCACCAGCCTTACTAATGGATAACCCCTTGAAAAAGGCACACTTCCAGCAAGGTGTCTGACATGTTATATTGCCTTCATTGTGTAAGCACACCTAACTTACGATGTGCTAAACCTGGGGATTTTTTTTATTATTTCTCCTAATGTTATACTATGCTCTCCTTGCAAGATTCACCATGGTTTCATGAACTGAGTTCTGAAGGCCTAAAGAACTACATACTGGAAATACTAAAAATAAATATATAAGTTATATAAATTGGCCTTACAAGTCAATGATGAAAGTCATGAAAATATTACTATCTATTTTGGGTGTTCTCACATTTGGTCCAACCTTTCCTTCTAATTCTTTAAGGCATCAATGCTTTAAGATGGATATATTTGGAGCCAAGGGTAGCCCACACTTCTTTGTGCTATTCATCTACCATGGAAAACATCTCCAAATCCTTCCATTGCTTCTCATGAGATAGAATATTTTTATCTGGATTCCATTCCACTTATGCATGTCTAAGGGGAACCTGAAACTCAGCACAAATACAGTAGTCAACCTGTGATTTCATCACGATTATCATCTTTATTTATTCGTCTCCTGCACTTGCCCATGCCCTGATGATGTGGGAGAGAGAAGTTCTCCCAACACAATGCTTCATCCCTGTCCTTCCACAAGGTTCTATCAGTAGCTAAACAAGAACTTGTCAATTCAGAGAGCCTTTATCTTAACAACCACACCAGGAAACCTGTGCCTGCTGTATTATTATAGACAAACTTGTTGGCACGATGCCTATTAGGCCTTCTGGTGAATTTCCTTCAATCATCTTCCTGCATCTCAGCTTCTTCAACAGTCCTATGGCTTTCATTCTGTCCCAACATTGGGTATTTGCCATTGCTCAGACACAAATTAGTGGTCAAGAAATATCTGAAATTATTTTAACTCACAATTCAAGTCCCTTAATGATACTCCCCACCTCCAATATTTTAGAAGAGATTTTAGCTTTTTAAACACTGATTTTGTTATGGTTGTCAAAACTGCCCACCTCTGTGTCCTAAACTTGTTATTTTAATGAAGGCATAGGCATCAAACAACTATAATAAAAAGCTCTCCATCAGAAGAGGTGCTAAGTCGTAGTAACAGAGAAGCACCACACTACTGATGAGTCTGCATTTGACACTTACTATGGTATAAAAGGGAACATGCACTTCCACTGGAAGAGATTTATGAAGGGCTTGTATCTTTTCTTCAAACAATTTATTTACACATGTGTATTTGACTGTGTTAATGTATTACATATGTGTGTATAAGTGTACACACTTATACACAAATGTAGAAGAGGGCATTGAATTTCTTCCTTTCAATCTATTCCTTTGAGTCAGGATTTCTCCCTAGACTTGGGATCAAATCTCTTCTCTGAGCTCGAAATTGGCAGATCTCAGCAATTTCCTTTCTCCATCTTGTCCTGCTTCCTCAGAGCTAGGGTTTCTGGGAGCTAAACCCTCATCTTAATGATTTTACAGTAAGTGCTCTTAACTTCTGAGCTATCTGTCCATCCTCCTTGTTTCTTTATTTAAAATTTCTTTAATTAAGAACTACTAATTGTGTATATTTATGGGGTACAATTTTATACATTGGTCTATGTATATGTTATATAAGGATTATATCAAGCTGGTTAATGTATCTATTGATAATATTTCATTAGTGTTTGTTTATTAAGTTTAGTAGGGGTGGTAGAAATATAGCCTTTCACCTAGTATAAAATCTGGAAGTCAAAGACCTATATCACAAAGACTGCATGGATGGTAGAACGTGATTCATGCTCAATGTTCATGAACTCAGGAAGTCAAGACAGAAATTTGGTTGCCTCAATGTGTTTTGCAACGTTCTGCAGTCTTGCTTCTTTGCATCTCAGCATCTGCAGCCACTGAACCAGATAACACCAAGTTGAGCCACGTGCATTTCATCGGGATTTGTTTTCATTGGGAAGAACTAAATCTTGCAATGCTTTGTACAGGAGATCCTGTTTCTCTTTTCTTAAAAAAAACTATAGCTTTAGCTAAAGGAAAGTAGAGGGGACTGGAAAACTCCTGGAGAGTCATGTCAGGAGCTATTCCAAGTGAGAGAAACACTGGGCTACCAGATGTTAGCATGCATCCCATGGCATGCTGGGCTTGTAAAGTTTAAAGCACCAAGATTTTAGCAATTCTGTGGGGAGGCCTGAGGAATTACAGAAATAGACCATTCCTAGAGGAGACACTGAGACACCTAGCATATGGATCATACCAAAACTCGCTGTTATAAAGAAAGAAGGTAGTTCAGGGTCAAAGTTACTAGAGTTTGAGTCTTACCTTTGCTCCTTATATTCATGGGGTCTTAGGCAAACCACTTTATTTGACATTGAGGGTTATTGTTATTGCTGGGACTTTATGTAAAATGTTGAAATAGCCCTGATCAAATGTTATACCTGAGAACAGATACAATAGAGGTATCAAAGAAAAATTACATGGACATTACAGCTTCAGCTTGTGTATATATCTGCATAGGGATCAAGGAGCAAAAAAAATTATGAATTTGTTTTACAACTATTTTCTCTGATGTTCCACTCTGAAGAAAATATCCACATTGTCTACCACTGGGGAGAACTCTCAAACCACTGGCCAGTCCGGTGGAGACAGGATGTCCCTGTTGTCTCGACATCTGGCCACTCCAGCACAAGCCTCTAATTTTCTGTGGTTCTTTCTTGGCCTTCCTTCAATGTGGGAGGGTGGTGTGGATAACGAGCCCCATCTGTGGGGCAGCTGGGTTCCGGAGGCCCCCCTTCTGTGTGCCTTTGAAGAGGCCATCCATGTTCTGCCTGGAGGTCTCCCATTGAGGCCAGCACCTCTGTTGCATATTAGCAGTTGGGGAGAGCACTCAGACGCTGAAAGGAGGAAGTATATTAACATCCTATTCTAGGATGTGCTGAAACATACCAGTGCCGAGGATATCACTACAGAAGGGTGTTTGGGGCACAAATAGTACTGTCATCACATCCAAAATGTTGTACATTTTCCTTATAATACTGCAAAATCTGTTAGGGGGTAGATGTAAAGACTATTGTTTTAGAGTCAACATGGGGGAGGGGGAAATTTAAGTTCTCTGTGTATGAACCTTAAACTTCAGGGTAAGTACAGCAGTTAGAGTCAACAGAGAAGTTTGAGTAGTACCACAGCGCTAAAGAACCTTTACTATTTTTTTTATGAACAGAAGGAATTAGTTAAACTTAACTAGTTTGCATTAAGGTTCTAAAACCAACTGACCTTTGTAGACCTATTTGCTCCAGCATTAGACAATGAAGTATACATAGTAATTTCCTTTTGTAACCTCTACTTTGAAATACAAATTTATTTGAAAGGATAATAAAACCCCAACACTCGGCATAGTGAGACATCATAAGATCTTTAACTACAAGGATATACTGTGAACTGTCCCCGTGTCTACTATTAGCATTTATGTCTGGTAAGAACACTCACCATCCTTCCTTCCCATCGTCCTCTTTATCTGTGGAGTGACTTTTTGCAAATCTCATGACACTCGTTTCAAATCCTCCAAGAATCCAATCCTCTGGATCTACGCTATTCTGACCTATTGCCAACTAACTGTTCTTAGGTGGATTCTGTGTGCACGTGAGGACTTGTTCTATACTTCCCTCGTGTGCTGAATGGGTCAGAACTATAAATGATGCTGGCTTTACATGATAATATTAAGCAATGAGCTTCTGCCACTTATTGATTCTGCAAGTTACTCAAACTGCTTACTTTTGCTGAGTCTCCATTTTCTTATATCCAAAATGGGGATTGGAAAGTAGAATGTGTTCTGCTAAATAGCATGTAATACATTCCCTCATCTACCTATATTCGTTCCTTGAGTGTTTTCCCCAAGCACTAAATTAGATGAACTCTTTCAAAACTAATTAATATGAGTGTGTGTGTATGTGGGTGTGTGATTGTGCGTGCGTGCACATGCATTTGGCACACATGTAGCTTAGTTTGCCTGTGGCTATAATAACTTGGGAGTCAGGCTAATAACCTATTCCAAAAGTGGGGACAGTGAGTTGTAAATGCTTATCAGTTAGTCCTGCAGAGTGGGATGGGAGGGAAGAGCTCTGGCATGTTACTTGTGCCAGGTTCTATGGTTTAAATTCTCCCCTGAAGACTGATTTCAAGCTACCTAGAAAACTGATTACAGAGTCAGAAAGAAATGTGCCCAACTGGTTTTTCCAATCTAGTAGGGGGCAGGCTCCACGGAACAAGGATGGGCCATGTGAAGACAGTTGTGGAGGAAGCCGAGAAGGAGGAAAGGACAATGACAGAGCACATGCAAATGCAGAAAAGAATAGGAAGGAAAGAGCAATAACAGCAAAATGATGAGCGCTTAGGTGTCGTTTCTCTCAATTACTCCATTTTGCTGACAGGCAAAAAACAAAGAAGAGGACAAGCAGCCCTCTCTTGCCACTCCTAGAATCCATAGTGGACTTGGATGCAAAGCCAAGGACTTAAGATATGTGATTAGGGGCCAGGAATTGTAGAGAGGAATTAGAATAAGTGAGTAGGCCTGCACAAATAACAATTATTTGAACCAACTGAAACAGTCCCCTATTGTTAGATCTACAACGTGGTTGAGATGCTTCCTGAGAAGGGCTTTGTTCCGTCACTTTAGTCTCAACTCGCCAAAAAAGCGAGAAGCCAAACCTTCGGCAGCCTATGCAGTCAGGGAATAGGCAGTATGTCCTGGCAGGGATCCCCAGCACCTCACATCTGCAATTCTGTGGTTGAAGGGGCTGCTGTTCAGTGTTTAGCTGCCACGTGGGACTGGCAGCACTAACCTGCAGCTACAAGCAATTAACATGCACAGTCTTGTGAGAACTGCTGAGAAATTTGGCAAAATTACTCTGTGATTTTTCCCCCTAGCATTTGTTTTGCAAAGGGAATAATTTCTGTTGTGTTTCAGGTTTTATTCCTTGTGATGTCAACACACATTTAGAACAGATGGTCTGACTGCCATAGGAAACTGGGTGTTGCACATCCTCTTTCCCAAACTGAAAAGCTCAGCATCCCAGTTAATGACACTCTACTCCTGTCTGTCATTAAAGTACACGATTATTTAAGAGGCTAAAAAAGGAGGTGAGTCTTAGGGGTCCTCAAGAGTCAGACTTCCCCTTTCGGCTCAACTTCACAGTAGTCAAGACTGTTGCACACAAACTAGATAAACATTTGCACATCCTCTAATTTTTCTAAACTTTCCTTGTTTGTATAATGATGTTATTGAATTAATTTCATTCTAGTTCAGGGGTTTTATTGTTTGTTTTCAGACATGGTTTCCTGTACCTCACACTAGTGTTAAAAAACTTTCTATGCTGCCAATAATTATCTTTTTTTTTCTTTTTCTTTTNNNNTTTGGTTTTGTTTGCTTGTTTGGAGACAGGGTCAATTATGTAGCCCTGACTATCCTGGAACTCAATGTGTAGACCAGGATGGCCTCAAAATCACCTAGATCCACCTGCCTCTGCCTTTCAGTGCTGGGATTAAGGTGTCCTTCTCTGGAGCCTAAGGTGGTCTTGAACTCCCGATTCTCCTGTCTTAATTTCCTGAGTGCTAGGACTGCAAGCTTGACCATTACTCTCAGTTGATACAGTGCTGGAATCAAGCCTAGGGATTTTGGATACTGTGCAATCATTCTACCAACTGAGCTCCATGCCCCATGCCTAAAACCTCCCATTTCTATCTCTTTCTTGTGGTTGGTTGGATTTTGCAATGCTGGGGATTGAATTTAGAGCCCTCTTGCATTGTAGTCCAAGTGCTTTCCCACTGAGGGAACCTCATACCACACTCTAAACTCTTCATGGTTTAAAACAAACATTCCAGAGAAAAAAATCTGAAACTTTGAATCCTGTCTCTTACAGCGCCACTTCTTTCAGTAAAGGCTTTAATATCTCTAATTTTCGTTTTTTTCTCCCTAAATAATAAAATGGACAAAAATAATTTAAGATATTTGTGAAGATACAATGAGATGGTGCATGTTAAGTATTTTGCATCATGCCTAAAAGAGAGTGAGCAGGTAGCATAGATTGCCTTCAAAGTGTGTCACTGATTTTAAAAATGAAAGAATTTGTGATCGCTTTACATACACTGGCTCTCGGAAATAAACAGCTTGCCTAATGACACACAGTACAACTCCATATGGCTTTAAATACTTTTAAAAGCCACTTCAATGAGAAAGAGCAGCTTGTGTTAATAATAAAAAAATACCTCTTTTTCTGTGTGTTTGTGACTGAGAATCCCTGACAACACAGGTAGTGAATAGCTGGAGAGAACGAACGTTGCAAGCTTTGAGACAAGTCACTTAAACATTGTCCAAGTTATAACGATTGCAAGGATACAGGGACAGTTTCATCTTTGCTATTTTTGTCCTTCTTAAAGGGAAAGAACATTAGATATGAAATGAAGAGAATTCTCAAGCTGCAGTGGCTTTCTTGTCTTCAAATGATGAGTCATATGCTCTGGGCAACTGGAGGAAACACTAACAAACATTTGGAGAAACCATGTTGTACTATCTGCCTCCCATGGCCTGTAATCGATCTCTAACTGGCCTGAGATATTTATTTACAGGGGTGAAAATATATTCTGATGAGAATCGTTCTCTATGACAATGTCATTTTATGTTACTTGATCTACTCGAAAGCCTCTCAGGAAATCTACTCTGCATTTGACTTCTTTCCATGTCATTCTGTGAGCTATTAGATGCCTAATTTGCTTCACGAGATACACCAATATGAGAGGCACTTGGCTCATGTTAGGACTAGAATTTCACCACTCCATGGTCAGATCTTTTATGATTAAGACAGAAGAGCAATCCAAACATAGCAGCCAATGACCATTCTCCAGACACCTGTAATCACTGCTCTTGGGTTTCTAATGGAAGTGCTCTCACTTAGCCCTGACCAGGCAGCTATAATTTATCTTAACACCAATAATGTGCTTTGCTTTGAAAACTGAGACAATGAGAATCTCTCTCTCTCTTGCTTGCATTTCAATGTCTGCATCTCCATTACCGAAGAAAATAAAGAAATCAAATTGAGGTAGATCATAAAATAGCAGTATGAAAAAAACTAAAACCCTAATTTCTAATGACATTGACTCAAGCTTAGTTGTCGAACAGCCAGGGGTTCTAAGATCCTGACTTGTTATTAGCCACACAGTTTCAAACTCTTTAATAAATGTATTCAAATCTTTGTGAACTCCTGTATCAAATGAAGATCCTCAATGTTTCATAGAGGATGGTTGAAAATTTGAATGAATAGTACTGCAAACAAGGGTAACAGCTAGCAAATTCCTGAGGAAGAATATTGCCTTCAGTAGTGTGCAGGTAAACTGAAGAGACATGGGACAAGAAAAATGGTATTTAAAGTGGGATTCATTTTTAATATAATGACGTCTTTGGAACCTTTGAATATGTTAGGTCGTTATTTAAGAACCAGCATTAGCGTGGGTATAGTAGCATCATATGACTCTAATCCCTGCACCCAGGAGACAGAGACAGGCAGATATCTGTGAGTTCAAGGTCAGCCTGCTCTTCACAGAGAGTTCCAGGACAGCCAGGGCTACACCAAGAAACCTTGTCTTGAAAAGCCCCAAAGAAGATAAAAAGTAACTAGTATTAACAACATCAACTTCACTCTAATTTATAAAAATGTGCATGTGTGTGTGTTGTCTATTGTGCACACATCTGTGCCTGTCTGTATAAAGGGGAAAATACCTACTAAAATTGTATTTGGTTCTACACTTGTTCCAAAGTTGAGGTTGCCTAAGAAAGTAAATAAATCACACACGCGCGAGCGCGCACGCGCGCACACACTCAGAGAGAGAGAGAGAGAGAGAGAGAGAGAGAGAGAGAGAGAGAGA
>LOEQ01001523.1:177131-190225 GCA_001685075.1 Bramus lutescens
GAGAGAGAGAGAGAGAGAGAGAGAGAGAGAGAGAGAGAGACAGCCAAAAAGAACATATAAATTTCATGTATTGAAATTACACAAATCTTTGGACAACCTAGATGAATTGTTTAACTGTGGGCAGGTTCTAGTTCTAAGAAGTGAAATAAAAAATTACATATCCTTCTCAACTGTTGTACTATGTACTGACCTTTTCCTGGGTAGATGTCTTATGGTATTAATACTGATTCCAGACTCCACTTGAAGGTGCCCACCAATGAATGTCACAGGTTATTCTTGGCCTTGATTAGTCCTAATCCAAAAAGGAGGATTGGAAATACCCTGAAATCAAAGTCTTTTGTACTGAAACCTAGTCAGGGTTGTTGGACTAAAAGGCCTTTGACAAAATTAAATATTCCTTGAAAGGTAACTCCATGGATGCCCCAGACAACTACTAGACTAGGGAAAAAGAAAAGAGGAGAAACAAGAACAGCCTAGAACAATGGCTTTGCAAAGAAAAGCCATGCAGTCAGCTGTATGTATATTTTATCTGTGCAACCTATGCCTGGGATGGGAACTAGACAGCGGTCTAGAGATGGCAAGTGGACAATCACCTGTGAAGTTTCCAAAGAAACTACAAGGCAAATCCTAATGGCAGTGTCCATTCCACTCTGAGCAATAAAAATTTGAGGACAATAAATAGATGAGTGTCATTTCAAAGGTTCTCGCTTTCTCTATTCAGCTGCATAATGCAATTATTTAGTACTTTAGGATTCTTTCAATTCTGTTTGAAGAACTTAAGAGGTTAAAGGCTGGAAATGATAAATGCATTATTAATGTCGCCTCATAGAAACATCCAGGAAAAAAAAAAGACTAATAGGTTTTTATTCACTTTTACCCCCCCTGGTAAATTAACCTACAGGACCTGTGAGAAATGTATAAATTAGACATTATTAGAGAAAGCAATCATGAACCAAAGCTATCATCTGAACATTGGGCTCATTAGTGAGAATCATGCATATAGCTTCAGTTTGGAGTCTATTTTGTCCCAAACCCTTTGCATCTAGGTGAAAGGCATGAACCAAGAAAAGGGAAACCCTAGATTGTATCACACAAGGTGCCGTCTTCAGTGTGGCTTTATACAATCCCCATAAGTCCATGCGAGAGTTACGGAAGTCAGAATGCACACAGAGGAGGATAGGGAATCTCACAGAACAGGGTTCAGATATCAGCTCTACCAGTTACGATTTGTGTGGCTCCAGCAGCCTGGTGCTGCATATCAAACAGGTGCAATCACTCAGTATTTTCATATGACATAACAGAGTTATGAATACAAAGTTAAGTATGGGCTCTGAAACTGTATACATCCAAAGTCTTAAACCTTATCAGTGTTATCATTGGCATTGAAATCAAAATGACTATTCAAAAGTTCCACAGCATCTCTAACTCAACTCAAAAATTACAGCAGGTTTTTAAAATGAATAATCTATCTATATATACTTCTCTAAAGAAAACATCCAAACGATTTATAAACAGGAGAAAAATGATCAATGTCTTTTGCCACTAGGAAGATACAAATCAGCATCCAAATGCTACTCACATCCTTTAGGGAGGTGAAAACTAAAATTTTATATACTGCTGCTGGGAACACAAAATACTGTACTTACTTGGGGAAGCAACTTGGCAGAGCTTTAGTAAGATGTGTCCAGAAGAGATAAGAAGTCATCAAACAATTTAAATATTGACATACTTCTTAAATATAAAGAGGGAGGTAGGGTAACAGTAATCTAGTCCTAGGAATGTCAAAACTGAAGGAAAGGCAGTGATTGTGATGAACAAAGCATTTGCTAGAATTAGTGCTTTTAGTTTCAGGAATGTGAATAAATTGAAAACTACTTGAACATGTACTTCTGCAAAATGTACTGCATCATGTCAACCATAATAGAATAAGTAGTTCATATAAATAAATACAACCAGCAGAGATTTAGGGAACTATGACACGGTATCAAATGTTTTAACATATGTGTAATTATAATAATGGCAGAAGATAGATAATGAGACAGAAAAAAATAAAGAAAAATGGTGGCAATTTCTCCAATTCTGTCAAAATGAACTTACACATACAAAAGTTTAGTACAAAGAGAGCAGCACCTAGGGGCATTTATGATGAAATCTTAATAATGAGGAGGGATGTCTTAAAATGGCTAGAGAAGAAAGGCAAAGTACATGAAGGAGAGCTGTGCACTAGTGATAGTTCATCAGAAAAAAAAAAAGAAACCAGGAAACAGTGGATCGGGCTCTTTAAAATGTGCTATATGTGTCAACATTGATTGCAACATCCACAAAAGTGTGTTTCTGAAATGAGGATTAAAATAAACAGAAGGTGAGACCATCTATCCTAAGTTGATCTGTATCATACCATCCAAGAAAGCACTTGAGGATGAACAAAAATGCTAGTAACAGAATTTCAGAGGTTTTTATTTTTTTTGACAATACTGAAAATGGTAAATAAACAGCATTAATTTCTACCGTTTTCCTTAATTTTTGAAGGACTATTGATTACATAGACAGTGGTAATAGCATTTTGAAGAATGTGTAGGATAGGTATGCATGAATGTTGAATAACAAATTATGAGGTGAGAAATAAATTTCACTGTCAAGGATTTCTTGTATTTCATATGAAGTATTGAAATATTAATTATTTATAAGCTTCGGAGAATAAAAGATATCTATTGTTTTTAAAGCAACCACAGGGAAACAAAGGAACATGGTTTAAAATCAATAGGGCAATTAAGAACAATATAAAAAAGGTGAAGCCAGATATGTTGGCATACATTTAGAATCTCATCCCTTGGGAGGCTGAGACAGGAAGAAATTCAAATCCACCCTGAGAGAATGATGCACTGTGCCCAAATTTTGTCATAAGATTTAAGTAATAATAATGAATTGATTAGTCCCTGGCAGACACAAATGGAGGACCAGAATACAAAACAGAAACTATAACCAAACATTCCCCTCCATTAATAATTATAGTAAGTACAAATGAAGTAATAGTATCAATTAAAAGGCTGAGATTGCCAGGGTAGATTTATGATTAAACTAACTTTATACTGTTTCAGTAGGAGGCCTTTAAATATAAAGGCTATGCTAAAAAATAAAAGGGTAAGTAAAGGTGTGAGAAAGAGCAGGGATTATAAGAGTACTATATAAGCTTCGTTAAAACAAAAAATGTCAAGACAATAAATATGGTCAGAGCTGGAGATGTGTGAAAACATCTTTTTGCTGTATTTATCTTATCACCATATCACAATTCTTCCATAATTTAAGATATTGAATATCTACTAAAAAAAAACCTGCCTCATGAACTAATGAGATACTTGGCAGGTAAAATATATGCCACACTGGCACATGGGCCAGAATGCAGATTCTAGTACTCTGGTGATAGTGGGCATTCACAACAACATGTCTGTGATTCTTGTCTTTAAAAAGAAGAAACAATAAATCCACAGAGTCATCTAGGGAGTTAGACCAGGTAAACTGTTAGGATCAAGAGAGACCCTGTTAGGATCTGAGATCAAGAGAGACCCTGTCTCAACATGCAAGGTGGAGAGTGATTCAGGAAGATGCATGAGATCTCTAGCACACACACACACACACCACAACTTGCATATACATGCAAAAATATGAGCAAAGCCTCTATATTACTCTATTCCTACTGTAAGGTACACTGTAAGAGACTGTTCCTGGTATAAGACTTATGCCTGAAACTCAGCTACAATAAGGGATCTCTTTCAAAATTTTTTCAGGTGGGTGGACAGAAGAACATCACAAGATTTAAAGTTGTATCCAAGCATGACTGGTTTATTTGATATTCTCCTTAATTATTTCATCTTTAAACAGTCTTTGAAACCTGTATAACAGATATTGAGGTGGATCCTGTGGATACAGACATGTTTGATTATCATGACCTTCAGATAGAATCTGATCTACACAATAAGGTTATATCAAAGCATGGTATGTTTTGCAAGTTGAGGTCCAAGTTGAGGACATTTTCCTTGGGATAATGTTAAAATACAAGTTTCCCTGAATTGGTGTAGATAATCATCTTGATTTTGAGGTGGAAATGTTTTGATCCAAATCCAATTGTGTTTTGAGTTTTAGGCAAAATCTTGACTTAGTACTCTTACAAGATGATTATCAAATGCTGCCACCACCAACTTCATACAGTGTAAAATCAGTCACATTTTGATTCCTGTTTCATTGTATCTATACTTCCTCTCTTCTATTCGGATCATAATTCTTCAAGACTACCAAGCTTGAGCCCGCTGTCACGGTTCAACATTGAGACTATCCACATTGCCATGTAAGTGGGTTCCTACTGTAAGTGCTTACAAATCTTGGGTCCAGTGCTTTTTCCAGCCTCTAAGATTTAATAAGCAAGCCAGAATTGCTGGAGGATTAACCACTCAAGTAAACATTCTTCAGCCCATGGTTTATAGGATTTAATGGAAAAACCCAAGCTTACTTGCACCTTGTGTTAATAACAGTAGACCACCCTCTGCATGTCTAGAATTATCCTAAATGCATGATCACTCGCTTCCTTCAGCAGTAAACTGTGGCGTAATAATTAATAAGCAAGGAGAAAATGTGTTCTTTATTACCTTCCTTTGTTCTCTGGTAGACTTGTTTTCTTGACTGCTTATACTTCCTGAATCTACTACTCCTTTGACTACACCAGGGCTCATGAGTAAATATACTTGCCACCAGCCCTGATGCCTAAGTTAAATCCCTGCAGGCCACAAAATACATAGAGAGAATTAGGCACCTACAAACTATCCTCTGGTCTCCACATATATCTTGTGGCATATATGCCTTTCCCACAAACACATGCATTCATACACATACAAACATGTAATAGTTAGCTGTGTGAATAAATAAATAAATATAGGCACAAACGTTTTTAAAAAGTGAGTACTCTCATGATGCAGAGACTAAGATCAGGCTGCTAGCAATGTTACAAGAGGGCTTGGAAGCTGGAGTCACTAAGCAAGGATGTCAAAGGCTAACCCTTCCAAGCGACTCACACAAGGATCGATGGAGACCACTCAATTCCTTAACCAATGTAATCTGCACAAGCAACTCTTTGTATCTGTCGAGAAGTCCCAGGCCTAAGTCAGACCTAGAATGCAAGGTACCTTAGATGAATCTGTGCAATGGTGGTGTTAATCAAGATGCCCTGGATGTCATGGATTCATAAAATCTTGTGACTACACGGCCACAAACATAGAGCCAGTATTTTCCTTTTGGGACAGTAGTCAGATATTTTCACTGGAGAAATGTAACCTTAATAATTCCTATTCAGAGCCAATTGTTCTTCATTCTAAATTTATATTAAAAGGCTTATCTGTGTCAAACAAATTTAGATTATAGCCTAACTCTCCTTCTTACTATCTTATGCTAAGATCTGTGTCTCAGTAATCTTACACAAATCAATGACTACAAGTTACAGTTATTTCTAAAGTCTTTTATATTACAAATATAAATGACTGTCACCCAGCATCACCAATTTTTGACCCAAACTAGGATTTATTTACTTCCATTCCCACGAAGTTAAAGCATTTCATACAGTATCACATGTATCTAGATTCAACCATTCAACATTGCCTCTTACTCATATTTTTATTTTAGTATCCTGTTTGTCAATTCTGGTTATTGCTGTACTGAGTACAGAAACCAGGATGGTACACAGAATGGTTAGATTTAACTATCCTCTAAGAGGCTAGCACCTGCAGAGGACAGAGTACCTGTTCTCTAATGATTTTCATGAAACTTTGTATTTTAGGCAAAAGCTTGAGTTGAACATTGACTTGGGAATGACGCTTTCTATTTTTAACCATCTTGGCTCACACCTGTGCTCCCAATAGCCACTGTAATAGGATGGGAACCACACAAATTACATGATCTATGAATTGATGTGGGATTCCCCTCTGTATTCTGTCATTACCATTAGTGAATAAAGAAACTGCTTTGGACCTATAGCAGGGCAGAACTTAGCTAGGCAGGGAAAACTAAACTGAATGTTGGGAGAAAGAAGGGCAGAGTTGAGGAGAAGCCATGAAGCTGCTGTTGGAGATAGATGTGCTGAAACTTTGCTGGTAGGCCACGATGGCGTGGTGATGTACAGATTAATGGAGATGGGTTAAATTAATATGTAAGAGTTAGCCAATAAGAATCTGGAGCAAATGGTTTAAATAATACAGTTTCTGTGTGATTATTTCAGGGCTGAGCAGCAGGGAACCAACAAGCAGTCCTCTTAAAACAATGAAGGAAGGAAAAGAGCCATCCCTTCTGAAGAGAACTGAGCAGGCTCTGAAAATAGGTGACCTCTGAAGGTTGAGATGAGACATCAGGCTTTGAGAACAGGCAGAGGCTGTTCACTCAATCAGCCATCTCTATCTTCATGGTCAATCATACAGAAGAGAGCTTAATTTTCTGACTTGTCATATATATAAGGAAAGGCAGACGTTGGAGGATTTCTGGTACAATTTTGATGAAAATCTTCATGGCTTGTTTTCTTCCTTCTAACTCTTTCTAATTCTGTACTACCTGGAGCCTCCACTTCCCACCAGAAGATTTTTCTGCTAATGTATATTTGTATGTCCACATGAATAAATAAATAAGGATAGCCTCAAAATGTAGGGTCACCATTGTTTATAATGGGCCTACTTGCTCAGGAGTTTGTTAGCTCTGATAGGAATCCATTTAGAAGTTGTTCCTCCTGTTGTGTACAATGTGAAGCTTGGGATGCTTAAGGAAGTAAAACCGAGCCCAGAGTATAGACTATGATTGGGGCTTGTTTTCTGTGAATTGAGATTTTCTTCATAAGCCCGAACAGAGGCACAGGGAAAGGCTAGAGGAATGGGTGAACATACAGTTTCTCAGTGCACGTATTGAAGAAAGTAAGATCGTTGTTCTTCTCCAGCACCTGTGAACATTCACTCAACATTGGTACCTTGGATTCAGTTGCCCAGTAGCATTACAATGAGAAAAAAGATGATTGTATTCTGACTTTTTCTTTAAAAAGCAAGCTACATCGAGTAGGCATTTAATTTTCATTACATGAAGGAAGTACAATCATCTCAGAGAACTCAAGCAATCATCTACAGCAAACAAGAAGGGACAGTGTGAATTGTGGGTTTTGAGGATGCATTTGCTATCTTCTTGTACTGTGATGAGATTAATTTTATTCTGGCACAGAAAGTTCCATTGACAAAATCATTTCATCTTGTGCTTAATGGGACACAGTGGAACACAAAGAAAAAAACACATAAGATGTAGAATTTCTTCATGGATGTCTCCTTACTCTGAATTCAATGCCCTTTTATTCTGATCACATATTACTACATTTTACAAACTTCCTTACTAAGAGCATCACAAATACTGTAAAATGATTTCAGATAGGAAGCTTACAAAGTAAGCATATGTCTATCCCATTTTAACTTAGTAAAATGTAAATAATGAAATAATAGCTTCTATAATGGGCCTACTTGCTCAGGAGTTTGTTAGCTCTATGGGGTAAGGTATATTTCCTCCCAAATTGATAGATTGAAAGTCCTGCTCCTCACTACCTTAGATATGACTGCATTTTTAGGTAGGGTTCTTTAAGAAATAATTATACTAAACTAAAATCACTGTGAGTGCATCCTCATTTGACAAGACATCTCTACACAAAGAATGTTAATGGGAGTTTATATACATACAAGAAATGAACATTTCAGAGCACAATATGAAGGTGGCCAAGGGTAAATGAAATACAGAATTTTCAGAAGAAATCAGACCTGTCAATACTTTGATTTTAGATTTATGGTCTTCAGAAATGTGAAAATATTTTCAGTTGAGGCTCCAACTCTGCTGAAGTAGAAGAGTTAATATAACATAGTAGCTACTGATTACTTTTCTCTTACAGGTCTAGTCATGCTAGGAAATGCTACTATAGAAATCACTTAAGTACCATTCAGCCCCAGGATTAGCAAAAGCTTATTATATATGTGTGTGTGTGTGTATAAATACATGATATATATGTACAAGCCAGATTTGAGAAAGTTTAAGCAACTCATTCTATGTCATGATGACAGTGTCCAATTTATTATTATTATTATTATTATTATTATTATTATTATTATTATTTTGTTTCTAATCTTTGTTGTTTGCTTTTTGTTTCTTTTGAATTAGGGTTTCTCTGTGTCGTCTTAGGTATCCTGGAACTTGTTCCATAAATCAGGCTGGATTCCAATTTAGAGATTCACCTTCCTCTGCCTCCTGAATGCTAAGTTTAAAGGTATACACCACTCCTGCTGTACATTAGGTTCTCTTTGTACTTGTTTGAAATATCTTTTGGAGCATCTGGTCATAATAGACCAAATTCAAGGTCTATTCACCAAATCTGGTTTGTCATCAAACTCCCTGCTCCTTAAGCATGAGGACCGATATTTACATTATGATTCATAACAGTACCAAAACTACAGTTATGAAGTAGCAAAAAATATGATATAGTTGGAGGCCAGTACAAGAGGAACTGTATTAAAGAGTCACAGCATTAGGAAGGACATAAACCACTGATCTAGAACAAATAATCAGCTTAATTCCCTTTAAAACACTTCATAGACTGTCCAGATTCCAGGATAAATGACAAGCATATGACCTCCTCCATGATCTTATTGACTCCACACTCTAGCTTTGCTTCATGACTTGTCAGATGATGGGCAAAGAACTTTGTTAATTTCTCAAGCTGCCACATCAATCATAACTTTAGGAACAAATCTACAGGTTGTTCTTTTTCTGCCTCACTATTCTTGTATAATAGAATGCAGCACCCAGGATTCATGCATTCATGTCCTTCACCTAGTTGTGGGGTCTACATAGGACTCTCAGAAGATGTGCTGACTCAACAATAGTGAATATATTTTAGCTTTCATGTTGCATCTCTGTCTGTCTGTCTGTCTGTCTGTCTCTCTATTTACTTATCTATTTCTTATCTATCTTTATCTGTGTGGTTATGGGTCTATTGGTGTGTGTGTATCTCTCTCTGTGTATGTGTGTGTATGTATGTATGTATGGTATATTTGCATGTCAGAAGACAACCTATAAGTGCATGATTTCTTCATCCTCTATATGTAATGCAAGGATCAAACTCAGGTCATTAAGTTTGGCAGCAAGCACTTTGATCCACTGTGTCATCCTACAGACTCTCAACCACTGAGTTTAAGGCAAGTCACGTCTTTCTATCTTGAGTCCCTCACCTGTAAATTTTCACAGCTAGGAGTATTGATCTCTTGTGAAGTTCTCATGTGACATAAAAACTGTAAAGTAACTTGGACATATTGAGAAGAAATAAGATTCCAAGTCTTAAGCAGAAAACTTAGTCATGCCCTGGACAATGTGGAATATAAACACTGAGGCTGAAGATGCAATGTGTACACGCATTGCCTTAGAGACCAGTGAGTACATACACTTGGGGCTTTTCCCACCCTCTGTATTTTCTCTACACTTCCGCAAAAAAAGGCCAAAAATAAGTGTTGAGTTTTCTCCAGGAACAACAGGATACAAGGACAGAAACCAGAATCCAGACACACCTCTTCCCATCCATGAGCCTGTAGTCATGAAGTTTAAACAGTGGGAACCAGATCCCTTCCTTTTCTGTAAGCAAGACTGTTCTCTGAAATCTTTCAAAATGGGGATGGTTCAAAATGACCTTTCTGAAAAATAGTATCAAATTCTAAAAGCTATAAATTATTTTTAAATGCATCTAGAAAACACATTTGTTTCCAAATAACTATTCAAATTTGGATATTGAGGCTCAGGAACATTAGATAATTTTATCAAGGTCACCCAGCCAAGAAGAAATATTTAATTCAGGGTCATCTTTCTCCAATGTCTGCATCACTACTATGATATTTCTCTCTAACATGAGACAATATCTGAAAGCTTGGTTGATATATGTAAACTTAGAATACAGAAAAATCTCACTTGTGGTTCCATGAGGATATTGGTGATGTCGCTAGTTAAGCACTAAGTGAGTAATAGAAAAAGTAATAAAAAACAATCATTTTAGGTGGTTATGTATACACTTTATGTTCCTTATGTTTTCTCTTTGGGTGTTAGTTCACCCATCTAGAACAAAGGGAAGTGTAATACTGTAATTTTTAAGAGTCTTTCCAGCACCTACTTTCCTTCTATGATCAGTGTAGGAACCTCACAATGAACCAAAAGAGCCCTAAAAATAGACTCTGGCTAAAATCTGCCCTTCCCCTTCATTACCCAAGTCTTGTGCCAGACAGACACAACTCCCATTCCAGATGTAAGAGAAGAAACACCAGCCTCTCATACTCTTGGCCGTCAAGTTTACCACAGATACCCAGCTTAATCACAGGTATTATGCTTAAAATGACAAGGTAGTAACCCACTGTTTGTCTGAGTTGATATCCTATGGATAGATAAACTAGCATTTCCTCATTTAACTGTTGGAGCTTGCCACCATTAATTTTAAATATTAGATATAAAATTCCATTCATTTCAGGGCTGGGGAGACATTTTAGTGGGTAACGTTTGCTGTGTAAGTTTGAGAACTGAATTTGGGGTCTCCACTATCCACGTAAAAAGCCAGGTATGGAAGCATGGGTCTGTGTTATCAAGACAGGACGGTGGAAACATGAATACCATGGGGGCTTCCTGAGTAGCCAATTAATTAGCTTCAGGTTCAGTAAGAGACCCTATCTAAAAATGGAGATAGATTGTGATAGAGGAAAATATGGAATGTCTACATCTAGTTTCCACACATGTATTCACAGGGGCATGTACCTGTAGACATACATACACTCACATACATATACCACGTGCACATTTTTTTGCCTTTCCCCATGAAATATAAACTTACTTCTCTTAATAAGTATTGGCATACAGGAAGTCCCAGGGTCCTGCTGTGTCCCCAGAGCTGAGATGCTGCCACATGTGGATTTTATGTGTATGCTGTGAATTAGACTCAGATATTGATGCTTATGCAACTCAGTACTTTACCAACTCAGCCATCTCTCCAGACCCTTCAGGGACTGTTTTTGAAAATTCTCTGTCTTCTAAAATGACCTTAAGCAACTTTGAAGTTAAAAGACCCTCTCATCATCATGGAAGGACTATTTTTATGCCTATTCCATTATCTATTAAAATTTCATATGTTGCTTTTGCTGAATTTCCAGATCATCATGTTTTCTGATTTGTGATTTTTTTCACATCTGTATTTTTCTTTTGTAACTATACAAGAGTAGCACTAACCAAGCCACCCCTTCAATGGATGAAGTCAGGTCACATAGACTGACAACTATCTTTGCCAGAGAGATAGAAGTTCAAGCCTTCAAACCACTGGCTGGATTACCTCCAAGAGGATAGGGATGGAAGAAGCCAGGAGAAGAGATCCTGGAAAGCCACAAGTGACAATATGGATCCAATTCTTATAGGTCTAATTTAAATGATGACTTCTTCATCCCAATATGCTCAGGGAGAAAGAGAAAGAAATATTTAACTTCCATTTAATTATTTATAATTATGTTGCATGGTCATCCTTAGTTCAAAGGGAGGAAGGAAAATAAGTACACAATCTGTGAAGTCAATAATGGAGAAGAAAATTTGAGGAAGTTTTGAGAAACCAAAATGAATCTCTTGCTCTTCTCATTAACTAATGAGTTGATAAGATCCTGGAATATTGAGAGCTATCACCCATGTGTAAACAAAGTGGAGACAAAGACAAAACAAGAAATGGGAGATAAAAGGATGGGAAGGTATATTGCTTTTCAAGATGTCCAAGGGGTATCTGACAATGACATATTTGTGTTGACACCTCTCAAAGAGGAGTGCATGCTTCAGATTATCCATCACTGGAAATGGATTCCTAATTCACTCAGTGACATTAAGAAAGGTCAAGAGAAATTGACATATTTTTCCCCCATGTTTCACTGAATATAATAGGCTCTCACCTCCTGGAACAGATAGGAACTGATTGACATCCAAGTATAACAGGGATATTCCAGTAGTGTATATTGTGGCTCTTTCCTGTGGACATGGTGTTTTCTTGCAGGACTTACGCAGTCTCTGAACTTTTTAAAATTGTTTTTATTGAGCTATGTATTTTTCTTCGATCTACTCTTTTCCTCCTGTCTCCCCTTCTACACTGTCTCCTGATCCTCATGCTCCCAATTTACTCCGGAGATCTTGTCTTTTTCTAATTTCCATGTAGATTAGATCTGTGTATGTTTTTCTTAGGGTCCTCTTTGTTGTGTAGTTCCTCTGGGATTGTGAATTGTAGGCTTTTTTTTCTTTGCTTTATATCTAAAAACCACTTATGAGTGAGTACATATTATATTTGTCTTTTTGGGTCTGGGTTACCTTATTCAACAGGATGTTTTCTAGAACCATCCATTTGCTCACAAATTTCAAGATGTCATTATTTTTTTCCGCTGTGTAGTACTCCACTGTATAAATGTACCATATCTTCTTTATCCATTCTTCAGTTGAGAGACATTTATGTTGTTTCCACATTCTGACTATGACAAATAATGCTACTAGGAACATAGATGAGCACTTGTCCTTGTGTTATGATTGAGTATTCTTTGGGTAGATAACCAAAAGTGGTATTACTAGGTTTTGAGGAAAGTTGTTTCTGAATTTTCTGAGAAATCACCATACTGATTATCCAAAGTGGCTGTACCAGCTTATACTCCCACCAGCAATGCAGGAGTGTTCCCTTTACCCCACATCCTCTCCAACATAAGTTGTCTTCAGGTTTTTTTTGAACTTGGCAATTCTTACAAGTGTAAGATGAAATCTCATAGTTGTTTTGATTTGCATTTCTCACATGGTTAAAGATGTTGAGCATTTCCTTAAGTGTCATTTAGCCATAATAGATTCATCTGTTGAGAGTTCTCTGCTTGGGTCTGTATTGTCTGAGGTTTTCTGCCCTTCCTGGTCCAAAAATCCAATAAAAATGGGGTAAAGACCTGTGGGAAAATGATCTGTATTCTATCAATTATATTTTAAATAAATGCTGATTGGCCAGTAGCCAGGCAGGA
>LOEQ01001523.1:191521-205884 GCA_001685075.1 Bramus lutescens
CACACACACACACACACACACACACACACACACTGGCCTCTGAACAAGAAGTCCACCACCTCAATCAAGTTGTCTTACATTTTAGGTCTTTATGAAATTCAGGTTTATTAACAGAAAGAAAACCTCCTTATATAAGATATTGCCTAGAGATGCAATGTGTTGCACTGGAAACTCTGAGTTCTCCATCCTTCAATATAGGCATCCATTGTTAGGATAGTAAACAAAGATTCTCTTAAGGAATAGATTTTAAAATCCTTCTGTCTCTGAAATTCTATGGGGTCTCTGTTGCCCTCCTTTCCTCTCTTCCTCCTTTCCTCCCTCCCTTTATACTCTGAGACGATGTAAATCTAGCAACAGTTTGAGAAGAATAAGGGGTATGCTTTTATTCATCAACACATTCAGCTTTCCTTTTATTTATTTCATGTATAGTTTGCATAAAATTTACTATGGAAATAATTACGTAGGCATGTTCCCTTATTGATTCATGGGAATACTTAATGGTGTTATGTAGTAAGCAGTCAAATGTGCGAAAACCACATGCACACACTCTGCTAGATTATGGATGGAGTTGCTAATGGAAGGTTTCTAAATTTAAAAGAATAAGAATGCATGCATAATCTGAGTATATTAAGATATATAAGGAAACTCACCAGAACTTTGTTTTGTCCTAAACAATAAAAATGTTATTGTTGTCTTATTGTTGGCACAGCAGCTATACCTGAATCCACTGCTGCTCCAGCTACTGACTGAGGCTCTATACTCACTGCCCCACTGCTTGGGCTGAGGCCTGGTAGGGACTTCTGTGTCCCACTGGAACTGCTTCTGCCTCTGCCGCCAAATGTACTCTTTTAATTAAGTCTCTGTCATTCTATCTTACCAAAAAAGTCTTGAGATTCATATATTCAAGTGAAAACCTGCTAGCTCAGAAAGGCCAAGAAGAAACCAGCAGACCTTCCTCCTCAGCCAGTGCTGAAGCAAGAAGGCACCCGTTCCTCTCCCAAAACCAAAAAGGACCTCCACAATCAAAGTCCCTAGCTACTACTTCCTGTGGGTTTCTCCATCCATTTTCTTGACTCACTTTAACTCTCTATGACTACTTCCGAAGGTTTTATTTAATTAAAGCAAACTCGGGGTTCACAGTGTAATCAACTGTATTACAATAACAGACAATTCTTCAGATCAAGGTTAGTACATGTTAGGATCAGTCTTTTTCAAGGAAACTTATGTTCTAGTTCAATTCCTATGTTTGCTTACATATCTTACATACAGCATAGACAAGTTATGTAATTTTTTTCATGTGTCATAGAGGCAGCTAAAATGAGAGAAGGTCTAATACCAAGTCCAAAGTTCACTCTCTCTCTGTCTCCCAGTCTCTGTCTCTCTCTCTTTGATATTTAAGGTAGGAATCATGAGCTGATTCTGTCTGACTTATATGATATCACAGATAATTGTTTTAATACAGGTTAATTTAATTCAGGATGTTATTAATTTAGGAGCACATATTATTGAATCTCCAGATAAGTTTCAATGCTCATTACAGTCTTCATTTACAGAACTAAAGGAAAAGGAAGCTAACTATTTTATAAACACCCCAAGCCACAAAGTGTCAGAAGCAGGATGTGAATCCAAGTTTGTCCAAAAGCTACAAAGAAGACTTAAACCTCATAATCACCTAGTCTTTTCTGATTTATTACTGATTTGTTCTCACCATTGGGGTCTTGAAAAATGAATCAGGAATTCTTATTCCTTGGTTGACTGTAGGCCAGTGTCTGTCCATGGAGTTCTGATGGGAGGACAAAGAAGCTGCTGTTCAATATTCCCTCCTTCCTCCTCTAGTGATGAGAATGGCCTACTGCCAACTGCAACAACAACGAGAAAAAAGCAGAGATAACTAATCTAAGGACAACACCTACCCCACTGGAGACACTGACAGTGTTGCCATAACAAGAGTGGGAGCTGTGATAAGTAGCTGGGAAAATTTCTGTTGAAGGATACACCCAGATCAGACAGTAGACATAGACCAGAATCTGCCTTGGAAATCCAACAGTGCAGAAAGGCAAATTCTCAGGGTACAAACTGCAAAGAGACCCTGAAATCTGAATAAAGCTTTGTCCTTGAGAAGCTATCTAGTCAGTTGTAGAAGTGGCTAGGATTCTTTTGGATATGTCACCCACCAAATGACAACCTGTAGTTCTGCCTCTCAGAATCTTCTTGATATGTCATAGACCCAGAAAACTACATTTAAACATCTTAAAGAAGTCAACATTAGTTCTTAGCGCTAGGCAAAAGCAGATGTGTCCTTTCACTTTCTACATCATTTCTTCTTCTCCTCCTTCTCCTCCTCTTCCTTCTACTACTACTAACGACTCTCTAGTCACTCCTAAGGCTAATTAAATCTGGCATTTTACCTAAGAGAACTTCTATAATGCATGATCTCTACCACCACAGGCATTCAGCCGAACACCTTTAGTTTCTTTCCTAGGGGCAATCACTTTACCATGGGAACATGTCTATTCACATACTCTCTATATTATATAAAAATTGTTTTTGTTTCCTCAGAGGATTGCTCTCTTTCTGAAAGCAGGGGACTCTGCTGTAGTGCTCTTTATGTTTACAAGGTGTAGGGACATAAACATACTGCAGATGCTAATAAATACTGAATGGGTGCTTATAAAAGTACATAATAAGCAAACTAATGGACATCAGTTATTTTCAGAAAGAAATCCTGACTCAATAGACAGATTTAGAAAGAATTCATCTTCCATGGGATTAGGCATAGAAAAAATAGTTTTTAAACCAGGCAGATTCCTCAGGGAGGTACATGAAGGCTATACAATTCACTTTCACTGTATACAATGAAACCTCAATGTTTTAAGAAATAAAGTGACTCGCTAGTCATCCTTGATCTCTGGCATACAAGGCTTTCGAGTGGGATTTAGGTTCATCCCCTTTCAATTTATCAAGAAAATAATGTTTTCATAATTTTATAAATAAATGAAGGGGTTCCCCCCAGATGTCTGCTTAACATTTTTAAAGGGTCAGCGGCTTGTTTAGAGTTACTATTGCTTATGATGAAATACCATGACCAAAAGAAAGTTGGGGTAGGAAGGTTCATTTGGCTTACACTTCTACATTGCTATGCATCACTGAAGAAAATCAGGACAGGAACTCGAATAAAGCAGAAACCTCCTGGGCAGGAACTGATGCAGAGGCCATGGCGGGGTGCTGTTTACTAACTTGCTCATCGTGGCTTTTTCAACCTACTTTCTTAAAAAACCTAGGCCCTTCAGCCCAGGGATAGAACCACCCACAGTGGTCTGGGTCCTCCCCATCAATCACTCATTCAGAAAATGCTCTACAAGCTTACTTACAGCCAGATCTTATGGAGGCGTTTTCTTAATTGAGGCTCCCTCCTCCCAAATGACTTTAGTTTGTGTCAAGTTGACAGAAAACTATGCAGCGTGATCAGGCTCTGTGTTTCATTTGTGTAATATAAGACAGCGGAACAGGGATGAGTAAGCAGAAGTGCCACTCCGCATGCAGCTCAGACTGGAGTTCAGAGGAGACTTATCTTTGGCTATTGTGATCCTGACTGGATTTGGCAATGGCTGCCTCTTTTTGTTATCCAATTTTTACATCCATGGTTTCTGATCTGCTCACTATGAGACTTGTTGTAGTGCTTAATATAATTTGCATTTTGAAACACCTGACTGATTGCCTTTAGTATGGTAAGTTTCATCATTCCCACCTGACAGATTAGAAGACTGAAACCCTAACCAAAGACTAGTAATAACAATAAAAACATCCACTTTGAAAGGGATTATGTCCTGTATTCTTTAACTCTTCCCCATATAATCTTCCATGGCCTGTTTCTAATCTGTCTAAGAGGTGCTGGTGTTGAAATACACCATACCTAAGACATCTATAAAACATCTGCTTTTCCAGAAGTTACAGAATATGTATGTGGAGACATTGATAATGAACTCCAGGAAGAACTTTGGAGACAACCAAGAAGAACTTGAACTACAGAAATGGAGAGAGGACAGCGAGAGAGAAAGAGAGAGGGAGGGGGAGAGAGAGAGAGAGAGACAGAGAGAGAGACAGAGAGACAGAGAGAGAGAGAGAGGACAGTCAGAAATATCAACAAATTAAAGGTACACATGCTAAGAGAGATGCCCCAAAGCATTGTGGGAAACAGCAAGAAGTAACTCAATTTTCCTAATGAGGTCACTAAGGTGAATTCTATCACAATGTTCTAGATATTAAATTTTGTATAATGATGATGTTCCCTGGGTGAGCATAGAGTCACAAAGCACAAGATTGGACTCGGGTAAGGTTTGAAAATACTAAGATATTGCCAACCCCTATATTTTCAAAGCTTTCTGCCCTTACCAGGTACAGTTTCATAGATCTGGGTGAGTTAACCACTTAGTGCCTTGGTGGTGGGTGATGCTCTCAAACCCATCTGACAACTGAAGCTTCTGGGGGACTTTGAAAAAAAATGTTACTGCCCAAGCTCAATTTGGAGCAATCCAGCATGAGTCTTGGGTGAGGGAGTCAAAGTTAGCAGCTCTAGAAATTATGTGTACATCTGTTACTATGCAGTCAGAACAGACGGCCATTATTATGTGGATTAGCATTCAATATCAGCAATGAAGCAGTAAAGAGACTTAAGGAAAACAAATCCCTAAAATTAGAAGCAGGCAGTGGCTGTTAGTTATCTGCTTCTCTCTTTTTGGATACTGTAGATCATCTTCCTCAATGCCCACGCTTTCATTAATTGCTCTTTCTCATTTTACATTCTCTTGTCCCTAGAGAGGGCACCAAGTTAGGCCCCTTTTGCCGTCTGTCCTCACTAGACTTGTTCCCTTTCCATACAGCTCTTGTCTTAGTCAATAATTTTACAAACAGCAGTATTCATGTGTAGCTAAAATTCATATCAGCTACTACAGAAACTTCCAGGAACAGGGACCAAGAAAATTGTGATTTGCTTTACCTTAAGCCTTAACTCAGTGAATGGCACTAAGGGAGCATTCAATATGCAATTACTGAATTATGTAACAGATGAATAAATGTACATATAAGTGAATAAATGAATAGAGACAAGAATTCACCCACCTTTCTAACCACAAAACAAAGCCAAATAAAAAAAAATATGTGTGCTATTTTCTTTCTGGCCTTCGGACATTTGCTTCTCCAATTTTATTCTCTGTGGGAATATTGAAGGGTCTTTTCCATAGGCCTCCATGTTTCAAGCCCTTTTACTTTTCAAAGCCTTATTCCCAAACCTCACTAAACATCACACCTCTTCTATACCTGAAATCCCCAATTGCAATTCACTTTCAATTGCAGGAGCATAGATGGAAGAAACTTGAGGTTGGGACCAGCTTATTTTGTGTCTATCTATTCCTTCACTGTGCCTAGCACAGAGCCTCTGGCTGAACAGATACCTTGCAATTATTGTTTAAATTCTTCTATTAACGGATGAGTACAAATCACAGACGAGTGGGTAATAGACTTCTACATTCATTTATCACACACACAGATTTCTCAGCTCATATGTATTCCAAGGGTTTAGTGCAGTAAAAATAAATACTGATCTGTCTGCTTTTCTTTTTTACTTCAAAGACCACACTCCAATATCCTTTTCTCACTGTGAGAGAGAATGAAGATAAGAGAGTGCTCTGGATAGGTTTGGATAATTATATTTTCCACATTGCTTAGCATTTAGGATTGACAACTACTAATTATCTAAGGCACCGCGTGTCTTTAAAAATAATTCACAGCACAAAAGAAATAATTGGATATAATTGCAAAACCAGTTGATATGGTCACAACACATTTTTGTGTTTATGGGCCCTAGTTTCTCCATCCATCAAATAGAGGAGGTAGAACAGATGAGACTTTCTCAGAATGTCTTCCCCTGAGAAGACATCATAGCTCATGCAGGGCTTTTTCACTGAATCTAAGCATATGACGAATGCTTCCAAGATGAGTCAAAACTCCCTTTTTGAGAAAGAGGTAGATATTTTCTGTGATCATGCAAATGTGTGTGCAGTTTCTGTGCCTGGTGAGCCGAGATATTTTGACAGAGTGGAGTATGCAGATTCAGGAAGGTCAGAGGTGGAGTGAGAAGTAACTTATAAAGTGGAAAAACTTCTTTGACTACGGACTTATATTATAGGATTCTCTAGAGATACAGAACCAATGGGGTGTGTAAAGGAGGTAATTACTTCAAGAAATTAATCATGCAGTTACAGGAAAAGGCAAGTATAAAATCAGCAGGTAGGTTGGCAGTCTGTACAGACAGAGCAAAGCAGGTCAAGTTCAAATACAGTCTAGAGTAGAATTCTTTTTTCTTTAGAAAACCTCCAGGCTTTTTCTTTCTTTCTTTCTTTCTTTCTTTCTTTCTTTCTTTCTTTCTTTCNNNTTTCTTTCTTCCTTCCTTCCTTCCTTCCTTCCTTCTTTCTTTCTTCCTTTCTTTTTATCTTAAATTCTTTCACTGGCTAAATGTGGCCCAGTATATCATGGATCTATTGATTTAAATGTTAATCCTTTTTAAAAGATAATTTTTAAAGCAACTTTAACATTGGTGTTTCAGCAAATACCTGGATATTGTGAATTAGCCAGCTTGCTATATAGTCTTGATCTTAGCAGGACATATAAAAGCCAAAAGAGGATTATGAGGATGACTCAGCATGATAGAGAGATGTAGCCCAGGAAAGGATGTGACCAAAAGGCTCTCTAGGACCATGTCATGCATGTGTACATTTATTGTACAAGTAGTGTGAAGTCCCCCGTGGGGTGACATGATCTGATATGTTCTTCAAAGCAAACACTGTCATTACCCTTTAAGAAGAAAGATTATATTAATCTGAATGAGACAGGAGATGTGTTTGACAGGTAGGACAGCCATGAATAATGAATATACCAAGTCCTACGAGAAACTCTCAGTTCTACAAATTTGGTAGTAGTTAACTGTGGAGGAGTCATCCTTGATGAGACAGAAGTTTCTGCATATATCAATATCTTTTCAGAATTCCATCATTTCCTAAGTTGCATGTTACATAAAGAAAAACATGAAGTATGAGCTCAAAGTTTAGGTACGGACTACCTTGCTGAACAAAATATTGTGCTATTTGTATTAACTCATTTTCTAGTGTTCCTGGTTTATGTTTTTTTTTTAATCTAGATCATCTAACAATGTCTGCATCTTCCATCTTCTGCTGGAAAACTAGCAGCTCAACACTCACAGGTCCTCCATCTGAGTAAAAACCATAACTAGGAAATTTAAGTGGTTTGAAATGTAATAGACATAGATGCCTCCCATTAACTAGCAGCTCAACACTCACAGGTCCTCCATCTGAGTACAAACCATAACTTCCTTTAAATTCACCAAACTTTACATTATCTGTATCTACGGAGCCATTAACTAGTATTACAAGAGACATTTGATTCATCTATTTCAGATGTAGACAGTGTTCTGAAATTATTAAGGGCAATGTATCTTGCCTTCACTCATTGTCTCTCAAATATAAGAGCGATATTCAGTACTAGTAGAAGGCCACCATTTAATTTAGTCTTGCTCAAATTCTATTGTTATTTTTAATAACCTCATTTACATGACCACTCTTGCCCTTCTACCTCCAGGATTCATAGAACGTTATGTGTATGGTAATTTATGCATTCATTTATCATTGATTTGTACATTTCAAGAACTTTTTTTTATGACGTCTGTTGTAGTCAGAAAAGAATGAGAATGACAGAGATGGGAAAGAAGCATGAACTCACTTGGGCCCAAGGGCAATTTTATTCCATTCCTTTTAGTAAATATTTTCATAAATCAGTTTACTTCACAGTCCTATATACAAGCAACACTGAATATATTGCTTATTTAAACTAATATTTTGGTTTGTTTCTTTCAACATTATAGCAGTAATATTTCCTGAGTTGTGTCAATATTTTCTAATAGAGCCTTTAATCATCATTTGACAACTCAGAAAATGTGTTACACAATTTATGTAACTGTTGGCCATTGATGATCATTCATGCTTTTCTATTTAGTTTACAAGTGTGACAATTAACATATTTGTGCATAAAGCTGTTTTGTATTTTTGTTGATTTCTTTAGGCTATCTTTCCAGAACTGGGCTTTCTGGGTCAAAAGGTATTAGCTATTTAACACCCCCAAATTTTATATTATTGAATTTACTTCCACAAGGGCTGTTTCTGTAAACAATGTAAAGGAGTACCTTTGCATTATGTGTACAGCTAGACTAGATGGTAACATGATTAGATAGAATTATAGGAGGGATGTATCTCTTGTCTTAGCTCGCACAGAGCATCAGCGTTTCTCTTTTCCAGTCAGAGAACTCTTGCCAGGTAAGCATCATTTGAGAATAATTCCTAAAAGAGATAGTCATGACAGCAACAACAGTCAATGGGATTAACAACATGTCTCACGGAATCTTTGAATCTTTTGATTCCTTGTGCAAGCTTTTTGCGGCATTTATATATTTTCTTTCATAGTAGATAGACTCTCGTCAGCTTTTTAAAAGTGTCTATGGATAGTTCTGTATTTTTATTTTTAAGTCTGGTTTTCCTGGTAATCAAGTGCTAAGGGTTTTCTTTGGTAACCATTCTGCACATTTAGCCCATTGGCACCAAAAAAGTTAAAATCCCCTGGAGAGGAGACACTGATTTCTCTAAGGAAATTGGCACTTTCTATTTTCCAAGACCTAGTGACTAGACAAGACTGGCCAGATGGCCCCATTGGAACCAATGAAATTCATGCATAAAGTACTGAGGAAGAGAAGCCTTTTAAAATATCTTCCATGACTATTTTGTGCCTCTGGTGTTCATCTTGCTACCCTACAGGACTTAGAACAGAACCTTATCAACTTTAAAATGGACTGATTGGTAACTGGGAGAAACTGAAAGCTATCAACACCAACTTCAGTCACTTGAGTAGCCGTGTCCGAAACTACTAGATAATTCTTTATCTGGACTTCTCCATTCATTGAACTGAATACTGTGTGTTTCACTTAAGCTTAAGTAAGAAATTCTGTCAATCTCCAATATTTGAATGCCAAGTCATCTCAGATGCATGAAGATAAAGTTAAGACATACCAAATTTCAACTTTCTTATTTTTTTAACTGGTGATACTTAGGCCCAAGGAGTGAAGCAAGCAGGATACAGTGTCTCCTTACGGTACAATACTTCATTCATTTGGAATATTGATAGTTTTATAGAAAATAAAATTGCTTGTCTCCTATATAGAGTGCAATGTAGTCATTGTTGAGACTTTAGAGCTAGAAAAGATAGTAAATTCATAAAATATTGGGAATAACATATTTAACTTTTCCTCAAAAGAGCAGGTGATATGCAGGAAAGCACACATAGTTGATAAAAGTAAATTATTTGAAGACCCAAATTCAGACCTCCAGAATACACGCGAAAGTTGGGCTCAGCATCAAATGAGTACAATCCAAGAGATGGACTGCGATGGAGGAGACTGAAGGATCCCTGGATCTTGCTGGTTGCCAGCTGAGCCAGTATAATTTCAAGTCAAGTGAGAGACTTTGTCTCAACAACAGGATAGTAAGTGATGGAGAGAGGCACTTGATATTAATATTTGATCTCATAAGCATGTGCATATATACACAGGCACACCCACACACATATTTTTGTATACACACACATATACCAGGTACACTGAAAAGAAAGGATGACTCAGTGGTTAAGGGATCTTACTGCTCTTGCAGAGGATAGGAGAGGTTCCCAGCACCCACATGATGGCTCACAACCATCTGTAACTCCATCTTGTTGGAATCTAACACACTCTTTTATCCTCTGTGGTTACCAGGCATATACATCATGTACATAGATATATTCAGGCCGATATCCACACAAATAAAGGAAAGAAGGAATTCTTCCAATTTTTACAGTGCAATCTGAGTAACTGCTTTTGGGTCTGTATTTCAGAGTTTAACAATATTTTTAAGGGAAACCTCATATTTTCACATGTCTTGTAAAGAAGCACTTGTAGGCAACTGGCTTGGCCATGATTAGAGATTTAGCCCTTCGGAGTCCTAAGTCTCAACGTGACTCTTTGGGACAACTTTCAAGCAATGATATAGGTCAGAAGTACTTATTTTTGGAAGCCATGGCTTCATGCTTAGTATGAGGATTCTAATTGCAGTGTGAACCGGAAACCCTCATCAGTTGTATAATTCAGGATGACTTATTGGAAGCACTTTCAAGGATCTAAAACTTGATTGTATTTATCTTTCTTTTGGTTGGTGTGTGCTTGTTATACATAGGTTGAATTTTAGAGGACATTGTTATACAAATACATAATGTACTTCAACTATCTTCTTCCTCTACTCTCCTTCCCTTCTCCCTGCTCAAATTCCAGCTAGACTGCATTTTCTAACACAGGGTAACCCGCATCTTTTCAAACTGGTAGATATTTAGAATTACAAGACATGGGAGAACTCATAGAATATAAGCAATTTTTTTTTTCAGAAGAAATGTGTATTCTACAGTACCACATCAAGACTCATAAGGATGCATAGAGAGATATTCCCTGGGGTGCTGCTACCCAAATCCACTACTCTTCCATGGATCTGGCTACCATCAGTGACTTTTTCCTGCATGAATTTGATACAGAGAGGATTGTCTTCCATTTCTGAAAAAGTTTCTAGGCATTTAACTGTCATAAAATCTTGAGCTATTCCTTTATGAATAGCTCTGCTCATGACAAGGTCTTGTATCAAGATTCCTCTGTTAGGACACAATAACCAGCTTTGCAACCCTATGTTACTAAGGCAAAAGGATGGGGGTGAGGCAATCTCAGTCATCCACCAAGATTCCCACTACCCAGTCTCAGCAGGTGGACCTTACCTGTTGTGAGCTAGCCAAATATGGACTTCCTGCTTTGCTTACTCACTCTCTAGAGGCAGTTTCAAGATGTTCTCTGCTTCCCTAACTAAAATTCTCCTTTCTCCTCTGCTGTTAAACTGCAGGGTTGCAAATTTGAGCCCTGTATCATAAATGCTATGTCTATGGGTCTTCCATTATTTGCTTACTTATGTTTGAGATTGATTAAAAACATGTGCACACCGTGACAGGAGTGGCAGGTGATAATTTGAACATGCAAATTTTATTTATTTAGCACTAAAGTAGCTTTGCTTAGGCATTTCCTTCTGGGGAAACTGATTTTCAGTACTCCAGTATGGTAGTAGATGTGGAATTCAGGATAATAAATAATGTCTTAACCCCTTCCTTCTTGCAGGTTCCACTCTCCTTATATAATCTGTGATACAGGTGAGGCTTTCATGAATGACAGCAGCTCCTTCCAGCTATTCTTCCCAGGCGTGTTGATAAGATGCCAGAACATGGGTGTGGGTGGAAACTACAAATAGAAAGAACTTAACAGTGTCTACAGGCACCTGAAAAGTTTGAGTACACAAGCAGTTATCGAATGGCAACTTCAAAAGCCAAGGTCCCCCGTTTCTTGAAATTTCCACTTATCCAATTACAATGAGATGATTTGAATTTTTATTATGTGTATCGGTGTTTTGATCCCATGCCCGTCTGTGCATTATATATGTATTCTGGTGCCCATGGAAGCCTTTAGAGAACATCATATTCTCTGGAACTAGAGTTGCAGACTGTTGTGAGCTGCCCTTTGGGTTCCTGGGATCAAATTCCTGTTCTTGGGAAGAGCAACCATTGCTCTTACCCACTGTGCCATCTCTCTAGCACCTACTATGAGGAGTTTTGCAGGTTTTGTTGATTTCACAGCTGAAAAGAAAATTGAATTTTATTGTCCCAAACAACAACAACAACAGCAACAACAACAAAAAATCAAGGAATCAAGCTCATATTTCACTTCCCCAAACTGCAGGGATATGTCGTTTTAAGTAGTAACAAATAAAAAATGTCCAAATACAATCACAGCCAGGCGGTGGTGACGCACGCCTTTAATCCCTAATCCCAACAACTCAGGAGGCAGAGGCAGGCCGATCTCTGTGAGTTTGAGGCCAGCCTACAGATAGAGTTTTAGGACAAGTAGGGCAACAGAGAGAAAATTTGTATCAAAAAAACAAAGTGGGTAGGGGAAAAGCATCAGCTTATTTCTGACTGACTACAGAAGGACAAGACTGAGAAAGAGTAAGAGGTAGCGAGAGTCTTAATTAGAGAGATGTGTCTCTCAGTCTGCTTGCTGCCTCCTCAGCAAAACCCACATTTCCACAGCCCCCAATGTATTTGTTTGTTTAAGTGTTGCTATAACAAAATACATGACAGAAACAAAGTCAAGGAGGAGGTACTTGCTCTGGATCACCGTTTCAGAGGACTCAGTCCATTGTGGCTTAAAGGGAATAGAAAAGCAGTCCACGTGACTGCAGGAGAGGGAGCAGAGAAGCAGGTGCTTTGCTTCTCAGCTGCCTTTCTTCTCCCCCTTTTACGACTTCCTGGATCTCCAATCTAGGCTATGATAGTTTCCATATTCAGAGTGAAATCTTTCTTCATAGTTAATTTTCCCTAGAAATGCCTTCTCTGCTGCACCCAGAGTTGCATACCTCATCCGTCTCGTCAGGAATTCTAAATCCAGTCTAGCTGAAAACAAAGACTAAGCGTCACACCGTGATTCATTTACCACATCTCTTCAGATACAAACGCGGAGCGATTCTGAATCATGCAAGGGTGGAGGGGGCCTCTGTGTGCACCTGTTTGAGAGAAGAGGAAACTAGGGCTCAGATCTGATGGGTGCAATTCACATGGGTGACGGACATGTTTCTGTCATCATCACAATGGCCCAGGTACTGGTGGGTCATTGAGTCTCCAAAGCCTAAGAGGCAGAAAGGCTCTTAACCACTCAACATAAGATAGGGCTGTTAGAAGAATCCCAAAAGCCCCTTGAAATAAGTGGTCAATCAGAAACAGGAGGGAAAAAAAATCCATTTCAGCTGGCTTGAAGAGCCTGATTGTGACGCTTGCTGGCAAGGGGCAGTTTTTGCAGGATGTCTTTCTCCATTCCCAGTTGGTTCAGTTTTGATATTATGTTCCTAGACACTTGGCCATTGTGTGGTTCTTTCCCATCCAGAAGAAATCCCCTTGCCTTCCACCCTTCTCCCCTGTATGTATGGTATCCCCTCCCTTCTCAGTCAGCACTTTCAGCTCTTAAGGGTTTGATTGCCCTGTGATTAAGGAGGTTTGTTGGGGCCTAACACGCTGGGAGAAGGGTGGGAGAAGGCAATAAATATTTAATGAGAATTTTGCTTCTGGGCCTTCCTCTTAGAGAGGGAAATGGAAATCAAAAGTCTTCATTGGAACCCCTGTTGTTGGAGGACAAAGAAATGTTCCCTCACTGCTGTGAAAATGAGCCTCTGGCACCTCAGCAAGAGGCAGCCTGAAAGGGGGGGCGTCTTTAATGAATCACAGAGCAAAGAGCTCCTTCCTGGAAGGAATTATCCCCAGTGCTTTCACTAATAACACTCCCAGGCCTCAGACTGATGGATGTGGAGTTATGGTTTTAGAGTGGAGGCTCCTGGGTTACAAGGCCGAGATTTATGGCTCATAGCCTACCAGTGTTCTTCCTTCTTTCCCAAAGGCAGAACCCGCATGCTGGGTGCCACAGCTCACTGGGCCACTTAGCAGAAGACTAAACACAGGATAGTCCAGACAATACAATTCTCAAAGGAAGCCTTGGTAGTTATGATAGGCTGTATCTGTGGCTTTGGCCCAAGCACTGTGTTTCTCTGTACTTTCCATGGTTAAGCCTGTAAAACAGATAGAGTAACAGTATGTTTTTATCTGACAGGATTGATTTTGAAGATTTAATGAGATATTCTAAAGTATTAGAATGATTGGCTTTGACTAATTACAACTGTTAGCTATTGTTTTTATGTTGTTTGTTATGGTTGTGGTGACTGTGTTTGTTGGTTTTTTGAAGAAGTTTGAGTGTCAAACTGAAGGACTGGGAAAGAGCTGTCATGTAGCAAGGTAGAGACTAGGCAGATGGCTTGGTGTGCAAAACCACTAGCCCTGAAAGAGTGAAGGCCTGTGTTAGAATTCCCAGAACCCATAGGTTCAGCAAAAGCATTTGCAATCCCAGTGCTTCTACCAAGGGGTGGGAACCAGACAGGAGAATCCTTAGAAGCCCTCCAGACAGCCTGATGCACACCCTGCAAAACAGCAAACACCAATACAGACATGACCTTGAAGAAGGTAGAAGGTCCAAGGGAAGATGCCTGAGGTTATCCTTAGATATCTGAAATTCTATCTTGGCATACATTCACATACATGAATGATCAAGAACATATGTGTGTTCACACACACACACACACACACACACA
>LOEQ01001523.1:214193-225192 GCA_001685075.1 Bramus lutescens
TCTATCTATCTATCTATCTATCTATCTATCTATCTATCTATCATCTATCATTTAAATCTCTATAATTTGTTACTTATTCTTTTACTTTGACTTGATATATACTTAATAAACTCATCCAAAACTGAAAGAATGACTATCATAGATCATTCTCTGATTCTCTGTGTTGTCCAGAGTAGAGTTCAATAAAGAGTAAATCTTCTTCTAAGTATTAAATGAAGTACAAAATGTCTTGAAATAAATCTCCAGAGTCAATGCTCATAGCCTCCTCTACAGACATCACAAAGTTGAGGAGGAAATTTTTTTAAAAGTCTACACACCAGAAAGCTCTTCGAAAAAAATCTACTTCTAGGGTATCATTAAAGATATTTATTTGATGAACACATGAACAATTCATAGATACAGATCCAAACAAACTGTATTTCCCTTGCGGTAAAGTGTTATCCAAAAATCTATTAGGAAAAGAATTGCTAGAAACATTCAGAACATGTCCACTCAGCAAGCTGTGAGTACAATAATAATAATAAAAAAATTCCATTTGAGGGAGAAAATGTAGCTTTCTGTTAGAGAACAGAAAAAGCCATTTTTGACATATATACCTGTTTCTACAAAAATGCAATATCAAGTAACTCCCACTTCCATTTCCAAGAAAGCAGAAGAGGCCCTGTTAGCAGATAACGTTTACGAACTGGAGATTTTTCATTAAGGAGATCCTGTTACGGCAGACCCACAGGGGCCATCGCCTGCTCAAGCAGACCCAGCTCAGGTCTCAGGGCTGCTGGCCCAGAGGACCTGTTGAACACCAGCACTGTTGCTCTGGTTACTGTGGGCTGATTTGGGTCCCTTTGTGCTTCTCTTCTTGCATATATCTGTCTGCATCCATCAATCTGCATCTCTCCCCTCTTTGTCTGTGACTTTTCTTTTGTTCTCTTTCTCCTATTACTTGCTTGCTTCTCCCTTCCACATAGCTATCTGGAGCATCTCTTTGCTTCTTCACAGGGTTTATTTTATTGTATCTCTGATATACAGTCAGCATTGCTGACTGTGGCTTTTCTCCTCTGTCACTGAAGGTTCCACTGGATCTCTGTGAAATGTATTTACCTTCTCTTTGGTTCGTGATTTCCTTTCTTCCCAGTATGCTCTGTCTGTGTTTTTTTTTGTTTTTTTTTTTTTTTGTTCTCTCTTTGTTTCTCTCCAGGTCTTCTCTTTGGTTGACTCAGCTTCTATTTCAATCTTTCCCTTTCTATCTTTATTCGCTGTCTCATTTCTTCTCTTCACCTCCCTCTTTCTGTCTTACTTTTAATTTTTGTTTTTGTGGTAAACTCTTCACCCTTTCCAGTCTTTTTCTATGTCCTTTCCTTTGCTCACTATATAGCTTACTCCCTGATGCATTTGGCATATTTCTGGTTCTTTATGTTTCTAGAAGCTTTACCACATCTCCCTGTAGGTTTTTATTCAAATCTCTCTCTCTCTCTCTCTCTCTTTCCCTCTCTCTCTCTCTCTCTTTCTCTCTCTCTCTCTCTGTTTCTCTCTCTCACACACACACACACGCGTGCGCACATGCATGAACACCCCCTGACACCCCCCCAACATGCACATAAACAAGCTTTTGCATACATGCACACACTTTCCTTCACTGTCTCCTGACTTGTAACACATATTCACAGGACAGGCTGTAGATTTGAAGGGGTTTCTTTGGTTTATGTGCCTTGGTGAAATCATAGACACATAATTTAGTCTAGCAGGAATCCTCTGGTTTAGCTGACATAGCACTTGGTACCCAGTTATGCCCTGCCACTGCCACCCTTATTTCCAAGGCTCTTAGGACCAACATACTGAAGGGACCCTCTATCCACTGGAGCTATTTACTGTCCCTGAAACTGCTCCACGGGTTCTTAGTGGAACTTAACTCCGAAGGTTTCAAAACAGGTAGGGCTGGGCGAAGGAATTAAAGGCCAGGGTGAAGGAATTAAAGAAAAGTAAGAAGTCTTAATTTTAATACAATTTGGCACAAAGATTTGCTCCAAGAAAGTTGAGCTGCCCCTGAGATGGGACTCTCTGGCAGCTGGAAAAAATGCGGACTGAAGCCAGGAGGCCTTGTGTGGGACCAGGTGCAACTTGATCTCAATCAGTCCCTCTGACCCTCTGTCAGGCAGGCCGCACTGGTGGCAGAAGAGGTGAGGACATGAGCCTCAGGAGCCTAAACTGGAGCCTTCCTTGGACTCCCTTTCTAATCCATTAAGCCCCGACAATTCTCTGGATGAATTCTAAGTGTGCGTTTGGTTCGCTTTAGAGTAAGACTCAGATTCCAGCCCTTTTACTGAGCCACCTCTGGGCATGAGGAGAGATGCTCATACGTAACCCTGTGGGGCCGTCCTACCACAGCTTGCACTGTAGAGCATCTTCCCTGACAGGTGCTGCTCCCTGCATCAAATCTCAGTTTTAATATCGCCTCCCATGCCGAGAGAGCCTAGCAGAATAGATTGCTTCCCTCTTTAATCTCCATCACAGCATTCCGTTTATTATCGCTTTAGCACTTTGCCAATTTATAATTATATATTTATGCATTTGCTTACTTATTTATGACTCCTCTGCCCTCAGTAGACTTAGAGCTTTTTGTAAGAGGAAACCAGATCTGCTAAATCTCCTCTGATACCCAGTGCCTATGGTGCTGATGTAGAAACCGAGGCATAGAACTGGGACATGTCTCAGTCTGTTCCAGTATCCAAATTTCACGTCTCTCTGCCTGATGTTTACCATTCTGGTTCCATAACAGGATCGATGAAGTATTATATATGCCAGGGGTTGTGCACAGTGTGATAGACTAGACTTTCACTGACTCTCAACCACAACTGAACCAGGAGTGTTAATTTTTATCTCTGTGGATATGAAATGGACCAATTAAATAAATTTAACTCCAGAGATCATGAGTGGAAAGACTCTTCTCGACTGCCCAGGTAGGCTCAGAGGAAACTTGAATTTTGAACTTTCTGAGTTTCAGATGAACTTGCTTCATGCCGTACACTGCAGCTAAAAGGGATCTTGTAATTCTGAGAAAGTAACTTCTCCACCCACATTTCTGTTAAACACCTACATTTAGATGTGATTACTGAGAAGATTATTTTGACTCTTATCCTTGAGGTGGTTATAATCACTTGATACTGAAAGTTTAAGTATCATACCTCTTAGGGACTCCAACTAAGTTCTCGCTGATGTCTGTCTTCACCCTCTTTTCAAAGGCCTCAAGTATCCCCTCTGCCTCTCTGTTTCTGTTACTGTAGACCCTTGTGTCTCCTATGAAGCAGAACTCAGTCTGGTGAATTATGGGCACTTCCAAGTCTTACTCAATATTTGCCAAAAAAGAAAGTCAACCATTGTGTTCCAGAAACTTTGCTCTTAATTATGGTATATTAAGTACTCTCGTATTTGAACGATTAAGGATGAGACAGTATTTTAGACACAATTAATATTACAACCACTGCTATTTACCAATTGTCAAATAATTTGGTGTATCTCCTAAGACTCGTAGGAGTCCCCACAATATGTGTATTGCTAATCTTGCTAGAGAAAGGAGAACTGTAAGACTTAGGAGGACGTGCGTGATCTTTACAAGGCTTTGACATCTGCAAATAAAGAGATGGGACTTAATATTTGTCCACACCAGGCCAAGCCTGCTAAAGAAGTGTTGTCAGCAAGAACAAACCTACCATGTTTATATAAAAATATGCTGAGTTAGATTTTTGATTCCTCTGACAGAATACTTGAGTTGATAGCTTAAAGGAAGGAGGTTGCCCCGTTCTTGCAAGAATGTGATGAACCATAACATCATGACTATAAAAGAATGTGTGCAAATATGAGAGCAACGTTCTGCACCTTGCGGTACACAGGAAGTAGGGGTAGGGGTGGGGTGGGCAGAGGACAAGTCACCTCGCAAAGGTATGCTTGTATTGTTCTACATTTTCTAACCAGGCCTTTCCTCTCACTGTATTCTAGTAAAGCAATCTAATTATATGTACCCTTACTGGTCCAATAACCTTACCACATTGAATCTACACTCCAGGCAGCAAGACTTTGACACGAGTATTTTGAGGAGAGCTTCGTATCCAAACCACAGTATATACGATGGTTGAAAACATGCTGGGATGGTACTGCAGACAGTGGGGGTGCGTCCTACATGCACTACAGTCTCCAATTTTCATAGTAAGGTTGGACTTACCTTGCACACTGTTAGACTGAAATGCAGAATATAATCCTCACTGCCGAGTGTTCGTCATAGAGGCCAGAATACTACCTGACTTGCCTTCCAGCTGTGTGTCTAAGTCAAATACAGAAGTATTCTGTGGATAACTAGTTGAGAATGGCATTTAATGTGTGTAGCAGATGAGACATAGACTTGGCCTTGCTGATCTATGTGACATCAGGTCAGCTGCATTCTTTTTTCAAAAGCAGGCCACACATGTCCTTTTCTATTTCAACTACACATTACAATTCCCACAATTTCTCCAACTGTTCTTCTTATTCCAAGTACTAAGTGTGCCTTTATGCTCAATCCTTGTACAGAAATCCTGCAATGTACATATTACTATGACACACTATATATTTGAAAATTGAGGCTTGGATAATATCAAATCATTCGAGGTCACATAACCAGAACCAAATTTTAGCCGAGATGTGTTGCCTAGTGAGACGATTTCTTTTCCTTGGAATTCTTTAAGGCAACACCTTTTCCCTCCTGTTTCTGATGCCTTTTTGTAAGGAAATGCAAATTGGTTCTGAGACATCCCAACAGGAGCTTTGGTATCTGATCAAGGTGAACTCTAAAGACTTCCGTTCAAATCTGGGTTTTGCTACTATAAGAATGTGAAACTTCCAGAAATCTTGGATTCCCAGGGTTTAGATTCCATTGACCATATTATTGAACAATGACTATAAGAGTGTCTCCATTCAGTCATTACAAGGGACCCCTGGAAAGGGGTTTTCATTACAATTTTATAAGTCAAATAAAATGAGAATAACTTGATGGCAGTAATGAAAGAAAGGAACTCTGCCTTTCAGTACTGCTGTTTCTGCTAGGAAATAATATATAGGAATGTGTTTTACAAATGGAAAAGGAAGGTAGACATTTCTGTTACACAGAAAATGCAATTCAAAGAGTGGATGCTTGTGACCTTAATTTGACTATTCAATATTGTAGCCAGAATTTAGCATCATGATGCCTATCATTTGTAATCCCAGGGTATTCAAGACATGAGCCCATGGATGTGTGTAGGTGTGGACTCTAGGGATGCCGTTTTGATGACATTGGCTTCTATTACCTGGTCTATGAGCTAGCAGTCTATTGGAACCACCAATCAGAGACAATGGATGTCAGAGCAGTGGTCACTAACCCTCCTTTACTATCTCAAGCACAAGAATTGATCAAGCCAAATAGGCATTTCATGAAGCTCTCTAGAATTCCATGCTGTCGCATGCATAAGCATGAGAAATCAATGAACCTTCCAAGAGTTTCTTCCTTAGCAGATTTCCAGCCTGGTTCTTGGTTTCCTTTCACTTCTTTCAGGCCAGATTAACACTATATAGAATTGGGAATTTTTACTTGTTCTTAAAAGGGAGGAGTCAGTGTTTTTATTACCATTTAAGAAAGAGGCAGTTGCATTACCTCCATATGAATGATGATTGGGAATGTAAAGGAGATGAAATCAATGTGAAATTAGAAGGGAGGCAGGAACCGAAGCAATGATTGATGAAGCATTCTGTTCAGGTTGAATTGCTGAGTCCTAGAATCAAATGATGATTAGGGAAGCTAATGCTTTATTTCTAGGCATCCTAGGAGAAGGGGAAATGTGGACAGAGTCCACAGTTGGCAGAAACCATAATAATAATAATAATAATAATAATAATAATAATAATAGTAATAATAATAAACATATATTGAGTCCTTACTATGTTCTATGCTATGTGTATAATGTGTCTATCTCCTAATACTCATAAAAGCCTATATAATAGGTACAGTCATTATCACCCCTTAGAGATGGTGGATCCATCCATCCATAGTTCAGAGAGATTAAAGAGTTTCTTCAGGTTGCACTACTGGCAAGGGATGGAACCACATTAAATCCTAGAATATTTTCAACCAGTGCTCCTCCCCTGATCAACACACTCTAATGCATCCCAGGTGGGAGCCAGAGGAGCTTTCTAATTGGGGCCATTAGCTGAGTCTATCATTCTAGAAGATAGATGGAGGAAATCTCAGAGACCCAATAAAAGTAGATTCCTTTGGGGCTAAGAAGTAGTCTCTTGCACTGATGAAAGTCTAAATTCAGAAGTTCCCACAGGGCTTAGCATGGATAACAGAAGCAGACTAGGAAGATGGAGGACTCAATTTGAATCCCAGCTTCTTTTGCTGGCTGGGGGACTATGAGCCAATCACTTGATGTCTCAGAGCCCAAGTTTCCTGATCTCGAAAATGAGGATGGTAATATCTATCTTTGAACGAAGTACCTGGCCCATTACAGTTGATTAATATTTGCTGACGCTCTTCTCCCTTTCTGAGTGCATAGATCCTCTGAGAAGCCAGGACAGATCCTTGAGTCTGACCTCCACTCCCCATTTTTCACAAAGCTTGTCTTCAGTTATATGCGTCCGCAAACAAAATATCAATAATACACTCCAAGCTGAGATTCCTCATTTGGGATTGGGTTAATAGCAGTGATTTTATCCTACTAAGAAGGAACTTTTCTTAGCAGATGGGAGGTCCTATGACTAGCTTTTCTTTTGTTTCTGTGTTTTTTTTTATTATAAAAGAAATTTTCCAACATCACATGTATACAGAAGGTAGTTGAAAAAGTTTCTGGTCAGACACTATGAGTTACTGTATTTGTGATTTCTTATTTTTTCACTCTTCAATATACTTTTGCTTCTTTCATTTTCCCCAGGATACCCATCTCTTCTTTCCATACTGCCCTCTGGAGACACCTGTGTTAGACATTAGATAGCTGTGGTATCTTCATCATGAAGTAGTTTAGTTGTCTTGCCTCTCAGAACAGTAAGGAAGTACCTATGATGTAAATGACTCAAAACTTTACCATTTCTGTGATTTAACTACTGTCAATCGGACCATTGTGTATACAAGGATAAGATCACAGCATACAACCAGATTGAGCGGAGTCTGCCTATTGATAGGCTGAATTCATATTTTTCATAAAGACTGGCAAGGCAGATAAGATAGAAACAGTCCTAAAACAGTTGATCTCTATCCCCAAGCCTAAGTTGGTCATCACTATTACATCCATATCCGTAATGGGCGTCGTCTGGTGGCTTTGAAAAGTACCAAGCCTCTCCCCAGATCTGTGAATTGAACTCTTTAAGGCTATATCTCAGGCATCAACTTATTTTATTTAACTCCTGTGCAGTAAAGACTGAGAAATTATGTTTTATTAAGAAAACCTGTGTAATTTAGAGGTAAAAAACACATGTCTTATAACCCACAAAACACTCCTTCCTTGCAGAGTTGTAATTAAATTCTCTGCTGACTGAAACTTCCCAAAGAGGCTGATAGTGTTTTCGCTGGTTTCACCTCTGAATTCCTACACATTGGCAACTTGTGGATGCATGATGTGTGAGCTCACCGACAACAGCCCAACAGCTTCCTTTGGCATGCTTGTGCTAAAAGAGCTGAAAGGGAAAGACCTCACATTAAACTAAAGGGTCTTGCTGCCTCCTCTTACCTCCCTGAGCTGATAAATAATGGATAATGAAGAGCAACTACCAGTACATGCATAAAGCACTTGGCATTCGCCTCTAAGGCAGCACTTTCTATCTAATCTGAGGTCCAGTTCAGCATAAAATCTGTTTGTTGGTAAGGCCAAGTCTTTCTAAAGAGCTCTTCAATGCCTCCACATATTCAATGGAAAAAAGGAAATAATTCAACTCTGGGATCAATCTCAGTATTTGTTTCTAAAAGGCCAAAGGAGCAGGAGCAACATGCCTGGAGTTTCTCTTTCACTTCAGAGCATGATACCGTGGGCAACCTCTCTTTGAAGAGCACAGTTCCTCAAAGGCCCATGTGAAAATGAGTCCCTGAGGAATCTTTTCGTCTTTTCCCTTTTCGTTACTACCATGAAAGTCTACTCTCTATTTATTTTGTGTGTTTAATTGTTCTCTGCTCTTCTGATAATTTGAACTTTGCCTAGGAGATACCACATCTATTCTGCATCCTTCGGACTTAACATAGTACATGGAGACCAGCAGGCACTCAGTAAGTTTGGTGGGATAAATGCTAAAGATGCAACCACTAAAGGGAAAATAGTTTTGCGCAACTGAGGCAAAGTTTTACCATATATGTATGTATGTATGTATGTATGTATGTATGTATGTATATATATATATTCATTTCTCTCGGTCTTACCTTCATTTATAAAAGAACCAGTTTTAAGTGAGACTCTTCTAAGTGCAATAAGTGCAAGACTTTTCAAGGTATTTGTCCAATGAGAACTAATCTCACCAAATGATTGAAGCCAGCAGGATCTGTCTTAAAAGAAGATTAAGACTGTGGTGCACCCTGTCCTCCTTCATATGGTCAAGATCCCACCACACGTGTACACGAGGCACTTGGTAAAAGTCATGAGCCAGATGACACAGAACAGAAGAGACACAAATGTCTTCATGTATGCTATGTGTTACTAGGGTGAGACAGACAATAAACATAAATAAATACAGAGGATGCCAAGGAGAGAAACAGAGCAGAGAGAATGTTTCAGATAATGGAAAAGATAAAGGCAATTTCACCATTTCTTGTCATCTCTGTAGAATCCCAAGGGAGATTTTTGCTGCCTGTTTGCTTCTTTTTTTTTTTTTTTTCAAACTGATGTTGAATTGGTATGGACTTTATGGTGGGACATGGCTCATCACAGGCTTCCCTTTGGTGTTAAGGCACAAGATTGGTCTTGTGAACATGGATTTGCAGAAGCAGCTAGGAGTGCTCAGTGGTACAGTACTTGTCTGGCATCCATGAGGATCAGCTGCAACCCAACCAAAGGGGGAAACTGGGCAGAAAATGAAAAGTTCTACCATGCGGCATTCATGGGATATGAATCACTTTGTGATAAAAAAAAGTTATGGAATTCTGTGGTAGGTAGACATGCAAACTTTTACACTCACAGTTTCTAATTGTATGATAGCCTATTTTTTTGTGTGCAACACCGTTAACAGTAAAAAGACCGCTCATTGAAACTTGGCTACAGATTCATAATTTCATTATTGCTTAGTTTACTCAGCATTAGTTAACCTGAATTTCGGATAAATTCTTCCCTTTCAAAAGGACTTTCTAGACATGCTTATCACTCCCTTATATCACTCCCTATTTCTTAATAAAATGTGTCTTAGAATAAGTAAGTATATTTCTTAGAAGGTAATGTAAAGTTGAAAGAAATTAGCTGCTTAAGGAGAGTGACCACCTCACCTCAGGGTTACCATTCACTACATAAAGGATAAACAGAGTCAAAGGGGGGAGGACCTGGTTGAGATGCAGAAAGAAGTTTTCTAAACCACAAGTTGTCCCAGTCAAATTAGTGTACTTTAATAAGAATCTTGCCTGTTTTATAGAAATGTTTGCAAAATCACAACCCTGTAAAATGTCATGTCGTATTCCTTGTGACTTTGGAAAATGTCATGAAGTAAGCTGTGCCAGTAGGGAGCTTAATGCTTCCAATAAAAGTCTCTCCTGGAGAGGGGAGCACACATTTACAATTGCAGAGGAAGCACAGGTCACAAAATATAAAACAGCTGGTTGAGAGCCAGAAGACCCCAAAATATTCACAGCAGTTGTCAACATTCATGGGTAGAGTCCAGGACTGGCCTCATTACCAAGGCATTTTCTCATTCTGGTGACTCCCGGGGCTCTGGGTTCCCTCTCCCTGGGTTCTGGGATAATTGTGATAAACTCCCAAGGTTTCAGTGGAAAAGGTTAGTGATTTTTGACAACTAAGGGACCTCATAACATTCTTTCCTTCAGACAAGTTTTCCCCTTTAGTGATTCTAGCTTTTATTGAGGTTGAATTGCAATGCAAACCAATGTAAAGTATTTTAAAATATGATTAAAGCAATGCAGCTACTTCTTTGGTCTGTAAATAACAACTGGTAACTTTTCAGTGCAGAGTTAACATTATGTGTTCCCCCCCCCATGTGTTTGTTTGTGTAAAAGTATGACAGGGTAAATTCTGTGTGTTGGCTTATAAACACACCATTCCATATGTTGATTCACTGGTTAGCAAGGTATTTTTCCATTAAGTGTATATGTGTGTGTGTGTGCACATACACTCATATGCACGCATGGACAGATATATTCCACATTCACAATTCACAGAATGCTTATAGACTACGTGGAGGAGGAGTTGTTCTCTTCTATTATGTGAATTCCAGGGCTCAAAGGCAACCAGATTTGGTGCATGTGTTCTTGCCCCCTAATCCATTTTATAAATCCTGATTATTTTGTGTTACAAAAAATCCCATACTATCAGAAAATCTTAAAATGGAAAATTTCAAGACTGCAGAATACTTGGTCTATTAAAAGTGTTATAACTTATAATTCTACTGTACATAGAAATTCTGTGATACACATCACACTGTAACTGTTCCCATGTACACTAGAATGTACATAGTCACTTTGACATCCATTTTCCTTTATTGAAAATATTCTTTTCTCATAAATGTATCCTAACTATAGTTTCCTCTCTCTCTACCCGTTTCAGTGACTTTCCACCTCTCCTCTCTTCCAGATCTATGTCCTTTCTTTTTTTTCATTATAAAAGAACTGGTTTCTAAGAGATAAAAACCAAACATGAGAAAATTAAATATAGTGAGATGAAGCAAAAAACTATCAAATCAAACTTGGACAAACAGAACAGAAAGAAAAGAGTCAGAGACCCAATCAATCTTGTAGTCAGGAACTCATAAAACAGAGAGAGAGAGAGAGAGAGAGAGAGAGAGAGAGAGAGAGAGAGAG
>LOEQ01001524.1:49323-59804 GCA_001685075.1 Bramus lutescens
TTTGGAAGAGCAGGCAATGCTCTTAACCACTGAGCCATCTCTCCAGCCCTCTAGACTCAAATTTTTATAAGCAAACATTTATACAAAATTTAGAAACAGCCATTTTTACAAATGTCACATCTGTCCCTGGACATAATATTCATAATTTGCTTTTAGAACAAACTCAAAGTAAGGATTGGACTTCAGGTTTCCCAGCTGCTCTGTTTGAAGTAGGTCCTTCACCTCTGGCAAGTATTCGCTGAGCTGGATGCCTGCAAACAGAAGACACAGTCACTCCCCAGTGAATGAGAGGCTGGTGGTTGGTGCCCACTGAGCTAAGGTGCCCCACACTGGAGCCTCCTCCCAGACACAGTGCCCTCTGTCTGACAATGGCCTCGTCAGAGCCACCTGCAGGCTTTCAATGGTAAAAGCAGCCACTCCAAGTGAGGTCTGTAGTGGAGTCTGCAATTTTCATTTTCTACAGTTTAAGACATCTTTAATCCCAGCACTCAGCACTCGAAGACAGACACAGGAGGATCTCTGAGTTTGAGGCCATCCTGGTAACAGAGCTAGTTCTAGTTCCAGGACAGTCAGAACTACACAGAGAAGCTCTGTCTCAAAAAACCTCAAGACATTCCTTCAATACGGAAGTTTTCAACTAGCAGCCATTTCTGTGCTGCCCTATTTGGGGAATAAGGTGATAGAAATACTGTCACAGAGCTAGCCACAAGACTGTAAAGGTGTCACAGTTTAACCTGGGTGCCTGTCCTTCCAGCACACAGGATGCTGAGGGAGGAGAATCCCTTGAACCTGAAAGCTCAAGCACATAGGCAGAAAACATTCTCTTATTTTTATTTCTAAATTGAATTTTAGTTTTAATGTCTAAGATGGATGTGTATATCTCTTGCAATTTCACTTTTAGAAAATTATGCATGTGGGAATTCTGCTTGCAAGTCTGTGTATGCATGTGTGCCCTGTGTCCTCAGAGGTCAGGCATCCTATTCCTTAGAAATGGAATTACAGATAGTTGTGAGCCACCATGTGGGTGCTGAGGATCAAACTCAGCTCCTCTGCAAGAACAGTAAGCGCTCTTAACCGTTTAGCCATCTCTCCAGCCCAAATTTTTAATTTTTAAATTAATTTTCTTTAAAAATCATTTATTTAGGCATTTGCTTTATGTGTATGAGTGCTTGCAAGTATGAATGTCCACCACATATGTGCCTGCGAAGGAGAGAAGGACTTCAGATACCCTGGTTGTGAGTCACCATGTGGATGCTGGAATTGAACAAACGTTCTTAACTGATGTACCACCTCTCTAGCGTGTGTACGTGTGAAGGTCAGATGACAGTTTTTCGGAGTTGGTTGTCTCCTTCACCATATGGGTCACAGTGATTGAAATCAGGACCTCAGGCGTGGTCAAAGTGTCTTCACCTGCTGAGCTAGCTCAGCAGCCCTCATTTTTATTTCATGTGTATACGTCTGTGCCGTGTGTGTGAGTGATTATGGAGGCCAGAAGAGGGTTCTGTTTACTAAGGAACTGGAGTTACAGGCAGTTGTGAGCTGCCTGACATGGGACTTTTTCTGTCACAGCAGTCTGCGTCATCGGGTGGAGAACTGCACCTTAATCCTGGTCCCCCAGTGGAGCAGAGTAGAAACCAGCTTCATCCCATATGTGATCTTGTTTCATCTGACCCTCTGCGCCTTGTCAGTGTTGGCAACACCCAATTCCCATGGTATCCAAAACCAACAAACATAGGTTCTTCCTTCCTTCTTTTGTTCCTTTTGGAAACAAGGTTTCTCTGTGTAATAGTCTTGGAACCCCCTTTGTAGACCAGGCTGGCTTCAGACTCACAGAGATCTGCCTGCCTGTCTCCTGAGTGCTGGGATTAAAGACGTGCGCCACCACTCCTGGCTGTGACATTTAATTTCTAACAGTTAATAAACCTCTTACCATCTTTGATCAGTTTCTGCAAGATCTTCACAAACACACTGTCTTTAGAGACTTCGATTGGATCATCTTTGCCATCTGAACTAGACCAGCTGAAAGAGAGAATCATGAGGAAAATGGAATCAACCTGGCAGCTGAGACAAAGGGTTTTGTTTGCTACTGTGGTTTTCTCTTGATGGCCGAGGGATGGAGTGTCAAGTTCTGCAATCCTGCTTCAAGTTATCAAAATAATGGGCTTTAAATATGGGACCCATCTAACTCTGTTTTGACCTAAGCTACACTGGCAGCAGATGCCATACCATCGCTACCAACACACAGTTTTAAAAAGGTTTTCCTGACCCTGCCAGGGGTGGGAGTGAGGGTGCATTGCATTTCGCTACGTAGTGCAGTATGCAGTGTAGGCAGGTCCTAAGCTCTTGATCCTCATGCCTCGGCCTCTCAGGTGCTAGAATTACAGGTGTGTATCATGATACCCGGGGCAAGGCGCCTTTCTGAAGAAAACGCTCCAAGTAACAAACCCAGTCAGTATCCTGAAATGCTGCCTGTTTTAGCACAATAGTAGAAACAATTTTCAGCAAATTCTGTCTTTCCTGAACATGAATGCACAGCAACAAGGTGAAGAAGAGTGGACCTGAACACACAGCACTGCCTCCTGGTGCTAAAGGTACATAGGCACAGGCAACCTAAAACTCAAACTAGAAGCTAGGACAAGAGCTAGCAAGATGGCTCAGTGGGCAAACACGCTTGCCACGCAAGTCTAATGACCCATGTTTGATACCTGGTAAAGGTAGGTGGAAGGAGAGAATTGATTCTAAAACATTGTTCTCTGACCTCTACATGTGTGCTGTAGTCTTCCTGCATGCATGTGCGCGCGCGCACACACACACACACACAAAAAGATTTTAAACCAGGACAAGTTCTAATAAAAATCACACCCATGTGGTGGCTCCCAATGATCTGTGACTCTAATTCGGGGGTAACACCTGCTGACCTCTGTGGGCACCAGGTACACGTGTTCCACAGACATACACTCAGCAAAACATTCATAGACATAAACTAGATCTTAAAAATAAAATAAAAGCCAAGTGGTGGTGGCACACACCTTTAATGTCAGCATTCAGGAAGCAGAGGAAGGCGGATCTTTGTGAGTTCAAGGCCAGCCTGGTCTCCAGAATGAGTCCCAGGACATCCAAGACTACACAAAGAAACCCTGTCTCGAAAACCCAAAAGAGCTAGGTGGAGGTGCATGCCTTTAATTCTAGCACTCAGGAGCCAGAGGCTGTTGGATCTCTGAGTTTGAGGCCAGCCTGGTCTACAGAGTGAGTTCCAGGAAAGCCNCACACACACACACACACAAAAAGATTTTAAACCAGGACAAGTTCTAATAAAAATCACACCCATGTGGTGGCTCCCAATGATCTGTGACTCTAATTCGGGGGTAACACCTGCTGACCTCTGTGGGCACCAGGTACACGTGTTCCACAGACATACACTCAGCAAAACATTCATAGACATAAACTAGATCTTAAAAATAAAATAAAAGCCAAGTGGTGGTGGCACACACCTTTAATGTCAGCATTCAGGAAGCAGAGGAAGGCGGATCTTTGTGAGTTCAAGGCCAGCCTGGTCTCCAGAATGAGTCCCAGGACATCCAAGACTACACAAAGAAACCCTGTCTCGAAAACCCAAAAGAGCTAGGTGGAGGTGCATGCCTTTAATTCTAGCACTCAGGAGCCAGAGGCTGTTGGATCTCTGAGTTTGAGGCCAGCCTGGTCTACAGAGTGAGTTCCAGGAAAGCCAGGACAGCCAAGGCTATACAGAGAAACCCCATTTTAAAGAACAAAACAAAACAGCAAGATTACCAATGAAACTACTACTACGTTCAAAGCATGCTGAAATACCCAGAGCACATAAGCCCGACTGTGCACCAAGTTACAGCTCTGATGGGAGCAGTTCCTGCCTGTGGACCTGGTGCCCCAGCAAGGTCTTACTCATCTCTCTGCAGTGCTCTGCACAGGATCTCCCGCTTCAGATCATCGATGCTCACATCTTCCTCCTTCAGAGCAAAACACAACAACCTGATTAAAACTGGGTTTTAAAATAGACAATTTTATTTGTATTAACCCCTAACTAACACTGTTGTTCTTCATTAATTCATCACCACCACCATCTATAAAATTTATTTTTTATGTTTATGAATATTTTGCTTGTATGTGTGTAAGTGCACTGCAAGTGTGCAGGATGCACAAGGAGGCTAGAAAAAGGGCACAGGATCTTCTGGAACTGGAGTTACACGTGGTTGTAAGCTGCCATGTGGGTGCTAGGCACAAACCTGGGTTCTCTGCAAAATGAGCAAGAGTTCTTAACTCCTGAGACACCTCTCCCAGTCCCCTGTTCCCTCTTTCTCTAAAGTGTTAGTACTGCTGATATCTGTGCTGACTTCAGATCACTCTGAGTGCATCAGGAATGCTAAGAGGTTAAGATTATTAAAGGGGTTATATAGGGAAAATCCTAGTGAGTAAAATGTTTGCCTTGCAAATAAGAGGATCCGGCCCTGGAATGCATGTACAAATGTTGGGTGTGGTGGTGCATACTTGTAATCCCAGCAGTGGAGAGGGAGAGAACGGAGGATCCCTGGGTCTCACTGGCCAGTGCAATCTAATTGGTGAGCTTCAGGGCAACAAACAAACTTGTCCCAAAGGATGTGGATCGTGTTCCTGAGGATGATATTCAAGGCTGTCTGCTCTGGGAACTCCTATCCTCTGACCGCCACACCCAAGTGCACAGATGTATGCATGGATACATAAACACGAATGCATAGAACAAAAACACCTGTGAGCTTAGCAGCTGGGAGGTAGGAGGCTGAATTAAGGATTGCTGTCACTCCGATATCCTGTCTCAACCCCACCCCCCAATTCCAAAATGGGCCAAAGGGATGGCACAGCAATGGACAGCACTCTCTGCTCTTAGAGAAGAACTGGATGTGATTTCTGGCATCCAGATGGCAGGTGACAACTGTCTGTAAATTCAGTTTCAGGGAATCTGACACACTCTTCTGGCCTCTATGGGCATTGCACACACATGATGCACTTAAATGTACACAAGCAAATATTCATACTCATAAAAAAATCCCACAACAAAAATAAGGTATGGAAAAAGTTACCATTATGACTCTAAAGCCCACCGAACACCTTCAGATCACACAGCCAGGAAGCAGAAGCACTGATTCTACTGCACTTGCTTCATGGCCTTTGAAGGCGGAAAGGCAGCTTCCATTAGGTGGCTATGGAAGACTACCTCAAGACTTTGAAAAGCTCTTAAAAAAACCCTCCAGGGACCAATGCTCAGCAGCTGTGGGCATTTGCCAGAAAGCCAAATGACCTGAATTTGCTCCTGGGAATCTACCTGTTGAGGAGAAAAGCAACTCCGGCAAGCTCCACAGGTAACACATAGATACCCACCCCCAATTCCCCCACCTTGCACAGAAAAGGCCACCTGGAAACGAGAGAGGATTCTCTAGAACTGGTGTTTGCTGTCAACTCTTCTAACAGTCTGGTTGGCTGGCTGGCTTCCAAGAGCCACAGGGAAGTAACCTTAGGCTCTTAACCAAAACTTGCAGAGATCCGCCTGACTCTGCCTGCTGAGTGCTGGGATTAAAGGTGTGTGCCACCATGCCCAGCTAGACAGCGATTTCTTACCTTATCAATATATTCCAGCAAGTCCAAGGCTTTCTTAAAGTCATATTCATTGGCTCTCCTGTTTTCTTCACAAATGTACAGCTGCAACAAGTTCCGAGATAGAAGATTAACCAGAACAGTTTACGAAGAAAATAAGCCACGGATTTCTTTGACATAATCTGCACATATTTTTGTGGCCAAAAACAATGTCACATTTGGGAGCTATATTCTGGTTAGAGCAATTTGTCCAACAACACATATTCTAAACCAGGAATTCATTTATATAACAGGACATACATTCTTTTTAAAATGCCAGAAATTTTAGATTAAGAATATAGTGTAAACTTTTCAGCAGGCTTCATGTACAATCTCTGACATAAATTCCTGCTCTTGGCTCAGAGGGCCACTCAGCTCATGGCTTTTGGAATGCTACTCTTTGAAATGGCTTTAAAAACTACAACCTAGCATACAGCTGGGCTTAGTGTGAGTACCTGCCTGAGTTCTAATGTTCAACACTGTAAAAACAAAACTAACACTTCCTGAGTGATCCAGTCTCCCTGATGAGTTAGATGCCAGATGACTGTACATGTTTCTCAAAATCTTGCCATCTTCTCATCAATATGAGTTTTTCCTATCTTCTTCTGCTAATAATATATGTAATAGAACATATTTAATTTTTGAAAATTGTATATAATCCTTTAATAATATAAAAATCATTTACAAATAACCTATCTCATAGTCTTCATGGCCACACAGGCTTAAACCTAATACTCTGCGAATCCCTTTGCCCCCACCTTTGATGCCGGAGAGTAGCATTAAACGGACGATACAACTGAGTGAGTCTGGCACCACACTTTCCTTCTCAGCACCACACGAAAGATAGGTGCTTACAGCTGGCATTTTCGATCTCTCAAGGACGTGCTCTCCCAAGAGAACACCATTCAGATGCTCTGTGGCCGACAGTGGCCTACACTCAAGACTCTGGCCTGCTTCCTTTGACTACGATTAGAGCAGACTTAGGGCGAAATGCCTGAGAGGAGGAGGAGGCAGCGCACACTACCAGCTGCTCATCTGATGTGACCGAGATGCTCTGTCTTGCCTTGAATCATCTGGAAGTCAGGGAAAGGTGAAGGCAGCACCTGCAGCTTGTGCATCTCAGCTCCTCATACATACCTTTGCTAACAAGAGTCTGCAGAGTAACATTCTAGGGGGACAGTTACCTCACAGCACACACTCCTATTCTGAGAAAGCAACTACCACGACTCCTACTGGTTCCTAGAATGAGCACCTGCACCTGGAGGGCCAGGGGAGCTGCATCCTGCTAATTCTTCCTGCATCTAATAGTTTTTCTAGGGAAAAGGTCTCTGGAAGGTAGGAGGAGGAAGAAGATCCTGTTGGGAGCTCCACAGTATGGGCTAGAAAACCCAGGCCTATTGAGTGTAGAAACACGACAAGGCTGTGACGAACAGCACTTACACTGATGAGCTGCGGGGCAGTCAACACAGGCATGGCGCTAAGACTCAGCTGTCTCTCGGTCAGCAGCTGCTCTGGCAGGGTCTCCTGGTGGAGCAGGAAGCGCTCTTGCTCAGCCATTGCTGGTGATCAAGAACAGACAATGATGAGATTTTCACCTCTGCTATCAGTCAAGTGCAAATTAAAAAGCAAACTGCTCTACAGGCAATTCACTGCTACCCCAGCATCTCCAGATGTGATGTCAGTAACTTTGCTCATTCTCCACTGATGACGGCATATTTACTGTCTGATCCCAGGTCTATACATGACCACAGCAGCAGAAAAAGGCTGCAGAGAGAGAAAGCTTCTCATATATCTCAGGAGGTCTGAGCCCCAGCTGCGGGCCCCACTTTAGGGTAGCTCAGTTAAACAGCATGGCAGTACCATGCAGAAACCATGATATTTCAGAGGAAAACACAAAACCTGGGTGTGCATGCACCCGTGTAGTAATGGCTAACTCCCCATCGGCTACGGCTCCAGGCTTCTGCATGTGATAGATTCTCTGCCCCATGCACTGGGCGGCTGAGGAGGGGAAGGGCTTCTGTCTGTTCACCTCAGCCATCACCAGCGACAGCATCACTACTCACACAGGAGCAGTCTCCCACAAACTGCCAGGGAGCAAGACTAAACCAAAATCACAGCAGTTACTTTATCAGGGTGAACCTCCAACCAAACACGACTCTCCTTTCCCCATAATTTAAATCACTCATAGAACCAAAATTTACTTACTGAAATTTGAGACCTAGGTCTGCCATCTTCTACCTCTCAAGTGCTAGGATTAAAGGCGTACACAATCACATCTAGCTTTTTCCGTTTTTGTTTTTTTTTTTTTTTGAGACAGGTCTCACATAGCCCAGGCTGGCCTTCAGTTTACTATGTAGCCAAGACTGTCCTTAAAACTCCAGTTCTTCTGCTCTAGCCTCCAAGGTGCAGTGATCACAGGTTTATGCCACCATGCCTGGCTTTCCTCCTCCACCAACTCCACCCCTTTCTATCATAGGGAAGCTGCGGGCATCATGGCATTTGAATTCTGAGTATTTCATATCTTCAGTATGTATTTATTCCCAGCACTCAGGAGGCAGAGGTAGGTGAATCTCTGAGTTCAAAGCCAGCCTGGTCTACAGAGTGCGTTCCTGGACAACCAGTGCTACACAGAGAAACCCTGTCTGAAAAAAACATAAACAAATAGAATAAGGACACCTTATCACAAAGAGCATTATTAAGCCTACAGAAGTTAAGACACTTATGGTAATATCATCTAATATTAAAAATGTCCATTCACATAATTAATTCAAGAGGCTGATATGGGAGGGCTATAAGTTCAAGGCCAGCCTGGGCTTTATAATGAGATGCTATTTAAACCCCCCCCCAAAAAAAACCCTCAAGTTTTCCTAGTTGTTACCAAAATTTTCATCACAGTTGTTTAGCTGAAGGACGACCAAAGGTCCCATCAAGCCTCGGGCTCATGCTAATCTGTCACTATGTGCACAGCTCCTTTCAAAGGTTTGCCTTTCTGTCTTCACATTGCTAACCCTGAGTAGTACAGGCTGACATAGTGTACAATGTCCTGTTCCCTTGTGACGAGTGCAGGTGCAGGCTAAGCACTGGCGAAGGAGTACATAGGATGACATACGTGACCATGACACAGAACTTCAGAAGCGTGAACATACGGCTCTTCTTATTTTAGAGGTCTATGTACTGACACTGAAAACATGGGATTATCTTTTCTCCAAGTCCTTAACTCGATGGTTTTGCTTTTTTATGTGTGTAAAAGCCAGAGGTTGACATTGGATGTTTTCTTCAATTGCTCTGTGCCTTATTTTATTTAGACAGGGTCTCTTAAAAAATTGGAGCTCACTATTTGTCTAGACTGGCTGGCCAGCCAGCCCCAGGAACCCTCTTGTTCCCTACTCAGCAGAATAATAAAGGTATTAATGATTCAAAGTACATGTCTAAGTGACAAAGTATGGACACCGAGTAAAACAAGTAACAGCACTGTTATTTCAATGGATGACTACAGGCAGTGTAACTGACTCTATGCCTTCTCATCCTGCCTCCTTCTCCCTCCTTCTCACCCTCAATCTTCTCCTGCAGCGTGTCCTCTGAAAGGTCTGAAGCTAATGCAGCCAGTTTACTCAAGCCGAGAAGGGTTTTTTTCTTTGCAAAGTAACGGGTTTCCACATTTGCCAAACCAAGCAGTGTCGTATGAGCCTACAATAAACAAAACAAGAAAAAAATCATAAGATGCTCTTGAAGTAGTTCAGCAAATACCAAACCCATTTCTCCTCATAGCAGTCTGGAAGAAGACACACTGGTAAGCAGCGTACCTAGCTGGGGTCAGTGCCAAAGCACAAAGCAATACACATCCAACTCTCAAGCGGACACGGCAAGCACTGGAAAGGGAGACTTAGAAACTATATGCTCCACAACAACTGTGTATTCGCTTAGCATCCTCTCACGAGTACTTTAATTTGCACTGTTTGTACTCATAATTTGAGTGTTGTGTATGTGTTTGTGTTTCGCACATGCATGGATGTGTATATGCAGGCTGGAGATGCTTGGTGTAGTCATCAGTTGCTCTCCAGTTTCTTTCGAGGCAGGATCTCTCACTGAACTTGGAGCTCAGAGACGTAAGGCTAGCTGTCCATGAGCTCCAGGGATCTGCCCATCTCTGCCTTTCCAGTGTGTGCACTGCAGGTCTTGCTCTTCACAAGGGCTCTCAGGATCCCTACGCAGGTCCTTACATTTGGGTCGCAAGCACTTTACTGAGACATCTTCCTGGATACCATGATTTGAATTTTTATTAGAAGTCATTAATAAGAAAAGATCAATGACTTTCATATAAAATTACTACTAAAATGTTTATAATTTTCAAAATTGCAGCAGACTAAGAATAGTGACTGACAATTGAGTATTAGAAGTAAGACAACACCATTTCAATGATATGAGAGACTAAGAGGAATGCTGGTGAGATTAACTACCCCCACCCCCACCACCAAGACAGGGTTTCTCTGTGTAGCTTTGGAGCCTATCCTGGAATTTGTTCTGTAGACCAGGATGGCCTCTAACTCACAGAGATTCACCTGCCTCAGCCTCCCAAGTGCTGGGATTAAAAGCGTCTGCTGCCACCGTCTGGCAGCTGGTGAGACTTTTGTCAACTTGACATAAACCTACACATCTGGGAAGAAGGAATCTCAACTGAGTGACTGCCTCTTTCAGACTGGCCTGTGGGCATGTCTGCTGGGATATTTTCTCTACTGCTAATTGATGTAGAAGGATCCGTGGGCGGGAGAGGTGGCTCAGCGGTTAAGAGCACTGCCTGCTCTTCCAAAGGTCCTGAGTTCAGTTCCCAGCAACCACATGGT
>LOEQ01001524.1:93138-106468 GCA_001685075.1 Bramus lutescens
AGAGCTCAGCGAGCTGCGCCGGCCTACCACCGGCGAGCTAACTGCAGACCCCAGAGACAGACCCCTTCGGCTCGCTCTAGGCGTGGACGCCGACCCGATTCCGACTAGCGGACCCCTGCGGGTCCCCGGCCCGGGGGTCCGCGGAGAGGAGACGCCTGGAAACATGACTGCAGGGAGCACAGAAGAAACTCCACTCGCGGGAGAAAAATTAAGCAGGACCTCGCGCGCCAGGAGCTTGAACCCTAAGGGGGCGGGAAGGAGCCTGCTGATGACGTAACGGGGACGCTTGTCAATGATGCGCAATAGGGAGAAGAAGGCGCGTGGAGATGATGGCAAAGCTTGGCGCCGAGCTGCAGGGCGGGGTCGGAACTGGAACGACGTGTTGACGTCACATGTACCGGTTGGCCCGCGTTTTGGAGTTAGAAGCGCTCGGATTCTGGTGTGTGTCAGAGTCCGGAGCGCCCGGGGACATAGTGAAGAAGCCCGGTTCTCCGGCGCTTAGGCTGGAGCTGAGCTTCCGCGGAGGGACTGGGGGAGGAGGAAGTCACCGTGCTGGCGTCTCGGTGTACGGTGGCGCTTCGGTACCACTCCAAGATCGGTCGCAGCCTTGGCCTTCGTCCGAATGTCTGGGCTTTCCTTTGGCCCCCAGCTCTTGCTTCCCAATCGCATTTTGCAGTTTGTTGGGTTTGGCCTACCACCCGAGGCACGAAGACGGACGGCTGTGTGGTTCCACGCCCCTCGCCCCCACCCCGAGACGGGCTCACTCTCACTCCCCCCACTCCTGTAGTCCCAGGGCCGTGTAGAAGTCCTATAGCAGTCACGCAGACAGCTCTGTTAGTCTCCTGCATCTGATTTGGAGGACCGCGGTACACATAGGGGGTGTGTCTTCTTTTCCACCTTGCTCCCACACTACCAGCCAGTGAACTAACGTGAGGTCGAGGCTGCACTAGAGTTTGTAAATGCCCAGGGCTGATAACCGCCCAGGGGTTACTTTGAACTCCTTCGTGAGGTCCTCTGTGACTTAACTTCTGGTGACCTTTCCCTTTTTCACCACTTCCCTCTTGGACTCAACATTCTATTAATTAAAGTCTCAATGCCGTTGCGCAAGTTCCTTCTGGATTGCCCGCCCTTCCTGGCAGGCCTCCACCCGTGTCAAATTTACCACTGCAATCTCTCGAAACCTTCCTTAGGTCAAGATGACCTTCCTCCTCCCTGCATGAATAGATAATATATACTTCTGAACTGCTTAACAACTCTGTGTTCGCAGTGGCCTCTCAAGTAATTCCATTTTTGGTATTTTTGATGTCTGAGAGAAAGTCTCCTGTAGCCCAAAATGGCTTTGAATAACTAAATCCTGGTCCTGCAGAGATTACAGGTGCGTGCTACCACACCTGACTCAAGTAGCTGCTTCTAAATGCCTTTCTGGGGGAGAGGGGTGGTGTTGAGACACCCACTCACAAAGATCCACCTGCCTCTGTCTCCCACGTGCTAGGATTAGAGGGGTGCACTACTACTACAGCCAGCTATTTCTAAATATCTTTTGAGACAGTGGCTTTCTTACCTTCGAGTCCACTGTAACAAGTACACAGTACACATTCACAGCAGCTTTGCTGAAATAGGGGAATAGTTAAGTAAACACTGGTGGAGTAAATCTTAGGTGGGGAGTACAGTGTACCAGTTCATATTCCCCAGGATCGCATTTGTTCTACAGTTACCGTGTTATCGTCTCCCATCTAAGAGAAAGTAACGGGCTTGTCTTGGTCTATAGCTGCCTTTGAGTCTTATAGAGCCCAGAACATTTTGTCTGTTTCTATTTTACTGGGAGGGGTGTGCAGTAGGAGGTGGAGAGGTGGTGTCTGAAGATGTTTGGTGGAGTCAGCTTTATTCTTGTACCTGTAGGACCAGGAGTTGTTCACAGCCAGCTTGGGCTACATGAGACCTTGTCTCAAAAACCGAAAAAAAATCAAAGCATAATTACTTGAGAAACCACTGTGGATGTGAAGTTGCTAAGCAGATCAAAAGGTCGGGTTTGCTAACCACCCCTTGTATAAACTTCTGCAGGAGTTGGAATGAGTTGCTGGCACCCGTGAGCTGGAACATTCCCTGTGTGGACAGAGATGTTGGAGTAGTGAGGATTAGGTAATATAGGTATGACTACATTTATGGATATGAAAACAAACAGACAAAAGCCCAGAAAAGTAAGCAAGCTGAAGGAAAATTGTATTCTTCAAGAAAATCATTGCTGGGTGTGGTGGCACACACCTTTAATCCCAGCACTTGGGAGGCAGAGGCAGATGGATCTCCATGAGTTCAAGCCAGCCTGGTTTACATAGTGATTCTAGGACAGCCAAAACTACATCATGAAACTGCTCAAGCAAACAGACAAATAAAGCCAAATGTGTGGGGAACTGGCAGAGTGGTTCAGTGGTTAAGAGTGAATACTTTGCAGAGCATCTGCGCTCAGCTCCCAGCACCCATACACAAATCACCTGTAACTAACTCCAGAGAGTCCAATGCCCTCTTCTGGCTTCTCTGAACACAGTCTTCTCGACAACCCGAGGTTGTCCCTCTCACCTGCCATGATGTTTTCTCAGCCAGGATGGACTGAATCCCTCAGGGACAGCAAGGGAACATCTCTCCCTTAAGTTGTCTCTGTCATGGTGTTTCATTACAGCAGTGGGACACTAAGACAAGTGACAAACCAATTCAGAACCTGCCAAAGCTGCTTCCTTCCCTGGGGGAACGGGACCTAAGTGTTTGTCTACCTCATGGGACTGTCAGCGCACCAAAAGGAATGTGTACACAGGCTGAAACCAAACAGCTCCAAACACCTTGCTGGCCACAGCACAGTTCTCATGGTGGGGCAGGGAATACTTAGTAATGGAACTGAAGTAGCTGCTCTATGAGCGTTCTATACACTCAAATAGCAAACAAGTGAGGACATTAAGAGTCTGATGAGGAAAGGCATGGAACTTGCGGTCATTATGCTGTATTTGGCATGTTAGATTAAAAAGTTCTTTGACTCTCCATAGCAAATTCTATTAAGAAACTGAGTATGTACAAAATGTTAAAAGAACGGATAGAAACGAGCCTGAGGGTATGGTTATAACTGAGTGGCATGTGTGAGGCCTTTGGTTCCGTCTCAGCATCATAACAGGCAGACTAAATTCACTATAAATTTTAATCTGATATAAAATGTTAAAGACAAACATTGTGATGACTGAATTGAGTGTTTTAAATACATCCATGGAGCAAAGGGGTTTCCCGCCAGCCTGATTTGCAGCTGTTCTGTCTTCTGAGAACCATCCTTCCAGTTGAATAAACACGTGAATAATGGGATATGACTGTCACAGATGTGCTGGTTACTAACTCAAAGGCCACTGCAGTCATTCAGGGAACCCATCTTACTCAAGTTTCCAAACAACATAAACTGTGATAGTCTGTGCTTTCCATGAAGTTTCTTCCAGGATGGCCAAAGGCAAATGGACAAGCAGCTGTGTCCATTTAAATCTCATTGTAGCCATGCCTCGGGCTCTCTACATCAGCAGAAAAAAAGGCCACTTTTTCTTGAGGCAATGTCCAACTAATAGCACTGATATTAAAAAAAAAATGTGGCCGATCTGTAAGAACAGAGACACAGAAGGTGGGCGAAAAGGCAACTCATCTCCTTTTAGGGGGCAGTGCCCCGTTAATGTTCCATACACTCCATGGAGTAGAACTTTCAACCTCTTCAAAGGTCTTTGAAATAAGGTCTCATGTCCTGGATGGTTTCAAACTCACTACTGTAATGTGGGGTTTGGTCTCCCAGGTGCCAAGATTAGGGGTGTGAGCCACGATGCTAATTTTTTTCTTTTTAAACCAGAACAATTGTTTCATGACTGATTGTTAGCATCTTCAAGGTGAACTGGATGCTGTAACAGCTTCCTCTTGGCTTCAGACTGCTCCTTCACAGAACCCACGTCTGAATATAAGAGAAATAATTTTCAGGCTCCTCATTTGCCCGGTCCTAGCAGGTTTTCCTCTCTCAGCCCCAGCACCCTAGTTACACTTTCTCTTGCACTCGGCAGGGCAGCCACATTTGCCACAGCAGCAAGACAACGTGCATCTTACGGTGATGCTTCCCAAAAGACGATGTCCCTTTTGTCATTGTGCTTCTGCTGCAGAGGCAAAAGAGCCACCATATTCAAGGCTGAAAATTATATTATTCTGATTCAGGCTTATTAGTGAAATTTTAAAATATTAAATTATATCTGAAAATTACATATTTAAAACAGGCATTTTCCCCCAAAATACATGCTTCAAAGAATGTAAAATTGATTTCCATTCACTTCTGTTGCAATTCCTGCTCATTGGTACCTTGCTTTTCAAAGGGAGTCATAAAATAAGGAGGTGAATAAAAAAATAGAGGCTTCCCTATTTACAGAATGGGACTTCTTCCTTTGGCAAAATGCACCAGGCCCTCACATGCCCCAGTGCTGCACACCGTACACCCAGACAGTTGCAGCCTACTGTCCCCTGAGATGTGGGGGGTCAGACAGGGCAAGCTCTCCTTCAGTGGCCCCAGGTGGGAGCCCAGTGACTAGCAACCTAGCTTCAAGTCCGCACACCTTTAGTTTATAGTTCTCTTTTTAAAGCCGCCACCTGACAACAGGTTGACTCTGGCAGCAGGCAAAGGAAATGAGGTGCGGTGCCAAGCTAGCAAACATTCCAAGACCTGCGGTAACCTCCGGGCTCCAGAGATTTAGAAAGTTACAACTTTAAAACTGAATAAGAAGGTCTGAGAAGACAGGTACATGTTAAAACAATATTTTACATTCTTTGTGAAAATAGGCATATCTCAAATCACTGAAGTATGATCCACAGGTTCCATACAGTCCTAAGCTCTGTTTTCTCCAATGCTGTTTGGTTTTAAAAGTCTCTCAGACAACCCACCAGTAACTACAGCTTTGTTTGTGTTCGTTTTCAGACAGGGTCTTGCTATGTATGCAACAAAGTCTTCACCATCCTTCTGCTCCAGTTTACTGATAGCTGGGATTATAGGCTGATCCAGCAGCAGCTCCACGGACTGCTCCATTATACTGACATAAAACTCTGTTTGTTCATTAGTTTTCTGTAAAGCCCATTGGGCTTCAAAAGCAGCTCTTCATGTGTCCCATGTTCACTGATTTTTCCTTGATCAAGGACAGCAACAAAATTGGCATTCTTAATGGTGGACAGGCGGTGAGCTATGATCAACACTGTCCTTCCTTCCATCAGCCGGTCAAGTGCTTCCTGTACCAGATGCTCGTTCTCAGCATCCAGTGCACTGCAACAGACAAGGTCACACACAAGAGGAAGCAGAGAGGTCAGAGCTGCATACATTACTGAGACACTCCCGCCTGGACACACACATCGCTAGAGGCACCCTCCAACATGGATCCATATTAGACACTCTAACATGATTACACACAGCACGGAGATACCCTCACCTGGTTGCTTCATCAAGGAGAAGAATTTTGGGGTTCTGAAGAAGGAAAAAGAAAAATGATTTATTAGCAAACACAGCTCTGACCAGTGGCTGGTGAGAAGGCTCAGTAAGTAAAGGCATTTAACCAACAAGCCTGACAACCTGAATTTGATCTCCAGACCCCACATCATTAGAAGGAGAGAACTGATTCCCACAGGTTGTTCACTGACTTTTGTGTATCCTTGACCCCAATAAATAAATATAAGTAAAATAAATTGAATAAAAACATTTAAACTATTTAGTTTAAAAGCCAGAAAGAGGGGATGGAGATATGGCTCAGTGGCTAAGCTCTGTTGCTCTTCCAAAGGACCCTGGTTTAATTCCAAGTACCCATGTGTCAGCTTCTGTATCCCCAGTCCCAGAGAATCTGATGCCTTCTACTGGCTTCCTGGGATGCTGGGCACAGGCGTGGTGCACACACATACATGCAGGCAAAGCACTCATATACATTTTTTAAAAAAAAGGAAGAAGGAAGAGAGTTCTGATCTACATGGTGGCATTGCTGCCCCTGGCAAACACAAAGGGTCTGTGTGAGGCCACCCACATGAAATGCTTGGGCAGGCACCAGGACAAACGGCTGTTGTGGAGGCTGACAGGAAGAGGAGAATGAAGACACATTAGAATGTTTCCATCATCCCATGGTGAAGGATGAACCAGTTCAATGCACCAAGGCCCACAGAACTGTATTTAGATGGGAAATAACTAAACAGCAACAATAATAATAATAGCCAGGTGATGGTAGCACATGCCTTTATTCCCAGCACTCTGGGAGGCAGAGGTAGGCAGATCTCTGTGAGTTCAAGGCCAGCCTGATCTACAGAGTGAGTTTAAGGACAGCCAAAGCTGCTGTTACACAGAGAAACCCTGCCTTGAAAAATAAATAAATAAAAACAAGCAAAAAATCTTAGTAAAGAGAACCTACTCCAAAGCATCTGTGTGTGTGATGTAGGTGATTCTGTCAAGCTGAAGCCACGGTCACTGAAATCACTAGATGGAACTGGCCTAAAGCACTGTTACCTGCTTATCAGCCAGGAAACAACTGGAAACCAGCAAGTTTATTCTTTGGCTACCTCCAAGTCCTCCCACTAGCTTATTTAAGAATATCAAATTAATGCATAATGCAGAAAAGCAAAACTGAACCAATATGTACACCAAATTCTAGTTTTTTTCCTAGAAAAAAATCTATCTGCAAGAAAAAAAATCTATCTGTAAAAAATTAAAATATGTCAACAAAAGGTACCTCCATGTTCAAACATTATAACAACCTTCAAATCAACTGAGGCACAGACAGCTCATTGGTTAAGCAGCAAGAGAGGGAAGTTCTCAATAACACACAGGGAATTCTGACATTTCTGAGTGCTATGAGAAAAAGCAGAGAGGTATACTGCCTGGTTCCATTGTCCAGACTGTCCAGAAAGGCAAATCTAGACAAAGTGTTCCATAGCACGGCATTCTGGGTAAGGTGGAGAGTTAGCCAGATTGTATGGACAAATGTGTACTATGAAGTACATTTAAACAGGTATACTACAGAATCATGCTTCCATGATGCCATTAGAAATCACCTGCATAGGCCGGGCAGTGACACGTGCCTTTAATCCCAGCACTTGGGAGGCAGAGGCAGGTGAATCCCTGTGAGTTCCAGGCCAGCTTGGTCTACCAAGGGAATTCCAGTACTGTCAGGACTTTTACAAAGAGAAACCCTGTCTCGAAAAACCAAAAAGAACCGCCTGCGCATGCTGAGGAGAGCAACAAAGGGAGCAACAAAGGAAGACATTGCTTCCTCCCCCATGCCCTCCCCGAGCAGGGTTTCTCTGCATAGCCCTGGCTGTCCTGGAACTTGTTTTGCTTGGTGAGATAGTCCTGCTCCTGGCTGGAGTCTGTCTGCCTGAGGCTTAGTAAAGGTTAGACATGCACATTGGCGCCACTCTGAAATTTTGTTAATAATCAGTCACTCACTGGTCAATTGATTCTTCTAGGTAAAAGGTCCATTTGCTAAGTTCCTCCCCCTGCTGATACTCCTTCAACACTGGACTCTTGAGAAATTTCTCAAATACGACAAATACTTGGACAATGACTCCTCAGTAGAACTCCCAACTTACCTTTTTACCAGACTGTCAGTCATATAACACACACACACACACACACACACACACGCACGCACACACGCACACAAACACAAAGCAGGAACTGCTGAGTCATCAGTAGTCAGAGTTCTTACCTTCAGCAGGGCCCTGGCTATTGCGATCCTTTGTTTCTGCCCACCTGACAAGAACAAATGGTAAAGGTAAGCTTAACCAAAGTCTTGGCAAATTTTCCAATGAGACAAGGGACAATCTGAAGATAACTTTGATTTAACCACAACTGATGGGCATTACAACAGAAGTTTGTTTTCTAAATGTACTGTCTTACTAAATTAAAAAAAAACAAGCAATTACCATAGTTAATATATACTGAGATTCCCTTCACAGAAGACATTTTCTAAGTGCATTTGGCATATTAATCTATAACAATCATTCTTGGAGGCAGACCCTATGATTACTTTCAGTTTTAAAGGTAAAAACTGAGGCACAGCTAGGCATGGTGGCACAAACCTTTAATCCTAGCACTTAGAAGGCAAGTTCAAGGCCAGCCAGGGCTGCAGAGTGAGACCCTGTCTCAAAAACAAAGCAGCAATAAAACAACCAAACATGCCTCAGAAAAACCAGAGGCCCGGTGTGAAATGGCTCACAGCCGGCAATGGGAGAGCCTGCCCTGCACTGCTGTGAAGTCTTCACTTCGGCCTTTCCTCACACATTCCTCCTAACACAATGGCCAGCACACTGTGGGAACTTGGAACTCTGATGTTGGGTGCACGCCTCCATTGCTGAGGGTTGGCACACGGCCTCAGTCCTGTGGTAGCCTGCCTCCCTGCCCCACAGCAGTTCTATGTGTACATGAAGCTGGAGGTTACAAACCAGGGAATCCACTCTAGAAACAGGGGGAACGTTAAGATCCGGGCTTGAAACATGCAATCTAACCGTCTGCCTTGCATCTGGCTTCTTTTCATCCAGGACTCCACTTTCCAGCAGCCAGAACTCCCAGAGGCTCACACCTCCTGATGTGGGTTGTTGAATGAAACCCAATTCTACTTAAGGTGCTAACAGCACTCCTTTCAAGTTGACTGTGGATGGGACATCTTTATTCATGGTGATGCTAGGTAGCATGCCATTCATCCAGGTGATCATCATGTTCAACAGATGCTGAGGTACCATACTCGCATGGAGCCATCGTGGGATGCAAGGAAACCCCTCCTGGCCCTCTGAAGTAAGTAGCTGAGTGACCCAGAGTAGTCTTTGGAGCATCCTGGGGTAAGATCCTGGAGTAAACGCTAATGGCCTCTTCGAATGTTGTCCTCAACATCAACAAGTGTACTAAAAACCTATAATTAAGTTGTCTATTCTTTCAAACTGCAAAGGTGTTGGGTGCAGTGGTATATACCTATAGCTCTAGCATTTTGGAGGGTGAGACAGGAAGATTAAACATTCTGTGCCAACCTAGAGTAAACTGTGAGATTGTGCCTCAAAAAGCAAAAGGATTGAAGGACCTGTAGCTTCCTTGACTGCAAACTGAAGCATGAGAATACTGTTAAGATGTAAAAATATACAGAAATAATTCCAAGAGAACGGGGGCTCGCTTGAAAGATGAACCCCACTATGATTAATCTCCCATGATGTTCATCCAAAACACCAAAACATCTCCCTCCTGCTTCTTATCTTAATCATGCAAAATTACCACCATCTTTTTGTTTTATTTATCCTCTGTGATCTAACCTCAGAACTAGAAAGGATCATTGTCTGGTCTAGCTACAAGACTCCTTAGAGAATGGGAGCTCAGAACCTCAAGAAGAAACACATTTTAGCATTTGCACTGAAAAAAAAAGTTTGTGTCTAACCAAAAATGTGCTTCCTTTTAACTCCACTACAGGTCATACTTCACATTCTACAACAAGTCAGAATAAGCTTCCCTTTCCCCCAAGAATGTGGTACCCACAATGCTCAGTTGTCTGCTGGATTTGAAGATGTTCCAGAATGACCAATTCTGCCTCCCAGAGATAAAGCCTTTCAACATGCTTGGGCACAAAGGCCACATAAGGATGAAAGTCTTTTCACAAAGCCCTCAATGAAGAATGGGCTTTACATTTTTTAAGGGTCCTTTAAGGGAATAAGCACAGGCTAGTAGGAGTGTAGTTCTACGGTAGAATGCTTGGCTACAACACTCAGGTTCAGGACTCCATCTCTATCACTACACACAAGAAAGAGAGAGACTCTCTCTCTCTCTCTCTCTCTCTCGAAAGAGCAAGAAAGAAAAGAAAGGAAAGGAGAAGAGGATCATGTGTGTTTTCTGCTTTGTTTTTTCCTGTGTTGCTGAGAATTGAACCAGGGTCTTTGTGTATGCTAGCCAAGCGCTCTTGCTCTAAGCTACACCCTCAGCCTAAAGAGTTCACTCCTTGTTCTTTCTGGAAAACTCACTAGTCCCTGGTCCACACTGGAAAATAACAACATTTTTGTGGTGATATGAATATAAATGATTCTCACTGACTCATATATTTGAATGCTTCATTGCCAGGGAGTGTCGGAGTAGGATTAGAAGGATTAAGAGCTGTGCCCTTGTTGGAGGAGAGTTGCTAGGGGTAAGCTTTGAGGTTTCAAAAGCCCACACCAGTACATCTTGCGCTGGCACGCTCCCCCCGCCCCTCTCCCTGCGTTGGATCAAGATGCAAAGTTCTCAACTACGTTTCCAGCACCATGCCTGCCTGCCGCCATGCTCCCTACCATGATGATAATGTATTACCCTCTGAAACTGTAAGCAAGCTCCTAATTAAATGCTTTCTTTTTATAAACGTTGCCTTGGTCATGGTATCTCTTCACAGAAACAGAACAATAACTAAGACAACTTTTGATATTTGGTTTCTTTGGGATAGTCTCCTTTCCCTCAGGCAGGTCATCATCTACCACCTTGTCATGGCTCCTTTTCTGTATTTCCCTAGAGCCCCAGGCCACGCAGGACATCTCTTCTCAGACAGAAACAAAGGCTGTCATTGTGTACTACGCAGCAGTCCCAGGGAAGTTGTGGGCAGAAAGGGAAGGAAACACATCCTTTCAGAAAAGATGAAGGGATTTTCCTATGTTTGTCTAGAATTGACACTGGGCTGGAGAAATGGCTCAGGGGTTAAGAGCACTGGCTGCTCTTCCAGAGGTCCTGAGTTCAATTCCCAGTAACCACATGGTGGCTCACAGCCATCTGTAGTGAGATCTGGTGCCCTCTTCTGGCCTGCAGGCATTCATGCAGGAGGAACACTGAATACATAATAAATAAATCTTCAGTAAAGAGAAACAAAGGAAGGGAAGAAGGAAGAGAAAGGAAGGGAGGGAGGGAGAGAGGGAGGGTCAGTGTTCTGGGAACCAGACAAGAATTTCTTGCTTCTGTTACACAGCAGGGCAGTTACACACCTGTCAGGAGTGAGCCAACAAATAAGATTCAAGAACCACGTACCAGATAGAAGGATGCCCTTCTCCCCGACTACTGTGCTGAAGCCCTGTGGGAAGCGACGGATGAATTCTGCAGCATTGGCCACCTCTGCTGCCCTCTCCACTTGCTGGGCTGTGACTGAGGACGGGTTGTCAGCACCATAGGCAATGTTTTCTGCGACAGAGCAGGAAAACAGAACTGGCTCCTAGAATTGGAAACACAGCACATTTGTCAGAAATTTCAGATAGGCACCATGGGTACCAAGGAGCTGAGGACAGGCCTCAGCCAAGAGAGACACATGGTCCCAGAACAAGAGCTCTGCCTGGAGGCCCTGATCTTCTACAACCTTACATAGCCAATTTTATTTCAGTTTTTTCAATTATCTTATGTGTTCTTAATTTTATTTTTTGTTTTCTTTTTTATTGTTTTTATTGCACTATACATTTTTCTTCACTCCCTTCCCTCCTCTTCCCTTTCTACTCTCTCCCATGACCTACACACTCCCAATTTACTCAGGAGATCCTGTTTTTTTTCTCCTTCCTATGTAGATACATGTATACCTCTCTTAGGGTCCTCTTTGTTGGCTAGGTTCTCTGGGGTTGTGAACTGTAGGTTGGCTTTTTCTTTGCTTTATGTCTAGAAGTCACTTATGACTGAGTATATATTAGATTTGTCTTTCTGGGTCTGGGTTACCTCATTCAATATGGTTTTTTTCTAGATCCATTCATCTACATACAAATTTCAAGATGCCATTATTTTTTTCACTGTGTAGTACTCCATTGTGTCAATGTACCACATTTTCTTTATCCATTCTTCGGTTGAGGGGCAAAGAGTTGTTTCCAGGTTCTGGCTATTACAAATAATGCTGCTATCAACATAGGTGATCAAATGTCCTTGTGGTATGATTGAGCCTCCTTTGGGCATATGTCCAAGAGTGGTATTGCTGGGTCTTGACGTAGATTATTTCCTAATGTTCTGAGAAATCACCATACTGATATCCAAAGGAGCTGTACCAGCTTGCACTCCAACCAGCAATGCAGGAGTGTTCCCTTTAACCCACATCCTCTCCAGCATAAGCTGGAGTGTTTTTGATCTTGACCTAGGCAATTTTAAAAGGTCCAGTTTAGGGGCTGGCAAAATGTCTCAGGAGATAAAGGTGCTCATTTTTAAGTCTGACAACCTGAGTTCAATGAGCTCATTCCTTGAATTTACACAGTGAAAAGAGAGAACCAAATCCCCTAAGTTGTCATCTGACCTCCATGTGCACACTGTGGCATGTGCACACACACATATACACAAACAAATAATGCAACTTAAAGAAAAAGTATCAGTTTACCATGAACAAGACCAACTTGATCTGCTGTCTTCACCACACTGTGGAAAGGAGACCCCAAGATGGGTGCCCACAACTGCTGGTCCATGACAACCCTGTCAATCTCAGTGCCTCCTTTAGGGCTAGCAAGGCCCAAAGAACTCCAATCCAACTGTCTACCATCCATTACAGATAAAGGGCCCATGCCATCCATGCTTTCTGACATACAACCAGACACCACCACAGCATTCTGACAGAGCCCTGGGAAGCACACCGGCCTCTAGGCTCTCCTCTGCCCTCGTGATAAACATGCATACATGGGTATCTAGTCAGCACCCATGGTTACACCATCCAACCAAGCACAGGAGGGGTCCCCCCAGAGTGCAGGAACAGAAGGTGTGAGTGTTACTACAGGGTGCACAGTGGTGAGAGAAACTGGCTGTGATGCGGTTTTGTTGCTCCACGCAGTCCTGAGCAAGCAGCTTCATGAAAAGAAAGCACGCTTGATTCCCATGCCCAGGCACAGGGAATTGGGAAGAGCAGTGAGAGCTTGAGACTCTCCTCCCTCTAGACCCTCTACGCTCCAAGGGAGCATCAGCCTCAGCTCTCAATAAAAAGTCAGCGCTTCAACTGACGAAGTGTTTCGTGTCTTTGGTTTGTGGAATGGGTGTGATCCATCTGGAAGTCTGGGTCCCTCTCCTGAGAAACGTGAGACCAAAAGAAGCAAAGGAAGATGGGCATGGTGACACACGCCTTTAATCCCAGCACTTGGGAGGCAGAGGTAGGCAGAGCTCTGTGAGTTCAAGGCCAGTCTGGTCTACAAAGTGAGTTCTAGGACAGCCAAAGCTAGTACACAGAGAAACCTTATCTCAAAAAACAAACACAAAAAAGACCTGAGTGGTGGTGACACGTGTCTTTAATCCAAGCACTTAGGAAGCAGAGTTAGGCAGATCTCTGAGTTCAAGACCAGGAGTTCCAGCACAGCCAGGAACCAGGGAGGGGGG
>LOEQ01001524.1:166088-177304 GCA_001685075.1 Bramus lutescens
GGAAGAGCAGGCAATGCTCTTAACCTCTGAGCCATCTCTCCAGCCCCTTATTATTAAATTTTTGCAATGTTGGTTTTAAAGGAAGTACCAATTCATTATAATTGTTATAAGATGTAGTGTGGAACAGTTGACCTCCTAGTGTCCACACCTACTACACATTTGAATCAGCTTAGCAGCTTGGTGGTTCCCTGGTCAGCGCTGCACAATGTGAAACAGAAGGGGAATCGCAGCAGGGTTGGTTAAGACCCGAGCTGCCCTTGTCCTTTTTCCTTTTGGCTTCGGTTCTTCACACATATTGACAGATCTGCAGAGGGAAGCTTAGGGCTTGGGTGGAGTAAGCGAAACTCGACGTCATAGTGTTCGCCATCATCATCAACAGCACCACACAGTTTTCAGAGCTGAGGCTTTACCTTTTCTCAGTGTTTTGCGATTGAGTAAACGTGTCACCATAATGGAAACTGCATGTGCCCAGCGCTCTTTTCAGAAAGCCCTTGTGCATCAGTTTGCCTTGCTTGGGACTCCTGAAAGATAGATCTAGAAGGTATACTACATATGTCTTGTCTCACAACCCCATTTTTTTTCTTATCCCTTATTTCCATTTTGATTTGCATATGTGATTCCTTCTGTGGACATTGTGTTTCTCTTAAAAAAGGCCATTGAATAATGTTATCGCACTGAAATTTTTTATTGACTCCAGACTAAGGCAAATTGTTTTTCCTCTTTTATTCCTTAGTAAACATTTCAAGATTTCATAACATATATTATTATTTAAAATACAAGTGAGGATTTAAAACAAATGCTTTCACTATATATCTTATGTTGCCATTGAATTTGAGATCTTTTGGCCACAGCTTTCTAAGTACTGATATTAATAGCCAAGTGTAACCATATTCGGCCTATTTGTTTCAAATAGGATCTTGCTATGTTGTCCAGTCTCATCCTGATCTTGTAGATGGAAGTGTTCTTCCTCTTCCTGTTTCAGCCCCAGTGGTAGCTAATACTGCATACATGTTTTAAAGGAAAGCTGTTTTTGTTTTTCTTGCAATAGAATTTGGTCATGGCTGGATGTCTCTATAATGTTTAAAATTTTTCTCCCATGTAAGAAGTTCATTTTCACAGTTTGTTTTCTACAATCCAGGTTTTACTTGATTGGGCAAGACAGACATTGGTTGCATTTTATAATAAAAAACTCGAACTGCAGGAAGATATTGTTGAAAGACTCTGGGTCTATGTAGATAACATTCTACACAGCAGGAAATTACAGAATCTCCTGAAGAATGGAAAGACTGTAAATCTTCAGATTTCCCTTGTCAAGGTAAATCATGGTCTCTTCCGTTGACTTATGTTATGTGCATCCTTGTTAATTTCTCATTACTGCTTAAACTTGTTTGTTTCAGAATCAGTTATGTGAATATGTGGGAAATTTCAAGTTAGGGGAGGGAGAAGGAAGAAGAAATAATAGTATCCAAAAATAGAAAACCTTACTTTTAAAACAGGGCCTCTATATGTAACTCTGACTATCCTGGAACTTTCTTTGTAGACCAGGCTGGCCTAGAACTCGTAGAGATCTACCTGCCTCTGCTTCCTGAGTGCTGGGATTAAAAGCATGAACCACCTTGCCTGGCCTATGAACAGGTTTTTATTACCATCTGCTCTCAAACTCGTGGTCTTCTCTGCTTTGTATACCAAGTGCTGGGATTGCAGGTGTATACTGTCAGAGCCAGCTTTACTACTTTTTAACTGGAAAAGGTAGCTACCGTATTATAACTAGACTCACACACACAGACATTTGATGAGATTTTTCTGGGGGAAGATCAAAGATAATCTGGACAGGAATTATTTCAGTTTTTTTATTAAAATCACAAAAGTCTGAACTTCATTGTCAAAACAGTATTTTTCAAATGCCATAATAATTGCCATTAAAAACCAGTACTAATGAGCATTTAGTACATGACAGGCTCAAAGGGTATAAGGATATAAGTGGCCATACATAAATAGTAAATGGCAGAATTGGGATTTGAAACTAGATGTGTCTGGTTGTAGAGCTGTTCAACCAGAGCCTCACAGAATGGAATGGAACAGACTAGAGAACAAGGAAGTAGATAAGCTGCCAGTAATTCTTAAGACTACACCCTTCCCTGTGACACTGTTAAATAATAGGAACATTTTAAGTGGTCTTTGAAGGTAAAACTGAAAGATGAGTAGCTTTATATTTAAGAAATGATAGAACTTTTAAAATAATTGTATGTTTATGTGAAATATTACTTGAGGACCCATAAAACGTGAACACAAATTATGCTTTAGGGACTGGGTGTAGAAAAGTTTTTTTTATTGATCTATTTAATAAAATATTTGGTGGATACTGGTGATGATATGTTGACATCTTAGGATTCAGCACATTTGCTATGACTTTTAAGCTAGTACTTACTTGAGTGGAAATAATGATTGTTTCACGTAGTTGCTAATAGCTTAGCACCTCAGACAGCTTTGATTCTTAGATCTTTTATGACCAGGAGCAAATCACTGGCCTTATAGTAAATTTTGGGATCTGCCTGAATTTGTACCGGAATTTGGAATTTTGAAAGCTGGAAACAATGTGTCTGCTGTATGATAAAAAGAAAGGTACTTACTGGCATCCAATTAGCTATGTAATTGAGGGATGACCTTGAAGTTTTGATCTTCTGCCTATAGTGTTACATTATTTATGTTAATAAATAAAGCTTGCTTGAAGATCAGTGCAAAACAGCCACACTAGTCAACCAAACAGGCCAGGCAGTGGTGGCACACACCTTTAATCCCAGTAGCCCATACAAGTTAGCCGTAAAGGTCGGGCAGTGGTGGTGCACGCAGTAGAGAGGAATATAAAACAGGAAGAGATAGGTCTCAGTCTAAGGATTCATGGCGGCAGGTTTGTCCATTTTCAGTCTGAGGTAAAGGTAAGAGCCAGTGACTGGCTGCTTTGCTTTTCTGATCTTCAGGTTGAACCCCAGTATCATGCTACACTTGCCTGTTCCTCTTGTACTGGGATTACAGGCATGCACTATCACACTCAGTTTATGTAGTGCTGGGAATTGAACCTAGGGCTTTAAACATGTTAGGCAAGCATTCTACCAATGCAGTTACATCTCTTAGCACTGCTTTGATGTTTTTAATAGGAAAATGTAATGACTATAATATGTATATAGGACCACAGGATCATGACTCAAGTGCTACCTGATGACATCTGAGATAAGCTAAAGATTTAGTTAGGGTCTATACCTTTTCTTCCTATTGGGTTGCCTCATCCAGCCTTGATACAAGGGTTTTTGCCTAGTCTTTATCACATCTTATGCCATGTCGATTGATATCCTTGAGATGCCCTATTTTCTTTTGTAGGGAAACAGGAGAAGTGGATCTGGGGTAAAGGGGAGGTTAGGGATGAGGGGACTGGAAGGAGTGGAGGGAGAGGAGACAGTGGTTGGGATGTATGAGAGAAGAATAAATAAAAAGAAAAAAATATTGACTACTGACTTAAGCTTTGCAAAACCTCTTGGAATTGGATGGCACTAAATCTTTTCAGAATTGATATTGACAGGAGATGGATGTGTGAAGAAATTAGAACAGACACTTTCTCTTTTATTGATGCATTAAGTAAGTATCAAGTTCATGTTAGAGGTAAAAAGTCTGGTTGTTTCTCATCAAAATGGGAGAGGAATGATTGATTCTTTCACACTTTCTGAGCAAATGTAGCTTCAGGGTAGTCATGACCTTTATTTCGTTCTTAATACACAGGTTATAAATGAGAGACTAGCAGAGTTCTCACTTGCGGGATCCCAGAAGAATGTCTGTGCCATCCTGAGTTGCTGCCAGGGCATCCTCTCAACACCTGCCCTTGCTGTCATCTACACAGCCAAACCAGAGCTGATTGTAGCCTTGCTGAGCCACCTTTGCTGGTCAGTCTGCAGACAACCAGAAGGAGCCATGACAGCCCAGCTATTTGAAGTCATTCATCTGGCTCTTGACCATTACCTCAAGCTTCAACAACAACAAGCCAACCCCAGACGTGTCTTTGCAGATATGACTGGCCACCTCTTCCAGCCCTGCCTAGTCCTGAGACATTTGCTTTTTGGGGGCACGTGGACACAGGCTGGTCAGGGCCAGCTACGGCAGGTATTGAGCCGAGATATCAGGAGTAAGATTGACACGGTTCTTCGAAGCGGTGTTTTTCGACATGATTTACTCTCATCCTATAAAGAGGAGCTCTTGGAACAGCACCAAGACAACATAAAGATGGGGGTTCTGAAGAGTCTTCTCACTCCAATGGAAACTGTGATTAAAAGGCTGGTAGAGCCTGACTACATCAAGTCAGACCTGCATGCTTCGGTTGTGGCAAACTCAGTGTCCTTATTGTACAGACTCTTTCTGGACTCATACCTTAAGGAAGAAAACCAATTCCTTTGTTTTCAGGCTCTCCCCAGGTTGTTTGGCTGCTTGCAGATTTCACACCTGAAAGAGGGACAGATGGAAGCCCTAACCCTATCAGAATGGACCACAGAGCTTCTAGCTGTAGAGCAACTGCTAAATTCAGTGGCCACCACCAACATCTACAATGTGGCTGCTGACAGGATCCGACATGGCGAAACACAGTTCCACTTCTACCGCCATGTGGCTGAGCTGCTGATCAACCATTCACAAGCACCTGTGCCAGCTTGGTTTCGCTGCCTCAAGATTTTAATGTCTCTGAATCATTTGATTTTAGAACCAGACCTAGATGACCTGTTGTCTTCAGCCTGGATTGACGCAGAAGTAACAGAATTTCGAGCTAAAAAAGCCCAGGAGGTACTTATTAACACTGTCTTCCAGACATATGCCAAGCTCCGACAGATGCCACGATTGTTTGAAGAGGTTTTGGGAGTGATCTGCCGTCCAGCGGCGGAGGTACTGAGGCAGCCTCTGCTTGCCTCAGGCCCCTCTATGGCTCTCTGTGCATGCCTCTTGGAGCTGCCACTGAGTCAGATCCTGGATACATGGTCCCTTGTACTAGATAAGTTCCAGTCTTTAATCATGCCCTGTTTGCAGAGTGACACTGACATGACTTTGAAGGCATTGTCCCTGAGCTCTCTGCTCCATTGTATCATGTTCAACATGCCGAGTCTGGACAACAGCATGCCTCTGCCCACCATCAGACAGACACAGTGCATAATGGAGAGGATGCTGAAAGAGCTTGTGAGGCCCCTTTTGGGCCTTCTCGTGGACCTCTGGAGCTCAGAGTCTGAGCTGTGGCAACAGAAGGCGAGTGACTCTGCGCTCTTACTCTCTTACACCTGGGCTCAAGTGGACACTACTCTCAGTTTGCACTGCAGCCAGTATCATTCTCTGGCAGGGCCCCTAGCTGGGGCTGCTCTGGATGCCTCAACCCTCCCTTTGTTGCTACCAGGTGTGGAAATGCAGCTTTGGAAGAAGGTGGAAAAGTGTATAGTTCAGTCCAGGTCTCTCAGTAGGTACTGCTTAGAACAGCTGTACCTGCAGAAGGTGAAAAGGACTCTGATGCGGACTAGTTCCCAGTCTAAAGAAGCCCTTCAAACCTTGAGGGATGACGCTGCCCGCATTCTGGAATCTAGCAGAGACTGTTTAAGTCAGAAGACAGTAGTTGCCTGGGATAGGCAGGTGTCAACAATGAATGAGTCTACATATCCTGTAGCACACTGGCACTTGATCGTATCAAACCTCACAGTTTTAATACCCTACCTTTGTTTGGATGATGTGAAATATTTGGCCACTGTCCTGTTAAGAACTTTACCAGCAAATAAAGCCCAGGAAAGCTTGGCCCATGGTGAGCCATACATCACACTTGAGACAGTATCCACAGCCCTCCTGCACAGCCCCCTTTTTCCAGAGATGCCGTCCCTCCATTCTGCCTTCCTGATGTGTATTACTGCAGAATGTTCTAGAATTCTGTGCTCTGGTACCCATAGTGATCTGAGTCTTATTAGTCAGCGGTTTCCCTGGCTTTTTGAAAAGGACCACCACACATTTGTGGCTCACTGGGAAAACAAAATAGCAAAAGTTGGACTTGAAGATGTAGAACCAAGAAGAGAATTTGCCCAGAATTTTCTGTCTATGATCAAGAATGGCTTTCCTATCAAGCTGGATGAAGAGCAGCTAAAAGTCCTCCTGGAACTCTTACAAGTCATCTCCACCCTTCACCTGTACAGCCTCATGCCATCTTACCATGTGCATATATTTTTCCTGTTATTCTCCATGTCTATCTCCACATTGGAGCATTGCTCTTGCCCACTAGCCCTCCAGTACTTGGTGACATGCTACCGACTCCTTAGTGGTCTGCAGAGGGGAAGAAATGCCCGCTCTGTGTTCAGGGTCATGTATGTTAGTGACATCTTTGAGGTTGTGCTGACCTCACTGTTGCAAGCCAGCACAGAATTTCAAGTTAAGGAGGATGACCCCGATTGGCTACAGCTTCTTCAAGTGTTAGGGATGTTCTTGGAACAGCTAATGCAGATGCTTATCCAAGTAAAGCTGAGCTTGGTGCTCAATTTTGGAAAAATCACTGCCTTCCTCTCAAGATGTAGTAAGGGAGCTTCCAGCAAAGAATTGAAGATCCAGAGCCTTCGGTGCAGGCAACTGCTTCTAGTGGCTCTAACCAAGCTGTGTCAAAGTTTGGGGCCTTATGTTAAGGAGCGAAGGCACCTACTGGAGGCATCAGCAGCACTACCTGAGCTGCTGCAGCAGGCCATGATGCAGATGGGTGCCATGCTGCGTCTCTGCCTAGTGCCTGGGACTACAGGCCGCCGCCTGCCTTCAGTCCTCCTCTCAGCTGTCCCCACGCTTTTAGAAGTAGACCTGAGCCAACACCTTCGGGAAGGACAGCCCCAGATTTCTCAAGTAGTGGATACGGATAGAACAGTGCTTTCTCATGTGGCCCTTTACCAGGATGTCTACATTCAGTTGCTGGAGGAGTTGCCCGCCCTGTCAGGGAATAATCAGTCTTTCCAGGCAGCCTTGCAGTTTCTAACCTTGTTCCTTTTGGCCCCAGAGCTTCATTCCAAGGAGAACTCTGTTTTTGCTTCCATCTTTCATTCTGTGCAGAAAGTTCTTACAGGTAAGGTGGGTTTTTTGTTTTTTAATTATGTGTATGGATATTTTGCCTACATATATGTCTGTGTACCATGTATATGCCTGGTGTCCTCAAGCCAAAGGATCGTGTTAGATTCCATGGTCTTGAAGTCACTGATGGTTGTGAGCTGCATGTTGGTAGTAAGAATCAAACCTGGATCCTGAGCATTCAGCCAGTGCTCTTAACCACTGAAAAAATCTCTCCAGCCCCAGTAAGGTATTTCTCTCTGAACTGATTCTGGGTTGCAGAGGCTTAAGTCAAAGGGACCTCCATGGCCAAGTTACCGTGTTTCATCTCTTAAGTTTCATATGCCTGTCACTTCAGCATGTCCTACTGGTGTGTACCACAACTGCCCGGGCCTCCCCGCCACCTGGCAGCTTCAGAAGGTAGCACATGAGCAAGCTTGCCCTGTAGATATGCATCTGGGACATCATTTTCTCTCTATATATTGGCATGTGTAAGCAGTCACCTTTCCAACTTTCCCTCCCCTGTGCACACTATACCTTTCTAGTCTTCTCAGGTCCTCTCATATTTTAGGGATTATTTTGTGTACATTCACTCCTGTTTGTTAGAGGCACAGTCTTACTATGTAATGGCTGACCTGGAACTTATATAGACCCGGCTCATCTCAAATTCCACACCTAGAATTTTTTTTAAGTCATGTATGTTTGTGTGTGGGTGTGTGCACATAAGAGTGCAGGTGCCTGTAGAGTCTAGGAGAGGGCTGCTTATTCTCTGGAGTGCACATACGAGTGCACAGCTGTAAGCTGCCCAGCATGGATGCTGGAACTTAATTTAGGTTTTCTATGTGAACATTATGTGCCCTTAACCACTGAGCCATCTCTCCAACCCCCATTCATGGTTTAAGGGCTACTGTTCTTGTTCTTGGCCTTTAATTTGCTCTGGCCACAGTTGACTCACTCAAATGGATCATCTCACCTGGGGGAAACTCCTATACAGGCCTATAGTGCTATAGATGAACTTTGAAAATTACATAAAATCTTTTTTCCTCAGCACCCCAATCAGTGTGCTCAATTGCATGTGTGTGTGTGTGTATATTAAAATAGACTCATCTATGTCATCTCTGTTAATGAGTTTCGCCCTTTTAGGCAGCTAAGAACTCAGACCAGTGAGAGAGCTGATGTCTTCCAGCCCAAAACTGACCCTGAAGTTGTATAGATCAAAGGTTTAGGGATTCCTATATAGCTATTGAAATGTTATGGAAATTATTTAGAATCATCTAAAAATATTCATGTTAAAAAATATAGTATGCCAGATATTGGTGACTCATGTCTTTAATCCCAGCACTCAGGAGGCAGAGGCACATGGATCTCTGAGTTTGAGGCCAGCCTGGTCTGCATAGTGAGTTTCAGGGCAGATTCCAAAAGCTACAGACAAATCCAATCTCAGGAAAAAAAAAATTACAAAATTATTGTGTTTGGAAGGGAGTGGTGATGCACGCCTTTGATCCTAGCACTCCAGAGACAGAGGCTGCATAACAAGTTCCAGACCAAGGGTACATAGTAAGGCCTTTGTCTGAAAACCCAAACATTAATAAAATAAAATCTTAAAAAAGTATATTAAATAGAGTCACTTCCCAAAGCAGACAAAGATGAACAGGCCTGATATCTTCTTGAATCTAGCCAGTACTATCACAGGTGGCAGAGGCTTTCTTTTTAGGTTTTGGGGTTGCTGAGGGGCTAGAATAGGAAGTAGGTAGTCTTTTGAGGTTAGACTTCATGGGGATGAGGGGCAAGAGTACATGTTGAGTAGAGTTTGGCTGAGTTGATTTGCACAGAGAAGCTACAAGGGTGCAGGACCTTTAGGAAGTGAAGCCACCTGGTCTGCCTGGGCCAGTACCAGAGCCGAGTGTGTGGACTGAACAGTGCTGCTGTTGTCTCCGTCAAAGACCACTCTGTCTGGATTCGAGTGTGAATGAACTGAAAAGACCCTGACTGTGATGGTCTATCTTTCTCTGTTAATAACTCAGGGATTGGTGCTTCCCTTACTAGAATTAACATCAAAGTTTTTGTTAAAGCTTTTGACGGCATTCCAAGTGAGTGTCTTAAGATGGCAGCTAGCATCTGAAGCTGTGGCTACTGTCAGTTTGTTAAGCAGAACTTCTGTATCCCCTTTTCCTACCTCTAGTGAGATGAGGCAGCTCTAAGCCTCGCTTTTATATCCCTGGACCTGTGATACCCCAAACCTCTGGAACAGAGCCTCAGATACAGGGAGTCCAGCATGTTTACATATATGAACTGTCAGACTGTCTAGTGAGCAGTCTGGAAGAATATTAAGTGAGGTGAGGCACAAGGCACTGGGGAAGGAAGGGAGGATAACATGAAGGTTGTTTTGAAGAACTGAAAAGTAGCAGTATAACAGCTTGTGGAGGTGCCCCTGCCCTCCAGTGGTGCTAAGGGGGCATTTCATAAACAGGGACTTTTATGAAGAATGCACTCAGGCAATAGAATAGATTGCTTTAAGGGAAGCCAATGCCTTAGAGCTGGCCTTCTGTATAGGAGTATCTCTGCTCTGGCTGATTTGGGCTTCATAACAGTCAGATAACCATTGAGGCTGCAGAAGAAAAAATATGGGATACCAAAACCCAACCTGAATTTGGTATTGGGGTTAGAGGATACATGTAAGCCAAGTGAAAGTGGCCTTGAAGTCCAGCCAGGCAAGTGTGGGTAGTAAGCTCTCCTGGAGAGGCTCTCCAATAGGTTATATGTTCTTTTATTTGCCGGTGACAGGCATCTTTTGCTGATGTGTTCATTTTACTGATTAGTAAATTGGGGCTGAAAAAGGCTATGAATCTAGGTCTTACAGGTTGTAACCTGTGACTTAATCGGTCAGAGCCCTCAGTCTCTATCCTCTTGATTGTAAATAACACAGATTGAGAGGCAGAATGTATTCTAGTAATGTGTGGCAGTCTGAAACACCTGAAGGATGGATAGGTCAATGTTGGAGGGCTTGAATATCCTGTCTTGGGCTTTATTGCAAGATTGTGGGTCAGTGACGTTCTAGAAAACACCTGATAGACCTAGTAGACAGTCCCAGGAATGTCAAGGTTCTTTTTGTCTTTTCAATACTTCTGGATGACCGGAACAGTGAGGTGTTGGTTGCAGCAGGAAGACTGGGGATGAGAAATAAAGAAAATGAAAGCAGTAGCTGGGACCAGGAGATCCTACACAAACCAATGACTTATGCCAAGTAAGTTTATTAAGAGATGCAGCATCAGACATACTATTTGCAGGGGTAGGTATGGGAGTGGATGGCCAAGTTCAGAAGAGAGCTAAGTCAGACAGTCTTGGCAAAGAGAATGAACATTGGATACCTCAGACATAGCTGTCTTAGGACTGATAACAGCCCAGAGGAAAAGAGTTTGGGTCCCCAGAAGCTGTAATTTTGACTCTTTTGAGGCATTGGCTTCAGTTTTTTACCAGCCTTCCCAAATCCACTCCTGGACAAGGATACAGAACTTAAAGTTCGCATTGCCCTTTCATTGGAGCCTCTACAAATGTCTAGGGTTAGTCTGACTCTTCCTACCTGGGTATTAAATACTCCACTTCTCACCCATCCTGATTGTATAAGGGAGGTAAGAGATAAAAATCGCCACGTGTCTGCTGTGGTCCCGCACTAACCTGAGCATATTGGCATTTTCTGTGTGCATACATTGTACATAGGTACAGCTCTGGGTAAGAGAAGGGCACCACAGTGAGCACCTGTTCCTCTTTTTTCACCAGTATTTGGTTGTACAGTTACACACCTCAAGTTATTAATGGCTGCATGGTGTCATCATATGGTTACTTTGTAGTTCATTATCACTTATAAATCAGATCTTAACACTTTTGGCGTCTTCCTCCAGGTCCAGGCATTCCTGCACCAGTCACTCAGGATATTGAGCCTCACTTAGAAGCCTTGCTCACCCAAATGTTTGAGGCTGGGACAACAGAGCAGTTTGGGATCATACTGCAGTCTATTCTTCAGGGGCTGGACATCACTCAGGCATGGAAGTCTGATCAGCAGGTGGATACCTTCTTTCTTTTGTTTGACTGCAGGTGAAAGGAAGGATTGTTTTGATGGGGTTTTTTTTGTTGTGGGT
>LOEQ01001524.1:213386-226367 GCA_001685075.1 Bramus lutescens
AGGTGCCGAGGACTGGCTGGAGGCTCCAGTGGCCTTCAGGCAAGGACTTGCACACCCAACTGCACCTTTCATGAAGCCTCTGGGTGGTGGGTGGGCGTGGGCTGGAGCGTAGCTCAGCCTTGGCTACCAGATGCGACACCGCTTCCTGGGGTGCATGGGGCTGCCTTGTGGGCAGTGAAATGCCTCAGAGAAGGCGGCCAGGTTCTGTAGTGAGCCCAGTACCCTGTGGACCAGCAAGTCCAAGGAGGTTTGAGATGAGGGAACGGGCCAGGGCAGGGGTAGGCATGCGTGCTTGCTTGGGGACTAAACACTTGCCTGTACTTAAGAGGACTGTGGACATCTGTCTTGATGGATTGGATGGCAAACTCAGGCCTGTAGGACCCGCACCACACCTAGAGGGGCATGGATGGCTTGGTTATGGACCTGAGGGCTGGAGCACTGCTCTCTGCTTAGAGAGATCAACAGATTCCTTCCTTCCTTCCGTATCTGCTGCCTCCTCCCCAGCTGGCTCCCAATCCCCAGCTTCAGCCTTTCTCTCGGAAGCCTGCCAAGCCTACTGGTTCTGGTTTTGGAGTGTGGCAAGCTCATGGTGCCCTTGGATGTACCCTAGAGTGGGCCCTCCAAAGCTGTGGGTGTCAGGAGCAGGACTAGAAGTTACCTGGGCATAGTTGACAAAGAAAAGCTGGGCATAGGTCAGGTTCAATCCTGGCAGTTGCTGATCCTTGCCGCCTTCAGACAGCCACTGTAGGTAAGCCTGCGAGTACCAAATTGGTCCAGCCAGGCTCTCAGAGAGCCCCATGCAGAATAATCTGGTTCCAGGACCTTCCCTAGATGGGAACCCTGCCTCCCTAGCTTAGGGCTGCTGTGTACAAGCCAGATAATTCTTCTGCAGCCCTCAAAAGACTGATCCAACAGAGCTCTGTGGGACCCTTGGCCATATAGCTGCCACCTGAAATCCACCCATCTGGGCTCCTGGTACCTGGTGCTCTATTCCCAAGGCTAGAGATGTGGGCTGCTCAAGCCCATGGTCATGTTGTCTCTGCCCTAAATACTCTAGGAGACAAAAAGGATTCCTACACTTGCTCATGTGGGAAACGGGTGAGATATCAGGTTTACAACCATGGGGTTTGGATTTCTGCTTCCTCCCCAGTCCAGTTGGAGTGTTTTTAGGACACAGCCCTAGTTTGGGCATTGCCCTACCATGCTGCGACTGCCTCAACTCTCTCCGAGGATTCTGCCAGGGCTCACCTTGTATGCCTGTCGCACCCCACCATTGTCAGCGATGTTCTCCCTGAGGGTGCTGAATCCGTTCACCTGCACGAAAGAGACAGAATGAGGGGGCAGCCTGGCCTTGGCCCTCCTCTTGTCCCACAGACCTCTGTCTGGGGTGCGTGCAGGTGTGGGGCCACTGCAGTCCTGGTGACAGGCTTACGTTCTGGTTGCCGGCCAGTTCCCAGGAAAAGTTGCTGTACTGATAGACCATGCACTCCGACTGTTTGCGGAAGTGCTGGGCTGAGAAGTTACTCCACCAATCCAGCATGTTGCCATTCTTGTCGAAGTTCCGACCTGGGCGGCAGCAGAGGACACAAACACTGTCCCCCAAGACCCCACTCTCACTGCCCTCCCGCACCCCTCTCCAAAGGCCAGGCCAGTGCTAGATTTCAGGGGTTTCGAGCACACAGCACCATGTTGAGGGCTGCTCAGGAGAGCTTCCATGCCATCCATCCCATCCTTGCCCCTGATTAAGACCAGGAGTCTCAAATTCAGGGGGTCTAAACCCAGGTAAGGGGGGGCACATGGCTACCCTCACATGATACCCCTGGCCGAGCCATATGGGAAAACCAGCTCAGACATCACAGGTGGTGTCAGGCCCTAACAGTAAAACAGGGAAGCCGCTCCGGGGATGGAGACCAGGCAAAGCCCCTGTCCAGCTAATCTACTGAGAAATTGAATGGATGATCCCTGGCTGCTCAGTAGAGGGGTGTGTGTGTGTGTGCGCGCACGCGGCTTACAGGTGTATCTGTGATTGGGCACTCCCCTATGCCCCTTTACCATTGTCGTCAAAGCCGTGTGTAATTTTGTGTGTGTGTGTGTGTGTGCGTGCGTGCGTGACTTACAGGTGTATCTGTGATTGGGCACTCCCCTATGCCCCTTTACCATTGTCATCAAAGCTGTGTGTAATCTTGTGTGTGTGTGTGTGCGCGTGCGCGCAGTTTACAGGTGTATCTGTGACTGGGGCACTCCCCTATGCCCCTTTACCATTGTTGTCAAAGCTGTGTGTAATCGTGTGTGTATGTGTGTGTGTGCGCGCGCGTGACTTACAGGTGTATCTGTGATTGGGCACTCCCCTATGCCCCTTTACCATTGTCGTCAAAGCCGTGTGTAATTTTGTGTGTGTGTGTGTGTGTGCGTGCGTGCGTGACTTACAGGTGTATCTGTGATTGGGCACTCCCCTATGCCCCTTTACCATTGTCGTCAAAGCCGTGTGTAATCTCATGCCCGATCACCATCCCGATGCCCCCAAAGTTCAAGGCCTGTGGCTGGTCCTTGCTGAAGAAGGGTGGCTGGAGAATACCGGCAGGAAACACTGTCCCAGAAGGGTGACAAACAGAAGCTGTGAGTGACGGTGCCAGGCTCAGGCGGGCACCTCTACTGGGCCTGCCATCTAATGCTGCAGCCTAGGAAGTGGAGGTTAGGAGTCCCTGCGCAGTGTACAGATAGGGACACTGAGTTCAGAGACTAAAACGGGAATGCTGGATTGGTGATCCATGCCCATTTTCCTCCCACCCACCGCTGCTTTCTTAAGAAAGTTCTCTGATGGTTCCTCTGTGTTCCTTCCAATCTATGACCCTAGGACAACATGAAAGAGACTGGAACCCACTCTCTGAGGTTAGACTGGGAGTTTCCTAAGCAAGGGCAGGGGCTGTCCTCTGGCACTAGAGAGGCGAGAAGGGCTTACTAATCTGGTTTCTGTTTGGGGAGTAGAAGGCGTTGACCACTGCAGCCCCAATGATCCAGCTGTGGTGAATATACTGGTCATTTGGGGTCCACATCTGCCAGGACCCTCCCTATGGTCCCCTCTGCCCTGGCTGACCAGATCCTGCCCTGAAGAGCCCCCAAAGCTGAGGAGGGGAAAGGGCTTAGGTCTAGTGTCCTCTTGAGCTGGCATCAGGCCAGACTCCTGTAGCCACCCCTAACCAGTAGGTAAGTTCTGCATGCCAGGCTAGCTTCCTAGTCATTCCACTCACAGGCTGTGGTCCACTTTTTCCCGAAGCTTCTTGAGGCTCCGCTGGGCACTGGCCTTGAGGTTCTGAAGCCCATTCTCGAAATACAGATCCTCTGAGAATATCAGCTATGAGGAGAACAGGGCTTGATATGACGGGCACTCAGACGGAGTCCCCAAGAGTGTTAGAGGAAGGGCTGAAGGTTGGGGGAGGGTCTCCAGACCCTCAGCTGGCATGTGGCCCTCAGGCTCCTGGAGCAGCTAAGTGCAAGGTTTAGTTTCCCTAGGCCTCAGTTTCTCTGTGAGAGTGAGATTAGAGTCCCTCTAGGGCGTAGAAGTGTGTCTAGGTGAGCAACTGTAAGAAGAGAAGGATGCCTGACATGGAGAACCCCCTCTCCAGGGGTTCAGGGCGGGGGATGGGGCCAGGCAGAGTTCCCAAGGGTACGCACATCGGAGTATTCCTCATCCAGGTGCCTATTGTTTTCTTCCAAGATATAGTCAGGGTAGCCGATCTGTTCCCGGATGTTCATGGCCTGCACAGGGGCAGCTAGGGTCATCCACCATGGGAGGTCCCTAGTCCTACATGCTAGCTTTGTTCCCTGCTGTGTCAGTAAGGGGATAACAGGCATGTTCCCTCTATCAGCTTGCAGAAGCAGACACGTAGGTGGGGTTCTGTGTGGGTGCTTGGGAGTCCAGTGACAGTGGCTTGTCCCCAGACCTAGAGGAGCCTGGGTAGATCCTAGTCCCAGACCACGGAGCCTCCTGTTTCCTGGGGATTTCCTGGGGCACTTCCCCTCCCACCAGGGCTGTTTCTCCAGCATGGGGTCCTGACCACGGGAACTTTCCTTCAGGTCTTCACACAGGTTGTAGCTCACCCACCTTTTCCTGGGCCTTCCTCTTAGATTCCTCATCCATCCAGTTCAGCTCATCCAGGGTATCCACAAATACAGATCTTACCTTGTCAATCAGCTCTTTGACCTGGGGGAATGCATATCCTCATGTCCTAGGCTGGCTTAGGGGGCATGACCAGAACTCCAGGCTTGGTCTCACCTTTAGGATGAGACCACTGCTGTTCTGTCCCTGACTTCCTAGAGGGGTGTGGCATTGATATGGGGTAACTATTCTGGCTCACAATTGGAGCCTCACAGGTGGGTTGGAGGTTTGCTTGCCCAGGGCTCAGAACCCACACATACAATCTGTGCCTATCCCAGGGACCTAACAGGGTCCAGGACTGGAGTTCATGGTCACAAGCACCCGGGGGCAGGGTTTCTCTTGGCCTTCCTCTGTTCTGGTGGGCACTGGGATTAATGCATGTCCCTCTGCCACACATGGGAGTCACTGGGTAGGGTGGTGGTGATGGGGCTGGTATCCTTGCCAGGAAGCTGTCCCAGGGTGAGCTTGAGAGCTGCCCTGGACAGAGCCCATTTGAAGTCAAGGTTACACACCATGTCCTTGCTGTCCTTGGAGAAGGCCTCCTTGATGTAGAGGGAGCCCACGGCACTCTCCATGTTGCTGTTGACGTAGCTGACACACTCCCGCCAGCGCACCTCCTCCACGGTTGTACCATACAGCGCCTGGCGTGTTTATTCATTCAGTCACTCACGCATCCTATTCCATGTGCCAATGTTTAACTTTCCCAGGTCATATGTGGGTTCCCTGAGCTTGTGAGGTGAGGCAGGCAGATCCTCCCACCACAGGCTTCAGGGTACCCAGAGGGGAGACACAGGATGACTCAGACCAGATGCTGGCTGTGGACATGAGAAGACCACTACTCTGGAAAAGCTAGGGTCCCACTCAGACCCTGTCCTCACCCCCTGGGCCTGGTGGTTTGCCTGGACACTACCCAAAGCTTCTCCTCATCTCTTCGTGTCTTGAGAGTCAAACTGACCTCTATTGAGCAACTCCCTACCCTGCCTGGTCCCTCCTCTGGTCACACTTGGTTTTCGATCGACAGCCTCGTTATTGCTTTGTTGGCGGTCCCAAGAGGGCAGGAACCTTTTCTCAGATCCCAGTGATGACAGGGCACGCACGGCTCATGGCTTAAGCTGAGCATCATGAGGTGGACTAAGGACACACTCACCTTGCGGTAGCTCACTCTCGCTTCTTTGAATCTCTGGCTCAGGCTGCTGATGCGATCCAGCACCAGGCGCCAGATCAAGTAGGTTCTGCATGGTCCTAGAAGAAGCAGAGGTGTAACGGGACAGGTGAGCGGCTTTCTGCCAAGGGAGGAGACACAGGTTAGCCAGCAGGTGCTACGCCAAACAGAGTTCAAGATTCTCTTAAGAACTGGCTTGTTTATCCCTCATGCTTGATAGGATTCCTGTCACCAGGGTGAGGCACCATGGGCACCAGAATCGAACCTCTGTGTTCCTCACGCCTGAGAAGTTCCTGGTGGTATCCTCTCCCGAAAGCAGAAACTGTGTGTGTTGTGTGTGTTGGGCAGGGACAAAGTTGCTGTGGAAAGTTCCCCTTCCCAGCCTCACCGTGCTGAGTAGATGTCAATGATAGACTCAAGGTTCTGCAGGTAGGGGATGCCATAGACCACCACCTCCTCATCTGGTAACAGATCAATTTGGACAGAGGACAGCACACTTTGTATGAAGAGGGTCCAGTTAAACCCCTGTAGAGAGAGAGGTGGCAGGAAGCGAGAGGTGGGGGAAAAAGGGAGGGTGGACCTCTGTGCATCTAAGAAACTCAGCTTCCACTGAAGAACAGTGAGAAACAGGTGAGAAAGGACTGTTAAGAATCAAGACAAAGAGTAACATTTCTCCAGAGCCTGTGGGCTATGAGATTGCTAAGAACCTATGCAGAATATTTGAAAATGAAGTGTAGTTGGGGAAATTACTGGGCAAACACAATTTAGCAAAAATGATCAAACTAGAACATATGCTAGTCTTATATGTTACATAAGTTGGGTAGTTTTCTATTTTGTGTACAACTTTTTTCGGTATTTATGTGAAAATTAACATAAGCCTCATGCATGCAAGGGCCGTACGCAACCATTAAACTCTCCTAGCCCCACAGTCATGTTTGTTCTCAGTGAATCGGCCACACTGCTGAGATTAGTGGTGGTATTTTAACTACTTCGAAAAAAATTATCTTGAGACAGGGTCTCTAATCAGGCTGGCCGTGAACTTCTTTGTGTAGCTGGCAATACTCTTGAACTTTCTCTCCTCTCTCTCTCTCTCTCTCTCTCTCTCTCTCTCTGTGTTCCAACTGCCTGAGGGATTAAAGGTGTGCACCACCAGGCCGGGCTTGAATTTACTGCTTGATTAAAGATTTATTTTAACTTTTCTGATGTGTGGTGGTGGTGTGGGTGGGTGTAGGTACCCACTGAAGCCAGAAGAGAAGCACCGAATTTCTGGAGCTGGAGTTACAGGTGATTGTGAGCTGCCTGCTGTGGGTGCTGGGGACTGAACTCTGGTCCTCTGAAAGTGCAGGTTTCTTAGTTGCTGAGCCGTCTCTCCAGCCCTGACCTTCAAATCTAGGGGCCCCCGGTGGCATGTGGAACACAAGCTGGAACCAGGGCTCTCTTGGAGTTCGCCCGTCTTGTGCAGAGCTATGGATCCCAGTGTTGATTTATATGTTCTAGTTGGGAGGAAGAGGCCGCAGGCCCAGTCAACTACTTCTGACCTGGGCCCTGTCCTGTTTGTACCCTGACCTACAGAGGAGGCCTGTCGCAGGGCAACAATGGATGTCCCCCTAGAATGTTTTCACTGTGCTCATTTAAAGGCATTATCTGCCTGGATGCCAGCCCTACAGTCCCTTTAATGTCGGAGTAGCTTTGGGGGGGTGGGATGAGTATCCAGGTGGGTTGGGGCTGAGCCCGTGCTACTTCCTGGCTGGTGCTTGGGTCTCACCTTCAGACCAAACCTGTCCTGCAGCTCCACCAGGTCCATCCTGTGGTACAGGGCGGTGACATCATGCCTTTCCTCCTGGGGGACTGTGGCCTGCGTGGGGACCAGGGGTCACACCGCGTGGCACTCAGCACCTAGCCCAAGCCTCCCAGCGTGGCCCTGCCTCACATAGGCCAGATGTGCCTCCAGTGCCAGCACCTGCGCCATTTCCTTCTCCACCAGAGAGTTGTCATTGGGCAGGTTCATATCTTTCCTCAGCATGGTGGCCACTGATACCATGAACTGCAGGTAGGCTTCCCGCACCTGGGCCAAAGGATGATGGATGGAGCTGGGCGGCTTTGGCCACCTTGGCCACCATGGAGCACTCTGTGGGGTGGGGGTGGTATGTGACATTATGTGGCCCCTAGAAACTTGCCCCTCTAGCTTCCCCAACAGATTCTGGTACAGACAGCCCAGAACAGAGCATGGAGACTGTCCACACCACACCCCGCTGTGACTACTGTCTCCATCCCATTCTCTAGGAATAAGCCTGCATGATGGCCTCTGTATTCTGTAGTCTGGGTCTACTCCCTGAACTTGGTATGGAGTCACAAGGCTCTGGCCATGCCAGACAGCTCAGGACCAAGTTCTAGTCCCCACTCCATTGCTCTGAATGACTCATGCCCAGGACTCTGAGGGTGGGGAGTTTTTCAGGGCTACACAGTGCCGCGATGGCCTCCACAGGTGCTCAGTAACTCTTTAGCCATTGGTGCCAGGGTGAGGTAGGACTGCCCCAGTTGTGATTCAGCCATGGGGTGGGTTATGCTTGTCCCATTCAGTTGGACTGGGGGCCACACCTGTGAGCTTTTGGGATGATCCAGGTCCTGATTTCCTGCATCCTGCTACCATCCTTCCTTCTCGATCCACCCATGTGCCCACTAATACTTCCAGCTCTGCTGGGAGGGTCGTTCCTACCCTGTTCCTGTCCAGATGCCTTTGCTGTCCCTGCCTTCTTTCTGTCCATCCCAACTCTTCCTGATACCCTGGCCTTCCTGGGCTACAGCTGACTTCTCTCCGCAGAGTAGGCTCAGGACACTGGGCCTGGCTCTGCACGGATAGGTCAAGCCGAACAGGCTGCTTGACCAGATGTGCTCACTCACCTCAGGGCCGGCAGTGTGAACACTGGGTGTCCATGTTTGTGTCCCCAGTGCTCAGTGCCTGTCCACAGCCCCACAAGTGCTTCCAGAGGCTGGTTGTGGGGAGCAAGGCTAATGGACAAGCAGGAGAGCCGATATCTGGGGGAGGGGGGACAGTATATGTGCAGGGAACTGCATCTGACACGGGCCCCGAGGCTCCCTGCTTACCTTGTGACTATTGCCTTCGTTGAAATAGTACTCCCGGGATGGCATGCCCAAGGTTGGCTGATCTATCTGGAAACACAGAGCGTGTGACTCCTCACGGGTGGTGGGGAATCCCTGCAGCCTGGCTGATGGGGGCAGCAATCCCCTGCCCCCAGACTGTGGCTGTAACAACACTGGCTCCCTGTGGAAGTCAGATGCTTCCGAACCCAAGCCTTTCCTTGTTAGAGAGGGGCTGTTTGGGGTTCAAGTCCCCACAGGAGGGACTTGCACCACAGCCTTCCCAAAGAGGCATCTGTGTGCTCCTCGGACCCTCCAGCCAGGGGCCAAAGACCTCACTATGGGTAAAAAAGCAGGGTAAGCACAGGGCCAGCTTCTCAGAACACAGCAGGGGCCATGAGGCCCCCTGTGAACCCTGCTTAGCACAGTTTATACTGCAGACCAAACAGTGGACAGAGGACCCAAACATCAGGCTCACAGATCCCCCCCAGCCACCACCCTGTCTGTCTCCTGCTCTCCTGCAAAGCCCAGAGTTAGACTCAGGGAACCCGATCCCCACCCTACCCACTGAGGGTATTGCATACATAGATGACATGCCGGCTGGAGTTCTGGTGGTCATTCCAGATGAAGAGGTCAATGAGGACGCGCCTGTTGAACTGTGAGTTCAGCACAGCCAGCTGCCGTTCCAGCTCCCACTTGGGGCCTGAGGAGTCAGTACCCACGCTGGAGACCAGCTAGCCCCTCTTCAGACAGGGAACTGTACCTCCTGAGCACAGCATTCTGGGGGTACAGGGAGCCCCACCAGGCTCGGGTAGTGAACTCATCATGAGACTTTGGGGACTGAGGAACTATTCTCCAAAGGGGCTTAGGGACCGTTCTTCAAAGGTCCACAGGGAAAGAGTGGCTGTGGATGGGAGATGCCCTATTCCAGGCATCATCCCTGCCCCTGAGTCAGAAGTGGGCCACGGTCTGAGGGCTGAACAGAGATATGAAGACTGACTGGCGTCTCGGATAATAGGAGAGATGACCCAGTACAGCGCTTCAGGGGACCAGCCATCGTGAGCACCCATCATAGATCCCACTGACTCCCCAGTGTGGAGCCTAAGCCAGATTTGGGGGCCCTAAGTTATCACTGGAAGGAATGAGCCTCTTGGGGGCTTCCCTAAGAGCAGGCAACCTGTGGGCAGCTGTGGGGTTGAGCAGCCTCTCCCTGAAGTCGGCAAACTTGCCTATACTCACCCACCATCTCAGTCCACTTGTCCATGGCCACAGGCCAGCCTCCTACCACATCTAAGATGTCCAGCAGAGGCTGAGAGTCTCTCTTCTCTATCACACCTGAGGAGGGAAGGAGTGGATGCTTACGCAGACTCCAGCGGCTCAGGTGCCACAGCACCCGCCAGGAACATGCCTGCTCCACGGGCTCAGCTTTAGCTCTGGGCTTGCTGATAAAGCACACAGAGGATGGGATTTGGCAGCAGGTGACAGGCCTAGGGAAGGAGTGGTGGCCAGGAGGGAGGCCCAGAGACAGAATGTGCTTGGGCAAGAGTCGGGTCACACAGGGGCCATGGGACTGGCTTCTGTCACAGAATGGCAGCCTAAAGGTGTGGGCTGAAGCCCAGAGAAGCTTCCCTCTAAGGAAGTGCTTCTCTGACAGGGTACTTGGGAGAACCTCAGGCAAGGACTAAGTGCAGAGGACGTAACAGAGGTCACCATAGATACAAGGGCGGGCCTTCGGATGACAGGGCAGGACTCCAGAGCTGGTAACGAGAAGGGGCTGATGTCCACTGTCCCGGCATGTGGCAGGGCTGAGGGGCCACAGGGAAAGGTCGATGGTTCAGTGGTAAGGGAGGCACCAGATGAGTCTGATGGAGGACGCTAGCCTTGAGATGCCGTGGGTGTGTGAAAAGAGGAGGCCTCCCGTGGGTTTGGACAGTGGCCTATCTGGCTTTCTCTGCTTGGGATTCATTTGGAAGTGGGGACAAAGTTAGAGAAACTAGCAGTTATAAATGAAGTCCTGGTTGCTTGGGTCAAAGGGAGCAGGATTCTGTGCAGCTGCTGGGCTGCTACTGTGGTTGGTGGGCTGAAAGCTGAGGAAGGGGCTCAGGGTTCTGTTCATATACTGCTGCCATCCTGCCTTGGGCACCCAACTTTTCAGGCAAGAAATTAAGTAAATGTGAGAATCTAAAGGAAGCTGTCTGTGACTTATGGGTATTGGTCACATGGTTTGTGGAGATAAGGTAGCCCTGGCCATGCCCAAGTACAGGTTTCAATGGAGATAATCTCATTAAATCACAGTTCCACTAAGCTGTATTGTTGGTACACAGGAATCAACCTCAAGCCTTTAGGAGTTGTCCAGGGAAGACAGGTGGCCCCAACTTGCAGCTCAGCCGGCCAGAGTGGTACCTTCGGGTAATGTAACTACAGGCTAGGGTTATACAGCCCCAAACCCAGGGTAGCTGGTAATGAGCTAGGTCAGGTGAGGCATAGCACACAGCTCCTTCTCATGTACTCTGTATGATGTTCACCCCCACCCCGAGATACTTGTGTGTGTAGTGTTCCGTTAGAGCTAACTGGGCCCTAACAGGTGGCTCAACTTACTTTCGTTCATGCAGGAGCGGTACAGTATCTTGGCCTTCTCCACAGCCGGCCGGTCCTTGAGAGAGGAGTCCTCCAGCACCCCTGTGGGCAGAGGAGAAAGCTTCACAGAGGTTGAGGTGACTGCTGGGGCCCCAGGACAGCTAATGTCTGATGTCTAGCCCTGGACTAGCATCATCAAGCTGCCCTGAGACCCAGCACAGTCGTAGGCCATGCCAACTCTGACTCTGATACCTAGATGTCAGGCAGGGACCCACCCAAGGCTCAGTGACACCTCTGTGCCCCCAGGATGACCTTTAAGGATGACCTCCAGCTCATCCCGGAGAATGTCAAAGACGCTGTGTCGGGAGTTGGTCTCGGGAATCACATGATGCTGCAGCCAGCCTCCGCAGGCATACTGGTAGAAGTTGTCACAGGGCTCCTGTGAGTTGTCCATGTTCTGGAGGATTCTGGCAGCTGTTTATCCAGAAGGGGTGGAGAGAGGAGGGGGGAGAGGAGACCCTGAGTTGTGGACATCTTGATATTATCTCAGAGTCTGAGAGACAGTATCCTCCCTTTGGGGACAGTTTGTCTGAGATTTAATATCAACTATTAACTTGGTGGCAGCTGCTAACTTGCTCTTGGGCAAGTTAGTCACTCTCCCTGAGTCAGAGGGAGGCTAGTAACATTGGAAGAATTACCCAAGTGTCTTCAAGGGCTATGGCAGCCACTTATAAGCTGCAGGATCTTGAATACCCGTCTTCTCCCTCCTGAGGACCTGATATTGGAAGATGGTTCCTGCTCATAGAAAGGCCCAGCTGGCGGCCCTGCCTCCTGGCCTCCTAACCATAGCCCTTCTGCCCCATGAAGTCCTAGTGACCTCCCAGTCCTCAGGTCCTCTGTCCTATGGGGGGAGAAAAAGATCCCCCACCCTGTCTTTTGACTTGAGGTTTTTCTTTATCAGAAGGGGCAGCGGTTCATCCTAGGATCCAGAGCATGTTGGTGACAGGGCCTGAGCTATGGGCACACTGGCTCTGCTCACTCTGCCTGGAAACCAGGACTCCAGGACTCACTCAGACAAAACAACCTGTTTCACCCTCACCCCACAAAACTTCATTTTCCCTCCTGCAGAGGGCAGTCTGTGGCACCCAATTTTAAGACAAAGACTTGGTAGAAAATTTGAAATAAAAAATAAATATCCTTTGATTTGACTTTGTTTTCTATAAATATAGATGAGGACTCTTGGGTCTCTGCAACCCAACCTGCGCCGGAGGCCTGCAGATGGGAGCCAACCCCAGCCTACAGGGCTGCTCAGCTCGGCTTCAGGGAGCCCCAGGAACAGCACTGTGGCCACGCTAGGGGAGGGGCTCACCTGCAATCACGCAGCCTGGGGTGACGCAGACGTCATTCTGCTGTGGTGGCTCTCTGATGGCTGGAGGAGCAGAAGGAGGAACGTGAGGTGTGGAGCATCGGATGAGCTGGTACAGAGGCTTGGCTGCACAGCTTGCAGGCCTTGGTGAGAGGACCAAGGCCTGGGAGGGCTTGGTGAAGTGCAAGCTGGGGTGGACGTGGCAGGGTAGACAGGGTGGGCCTCCATTCTCCTCCACCCTCCATGGACACCTCCAAGAGAGCTCTGAAGCACACCACTGGTCCCCAGTTGGACCCCAAGTGTGACTTTTACTTACAGCAGTGAGCTGGGATCCCCTTTAAATTCTCTGCCTCCGCTGACCCCTATTGTGACCCAGCACCCTCAGAGCTGAGGCTGCTCATGACTACCCTGCTGTCCCACCAGCTCTAACGGACTGCATTATCCCACCCTCTCCTTACCCTGTAGTCAGGACACCCAAAGGTGACACCAGGCTGGACTCCTGGGTGGCACCCAGCTGTGCCCAAATATTCTACATACAACAGACACTGGAGACTGGGGTCCCTGTCAATATCCTCTCTTCCCTGTCCCCTCCTGTACTCTCTAACCATCTACATTACTCTA
>LOEQ01001524.1:276470-290485 GCA_001685075.1 Bramus lutescens
ACACGTGTAGTTATGAGCCCCCGTGTGGGAACTGGGAGCGACACGTGTAGTTATGAGCCCCCGTGTGGGAACTGGGGGGTCCTCTGCAGGAGCAAATGCTCTTACCCACTGAGCCATCTCTCCAGCTCCGCTTTTGTTGTAGGCCGGCCTGGAACTCACAATCTTCCTGCCTCAGCCTCCTGAGTGATAGGACAATAGGCCTGACCAACACACCCCGCTTACCAATTCTGACCCACCTGCCTCCCTCTGGTAGGGTCTTCTGATGTTTTTGACCCCATTCAGATAATCCAGTACATTTTCCCATGCCAAGGCTCTGTGCTTAGGGCCACCTGTAATGTCTCTGTGAAGGTTAATTTTGTGTTTGGCCAGGGCACCAGTCATTTGGAGAAAGTTCCTCCAAGTGTGTCTGTGAGGGACATGAGATAAACATTTGAGTCTGGAGACTGACTGCTTATAGTGTGGCGGGCCATTTCTACTCGGCTGATGACCTCAATAGACCTAAAGGAATTATCTGCATTAAATAACATGGCATCCATGATGCCTTCAGATGTGAACTGAAATATGGAACTTTTCCAAGCCTGGAGCCAGCTTGCTTTCAGATCGGAGCTACCCATGATGCTCTCCTGGTCTCTAATGCGCAGAACTTGACACCTCGGGCATACGTGGCTCACAGCTGTTCCTCGTCTCGAACCCTATGGGCTCCACCTCTCTGGAGAGAACCCCTCAGAGCAAGCGAACTGGTCACTGGGCACGCGGACATCTCCCTGCTGACCACACACAGGAAAGTCGCTCCATAAGAAAATTACAGAGCAGAACAGGGGAGCTGTGGGGCTTATAGTCTGTGTAGTGTGGAGACTGGGTACTGGGTCCTTCTTCAACCCTTCTGGGCTTTTGGCCCCTTTTTCCTGGTGGAAAATTTGAACGTAGGCATACTAGTTGGTTTTTATTGTCAACTTGACCCACACTAGTGTCAAATGGGAAGAAGGAACCTCAATTGAGGAACTACCTAGTTCAGATTGCCTTATAGGCATGTCTGTGGAGAATTTTCTTGATTGCCAATTGACGCAGGAGGGCCCACTGTGGTCAGTACCAGGGGCAGGTGATCCTGGCCTGTTATAAGAAAGCTGCTGAGTAAAAGCCAGAGAGTAAGAGAGTCAACTATGTCTTCTCCATGGTTTCTGCCTCTAGGTTCTTGGCTTGGTTTTCCTCTCTGATGAACTGTCGCCTCTAAGAGGAAATAAACCCCTTCCTCCCCAAGTTGCTTTTGGTTATGATGTTTATCGCAGTAATAGAAGACAAACCAAGGTGTAGCAAATGCATTGGGGCCACTTGGTGGGCCACTGTAGTATGGGGTGGCCTGGCATACCCATCTGCATGTGAGCACAGTCTGTGTATTCCCTGCGTCTCATGTCTGGATGCTCTGACATAGCCTGAGGGTTATTCTGTCTGAGAGTATTTCAGGGAGCAGGGGAGAGGAATAGGAGGCTGGGGTGAAGGTGCTGCCCCAGGCTGCAGGAGCAGGGATGGTCCCTTCCTACCCAGTGTCTGTTTTAGAGCCTTCCCTAGTCCTGTTCCCACCCTGCAGAATCAACTTCTAATCCTGGAGAACCCAGAGCCCTTACCACTTACCAGCAATACCCCTGGTACAGGCAGGGCAGACTGGCAGTGTGGACACCCACCTGGGCCAGGAGAGCCAGGTCCTTCTCCTTGAGGAGCTATGGGGAAGGAGCAGGAGTAAGGATCCAGTTCTGAGATGCTGATGGAAAACTAGAGAAACAGAGAGGTGGTGGGCAGCATGGGCTGGTCACCGGCCAAGTTGGCTCCATCTAGACAGGAGCCCTGGTTCAAGTGTGGGATCATGAGGGATGATGGCTGGCTCTGCACTCGAGAAGTTCATGATGCCCACTGGAGCACCGGCCGATGCATGGCACCGGTGGAAGTGTCTGGCTCTGAGCTGCCTCACGTTCTCCCACCTTAAAGGCTGGGGATGTCCCTGAGTGCTGGCATGTCCATGTCATATGGTCCTCGTCAACATTGCTACCTCCACATTGCCAACAAGCCCGAGCCTGATGTGTTGTTCAGATGGCTGGCTGGCTGGCTCTGGGTCTAGTCTTTCAGGGGCCATCAGGGGCCAGATGTGGTCATCCAACAAACATGTCAGGGGTGGCTGGATGGCAGTCCCAAGGATCCTTCCTGGGAAAGGACCCTGCAAAGACCTCGACTGAGTTCCTACAGTGGGGCTGACTGGGAAAATGGTTGTTGAAGGTGGCTTCTTGTCCCTTCAGTAGTGTTACGTATGGGTTTAAGGCCCATGGAGGGGGCCTTAAATCTAATCAAAAAGGGGTTTATTGCCCCCATATTTGTGTCATGACTGGACTTGTATATTTTACAGGCAGGTTGCTGCTGTGGGCCCCAGGGTTCATGATAGTTGGTGATGTTGATACTTTCCTACTCTGGTAGTGAACAGAGTATCTCACAGCACCGCAAATACTGGTTAGTGGGGGTAAAGCTTCTGGTTCAGCACCAGCTCGTTCTCTCCATGTTTGATGGCATAAGTAAGTTGTATCATCATCGTTAAAGCCTTACCATCAAGTCGTGGAGGTTAACTAACATAGCCTTGGCAATAGCCTGTGACGTTTTGCTATTTGCAGCTGATACCCACTGAGAAGGGGAAAATCAGTGTTCTCTAATGGAGTGTTACTGGGTATCAACCACATTCCATGGCAGACCCTATGCCCAGGAATAGTTGGCCAGAACAAAATGGATTCCATTTATTTTTCTTTGCGCATGCGTGCGCGCACTTTGTTTTGTTTTCTGTCTTGTTTGTTTTGACTCCTTTTGTTTTATTTATTTATTGAGAGAGAGTGAATGAGAGAGAGATAGCGCGTGAATTTGGGTGGGTAGGGAGGTGAAGAGGATCTAGGGAGCAAAAAGAATATGATTAAAATAAACTATGTTAAATCTTCTTTCTTTTTAAAGGTGGCTTCTGGTGACTGTGATCAGCTGGAAAGCTGTGGAACTGTTCCTAGTGAGAGGTCCTGGCTTTGGGAGGAAGCTGTTTGTGGGGAATTCTCAGCACTCTGCATCTTGGCCACCAGAAGAAACAAGCATGCTGGGCTCCAGGAGACCTCAGTTAGACAGCAGGCCATGCTATACCGTTGCTTCCCGAGAAGCATTTGGGATATACTTGTGCTAGCAAACGGATCCTTGCTGATTTGATTCAGATTTCAACAGGCAGCTGTATCATCTGCGGCAGCTCCATCTGCAGGGACCACTGGCTCACAGATGTTCCTTCTCTGCCAGGAAATCTGCAGTGGCCCTCAGGAGTCCTCCCTCAGGGGTGGTTTTAAAATGTAGGCTGTGTTCTTGGAAGTTCCTGCAGGGACCAGGGAAGGGAGGAGGGAGGAAGAGGAGAAAGGAGGAAAAGATAAAAGGAGGAGGGAAGGCTAAAGGAAAGGAAGGAAGGAGATAAAATAGGAGGGAGGGAGAGAAGGAAGGGGAGGGCAAGGAGGGAGAAAGGGAGGAGGGAAGAACAAAGAGGCTCTACCACCAAGGATGCTTGAACTTTACCCTGGGCCTATTATTCGGCAACCATTTCTGAGCACCTCCTGGGAGCTGCCCTGCATGAAACCCTCCCTGTAGAATGTTTGCTTGCAGCCTGACCCAGGCTCCTCCAGCTTCCTCCAGGCCTGGGTATGGTTATGTCCCGCCATCTCTATCATATGTGATGAGGGATCCTGATGACATCATGCCTGTGTGTGATGGAGCATCTCAGCTGAGGATGGGTTTCCCTGTGGGTGCTGTGTGGTGGCCTCTGGGAGAACTCAAGGTTAGTGCTCAGAGTCCCTGGAAAGATCTCAGGGAAGCAAAGACCACAGACACAAAGATACCTTAGTTTCTCTCCTTAGGGGCCCCATCAGGAGTAGAGTGTCAGGGACATGTTCCTGCAGGGCAGTTAGGCACATCAAGGCCACCATGGTCACCTTGGAGGGCATCAGGCAATGTCCCTGATTCTGGTCTCCTCCCTTCATACTGATGTCCTGGGGCTAATCTTCTGCATAGCTGCTCATCTCTCCTACACACTCCCCAATACCTCCCGGGCTCCATGGCTCAGGTCCCTGGGGTCAAATGAAGATTCCGGCTTGAGCAAAGGTATCAGTCTAGGTTTGGGGGCTACGGCTGTTGCAAAGTCTGCCCATAGCCAGTACAGGCCTGACCCCAGCTCCAGTTCTGTACATTGGGCACGAGCCCAGAGGACCGATTTTTGGTGGCAACAGGAGACTCTAGCTGCTCTCCCTGGGTGCCTGCCTGGGGGTCCCCAATTCTGGCAGGGAAGGCCTTGGCATGAGAGTTTGCCAAATAGTCAGGGAGGTGTAGGTCAGCCCGTGGCTGGAGTACAGTCCAAATTCGGGTGGGGATCCGAGGCAGATTGAGAGATGCCTATGCGTAGCAACCATTAACTACCAGGTAACAGATTTGATTAATTTTGTGCCTGGAGGTTTTTAGGTTTTCTTCCCCCCCCTTTTCCTAAAGAATCAGAGAAAACAAAATATTTTTCTAATTAAATAAATCTACGGTGCTCGCTAATGGAGCCCGTCTGTGGGCTTGTGACAGGGCAGGGGGAGCTGTGGAATAATGATTTTATTTTTTCATTAAATAGAATTATAGGCAGTTACTCAAAGCAGCGCTGAGCCTAATTGAAAGAAACCCATTTCTTCTTAATTTACTTTCACGGTTTTGGATGATAAAAGAGTGTGTTCGTTGGAAAATTAAATAAAAAACACAACACAAAGAAAGAACCCTGTTTAGGCAATTTTCTCCCCTGTCCCCAGGCTCAGGTGAGGAAAAGGGAGACTTAGGCTGTCAGGGGATCCGTCTAGGGGTCCTCTGGGTAGAGGAAATCTAGCAGCTGCAGCTGGAGATCCCATGTTCTCCCTGTTTTGAGGGGTTCCGGCTCAGTTCCTGGGGATGCACTCAGCCCCATCTGGTCAGCAGGGGCTGTGCCATTACGGGTGTTCTGCTTGGGCCTCTGTCCTGCTTCTCTGGCAGCTGGTCTACCTTTAGGAAGTGGTCTCCACTCTCGGGAATAGTGGAAGTGATTGCAGTCCTGATGTATGGGACTGTGGGGTCAGGCCTGGAGTCATCTGGGACTTGGTAAGTCCAGTGTCCACTGAGAGCTCCCAGCTCTGTGTTGAAGCTCTGGCCATACTCTCCACAGTCCTGGCCACTCATTCCTCCTTGTTACCTGCCCAGTTGCCATGGCTCCCCTGTTCCAGGCAGCCCTCCTGGGTCAGCATGTCTCCTGTACTCATGCCCCAGCTCTTTGTGAGTCCAGATCACAGGGTGACCAAGATCACCCGCCATCCTAGCCTATTTTTCGGGAGTGTGTGGAATACGTGCCTACAAAGACACAGGCGACCAACAAGGCCCTGGACCATTCTGGCTGTGAACCTACCGTGCCTTTTTCTTACCTGCCAGGCTGTGGAGGCTTAGAAGGGCAGAGCCAGGCAGAGGGCTGCTCTGTCCAGGAAGGGCCTAGTGGGCCAGATATAATGTTTCCAGTCTGTGAACCCTCCAGGGTTCACAGTTCTTCCTCTACCCCTGCTCCAGTCGGTAACCACCAGAGGGCCTGTCCCTTGAGGCGGTCTAAACCTGGGTCGGGGTGTCCTCCAACAGACTGAGCATAGCCATTGCAGTCTAACCAGGGTGAAGCTGTTGAGCTGCCAGGAAGTCTCCCTGCTCAAGCTGCTCTTTGCTTCTTATTGGCATTTATTAAGTGCTTGTTATTTATGGGGCTGGAGAGATGCTTCAGTTGTTAAGAGCACTTGCCGCCTTTCCATAGGACCTAGGTTGGATTCCCAGAACCCATATGGTAGTTCACAATCATCTATAACTCTGGTCCTAGGGGATCTCCCTGTCCTCTGAGGGCACTGGTTATGCACATAGTACACAGATACAAATGCAACCCAAACCACCCATACACACAAAAACATTTAAAAATCACCCATTGCATTCCCAGTCCAAAGCTGGATTCCGAGACATGGGTGATGGCGGCTACCTGTACCAGAGAGGGAGGAGATTGTCAAACCCACGTCCCTACCTCCTATCTGAAGAGAACCGCAGGGACTCCTGGGTCCCCGTCTCTTCTCATAAACCAGCCCAGTCCCAGATAGACACCTTGCTGACCAAGTGGCAATCCTGACTGTTTGGGGGGAAGGTTCCGGTAGCAGTGATGCAGCAATTGCTTAATTATGCCTGCTGTGTGAGAGAGACGCCCAAGGTTTAGCAGCGGCAGGCATCCGTTGTCTGCAGACAGGACGGTGCCAAGAGTGAAATTTAGAAAAGTGGCTCCCCATGCTGACCTTGCCTCTGCTGCTGCCTTGTGAGAACAAGGTGTGCTTCCCCTCTGGAGGACACAGCCCTCAAATGTTGAGCCTTCTAGCGCTTTGATCTAGACTGAGGCTTCTTAAAAAAATCTTCCCTCTTGGTCTAAGAAAGATTTAATATGACCCTGGGAATATACGTATATAAGTCAAATACTGTTGGGAACTATGACACCCCAGATCCTGAATTTCCTGTAAACAACTTGTTCTGCTTGCAGCTGCTCTGAGCAGGAGACCTTCAGGAGTTCCTGACGGCAGGGGAGTGGTTTCTGGTGGGTTTGGCTGGGGCATGGCTATGAGTTAAGGATCCCTATATAAGCCGCCCCTGGACACAATAAAGGGGGCATTCCTGTTTCAAGGGTGACCCATGTCTCTGTCTGTGTGTCTCAGTGTGCTTAAATCTCCAGGCCCTTGCCTGGCTCGCGAATGGTCCTGTAGTGCAGGAGTAGTGCCGTACTGTCACATAGTACTATGTACATAGTAGTACATAGTACATAGTACATAGTACATAGTACAGGCTGGCAGTACAACTTACAAAAACTAAACAATAAAGAAATTTGTTGTTTTAAAATAATTAGGTATAAATGTAATTTTAGTAAAGATGGGAACATATTTGCATACTAATGAAATGGATGTACTTACTAATGAAACAGATGTGTTGTTTATCCCTCTGTGTGTGTGTGTTTGTGTGGTGTACACACTTGTAGAGAGGCCTGAAGAGGTCACCCATGTGTGTGTTTTGTGCATGTGTGTAGTATGTGCATGTGTGTGTGGTGTGTGCAGGTGTGTGCGGGTGTGTGTGTCTGTGGTGTGTGCATGTGGGTGGTGTGTGCATGTGGGTGCAGGTGCATATGCCCATGGACACGTCTGTAGGGAGGCCTGAAGAGGATACCCATGTCCTAATCTACCGCTCTCCACCCTATTCCCTGGAGAGAGTGTCTGCTTGTCTCTGAACCTGGAGGGATGTTTGGTGAGACCGGCTGGCTGAAGAGTCTGAGAGATCCTCTTGTCTACAGCCCCTGCTTCCCACAGCCAAGGGATTGCAGGCACATGGTCACACACAGCTTTTCCACAGTGCTGGGATCTGAACTCAAGTCTTCATGCTGTGCGGCAAGCGCTCTTACCCATGATCATCTCCCCAGCTCCTTGTTTACTCCTACAGGAATCTGGCTGGGTATGTGTGGGACACAGAGCGTCTTCAGCGTCTTTCAGAGTTGATGGACACTTGGTTCTGCAATTCTCAGTGCTGAGAACGCTGCTTGGCATAAATATTCAGTACAACACGGCAGAATGTTTAGGCTCCTTTCAGAAATAGATGGAGATTTTGTCTTAATCCTAAGCCAAAATTCATTGAATGATTTTTTTTCTTCTCATGAAACTCAAGTCATCAACTCAAATAGCAACATTTGAAGTCAAACACTCTAACACAATCTAGTCCAAAGATTCACTAATTTGATGTTGGGTGCTGAAGAATGAGAATAGAAAAGTGTTGAAAGTGTTTATTTTCTGCAATTTACACTCCTCTCCCCTTTCTGAGACAAGCTGGATTCTAACTTCCTATGTAGCTGAGGCTGGCTTTGAACTCCTGATTCCCTGCCTCTACCTCCTAAGCTCTGAGATCACAAGTGTGTACCGCCACTCTCAACATGTTTCTGCAATGGTGGAAAGGCGTTTACGTAGAGAGAAAACACTCTTCAGTCCTAACATCAAAACTGGGGACATTTCAGGCAGCCGTCCTTGGTGTCCTGTAATGGTACGTGAAGTGTGGAGTGCACAGAACTGCGGGGATGTCACGGATGTGACGTGGTTAAGCACTACCAGAAATACCTTGGGTTCAAGACACACTTGACTTTGAACTAATTTTTAGTCGTTCTGTTTTACTGTTGCCCATTTTTTTTTTGTGACCCCGTTTGCTGTTATGAGTCAGGCTTGTGACTGCCAGCTTAGGAAGCTGTGATCTGGATGGCAACCTTCCAGAACGGATAGAGACAGAGTTCTCTTGCGAGTCACCAGGCTTGGTTTGTGGCCCTGGCATATGGGCCTATCCAGTGTGACAGCTACGCTCTCCCAGCCGCGTCCCTCTGCGTCACTGATTCCTCAGACAACAAGCATGGCTGAACAGCACTGAGTGCAGGAGACCATGAGTGCTTTTGGGGGGTACAGGGCAGAAAGGAGAGGGCAGGACCTTAGGGAGGGGATGGAAAAATGACAGGTACAAGGAGCCAGGACAAGGAAGGCCTGTGGCTATGAGAGTTGGGAGGAGCCTTGAGCTGTGCCTGGCCTCGAAGTGGGGCCTTTGGATGTTTGCCCAGTCATACTGCCCAGGGTAACAGTGACCCTGTGTACCAGTACCTTCCATTCTTCTGGCTTCAATGGGGTAGGGCGAAGCCCTACATTCTGACCATTGCACCTAAATTATAAGAAAGAGCCTCATTTTTCCGTGTAGGGTAGTACCATGATACCCCCTTCTCATCATAGAATCGGGGGCCTGGCTTTGTCTCAGTCCCATCCAGGAATATTGAGGATGCTCTTTGAATCTTGGTGACCCAGACTCATCTGTACATCCTTCCAGGTGGCTCCAGCCCTTCATCCCCAGGGGGGCAATTAGGAGATTCAGTCTCACTAGCCAGCTATGGGTGTTTGTTCGGGGCATGATGAACGGGAGAGACCATCTGCAGGGCAGTGACAAATGTCCCTCTCATTCACAGGCTCTCTTTGGAATCCTTTAATACTCCTCGAAGGTGAAGTTCCATTTTTCCCTGTAATCACAGTATTAAACTTTAATATCCAATATTAATAAAACATACTCTCCCTGATAGAGCCCGCAAGGCTGGGAGTGAGCCTGCAGAAGATGCCTCTCCACCCCCATTGTGTGGGAACCAGGGGTAGTGGTGCTGGAAGAGGGTTTGTGGGGGCCGTGCTGAGGGGCGGCATCCATCTGCTGGTGGAGATTTTGAAACTAGGCTCTTTGGAAGAGTGGGCAGGAATGTTGGGTCTCATGGGCACCAGGTGTGGCCCCTTAATCTGCAGGAGGGAGTGAGCAGGGCCAGTGTCCTGCAGTAGCCTAGTTTCCATCTGAGGGCCTTACAGGAAGAGGGCGAGCCCCTCTATCCTGTCCACTGTGCCCCAGTCCTGCAGGGCCTGGTCAGCTACTGGGTTGCTGGGCTATGCTTTACTAAGTTAGGGTGCTCCTAAGGTGCTATTGCCCAGGACACTGGTGCAATGGAAACGCCCAGGAACCCCCTCTTCACTCTGCTTTTCTATCTGTCTCAGGGGACACCTGTCCACTATGGCCTTGTCTCAGGGGACAGCTACCCACTGTGCGTTTCTGTTGTCCAACCCCTCAGGAGTCCTTCCCCCAGGGGTTCCCCGGAGCTGACCTGTGGACTTGTTGAGGGCGAGGGCATGTACTCCGGCCCCTTTGCCCTTCAGTGTGGTGCGCACAGTCTTCAGACGCTCTCTGCCCGGTGGTCAGGGGGCAGAGCAGATCTAATGAGGAAACTGCAGGTCCTGCAGGGCATTGCCATCTGCATCTAGGACCTGGGTGGTGCTAGAGTAGCCAGTAGGTACCATGGAAGGCACCTCTGTTGACCAGAGGTCTCCGTGGTGGTGGCTCATGCTGACTTGATTCTAGGATGCTTTGTTTCTCCCAGACAAGGCTGTGTGGCAGGGAATTGTAAGAAAGACGTGAGTTGCTGTCCAGTTGACCCTGCCAAGGTGAGTTGGTGAGGTGCCTGCAGCTGGATTCTTATTCTCAGATGCCTTGTTTATAGGCTTGCCTATTGGCCAGAGGTATATTTGATCTCCAGACCAGTTCTCCTGGAACAGCAAAGGTCATTTCCAGACAATGAAGATTAGTGACAAATTCGAGTCCCTGGATTTCCATGTGAGGCCCTGCAGTGACGGCAGCTACTCCTTTCAGCTCCGGGTCTGTAGTGCCATGTGGTTTGTAATTTATGCCCTTTCTTTTGTGACTTTTCTGCTTCAAATGGCCCTGCGGCTTGGGAGATGGCTCAGTGGATAAACACTTGCCTCACGAGGCTAGGGACTGATGTCTAGATCCCTAGAACCCATCTAAAAACTGTGTGGAAATAGAGGCCTACCTATAACCCCAGAGATCTGGCGGCAGAGTTGGAGATCCCTCTGTAAACGAAACGGATCACGGCAAGGAAAACAAGGGCACCGACCCCTAACCTCCACATGCACTCACATGCCCATGCACTTGTACACGCGTGTGTCTCAAAACCTGCACACACACACACACACACACACACACACACACATTTCACATACACCCAAGCAAAATATGAATAAATTCCCAGATCACCATCCCTCTAACCTGGATGTTCTGTGGTCTGATGCGCATGTGGAGAAATCAAGAGCTGGAGAAACCCAGACCCCAGAGCCACCTTTGGGACACCCTCATCTATGCAAAGTGCCAATCCACATCCGGCTAACTGCCTTTGGCAGAGGGGCGGCTTTATTTCCTTTGAAAGATAAGGAAGCCAGGTGCAGAAGAGTCGTTCCTCTGGTTACCTGTGGATCCAGGACGTCTGTGTTGTCCTTGATTCGGCTTCTCCTCCACTGTGGCTTTCCCCCAAATGCTGGCTTTTTATGGGTATAGGGGTGCAGTTAGGGATGTCTGTGTGTGTAAGAGTGTGTAAGAATATAATGTCATAGTCACTAATGGGGGCTCTACTGGGACATTCTGAGTCTTGAGCTAGTTCCTTTGACAGGGTCAAGACTTTTCACCTGGGAAGTGAGTTTACATCAAAGAGGAGCCAAATCCTCTTCCCCACCTGCTTGCTTCCCTGCTTCCTGCCTGGGAATCAGAGAACTAGGCTGCATGCTGTTGCTAGGGTCCTCTCCTTAAAAAGTACAAGAGGCCCCTTCCTCTGCCACGTGGGCATTGAGTCTCTTCAGACATCCCCCATATACACCACGCTGTCCGTCTCTGGTGTTGGGGTTTTCCTAGGAGCCTCTGCCATGCTGATGACCACCTGGTCTGTCCATGGCATTAATAACTCTTCTGAGAAATTCCTTATTCTTTTGTAATGCTTCTCAGTGTCCTCTTGAGCCACCAACCTAACCCCAAACCTAACAAGGGGTGCAGGGTGGGAATGAAGAAGAGAATCCAGGGGGGGTCCAGGCCAGCAGAAATCCACTGAGGGCTTGGAATCTAAGTGTCTGCTGCCCACTGGCTCAGAGGTCAGGGGGTTAAGTGTGTTTTCCAGAGCATGAGCCTGGAGAGGGATTGGGCTTGCAAGGAAGCTATGGACAGAGGTTTCGCTGGCAGTGTGTGGGAGCTGCAGCTCGGGTGGGCAGGGGTGGGGCAGGAATGGAATAGACTGACAGAGGGAGACTTTATCCCCGTCATGTGACTGGTCTTACTCTGGCAGTCCTTGTATCCACCAGGTCCAGGGTCACAGTATCTAGAAACTTCCAGAAACCCGACTTCCTCCTAGCCAGACCCAGGTTCTGTGGCTGCAAACCCTGGATCAAGGGTTCTGAATTTAAGATCCTAAGTCCAGGAATATGAGGCTTGGCTGGCTGGTAGGAGGGAGAGGCTCAAGAGCCGGACTCTGGAGGGGCAGGAAGGGTCCAGCCACCCAGGAGTCACTGGACACTCCCTGGAACATGAGGATAAAACTGCAGTTGATTAAAGTTTTAACTTCAGCCTCTTAGCTCATCACCCAAGAGTGCGATCTCCTAGTGGAAGGTGTGCTCTGGCTGTTGTCCTGTGTGCCCCCATACCTGCTGGAACATTCCTTCCCAGCCTGGGCCACAGAGCAGCCAACGTGGATCCTACAAATAAAAGCCACAGCGCTGCTGAATACTCTGCAAGCCTGGCTCTCTCTGTAGCCATCTTTCTTCCTTCTGGATCTGGACTTCTGTTTCTTGAAGGACGTCCCTGGGTCACTGGTCTCAGCCACTGGTCAGGTGGGTTTTCAGAAGCAGGTGCATGTGTGTCTGTGTGTGTGTGTGTTTGGATGAAAAAGTCATTTGGCTTCCATGTATCCACTAATGTGAAATTTAAGATTAATTATGATTCCCACAGAAACCCCATTATGTAAACATCATCATTTTCTCCTGAAGGGCTGTGCTGGGGTCTGGAGGCCTCTCCTACATCTCCAGGGCATTATCTGTTAGGCAACTTTGTCAGACACAAGCACGGAGTCCCTGAACAGGAAAGCTCAGGACCTGCAGGGGAAACCATGGTCCCCACTACATGCCTAGAAACAGCAGCAAGGTGCCTTTCAAAGCCTTGAGAAAGCTGAGAAGGAATCAGAACTCCATTAACGACAATGCAGAGCACACTGTACCACTGTGGTCACGGGGCAGACAGGCTGTGAAGCTGAGCAGGGTGCAGAACACTTGACATACAACCATATCTGCACTAGTGGGGCCAGCTGTTGTCCCCGCCACCAGCGCCTACCTGTGTCCTGGACGTCCTGAGGGAGAGATGGGGATTAGTCTTCCTGCTTTGGGATTCGAAGTTGCTTCTAGGAACTCTGCACAGAAACAGGGCAATGTCATGCAGTGGACGCTGCTGGGGGAAGGTCACCTTGGGACCAGCAGGCTGTCTGCACAGAAGAGGGGACCTGAGAAACTCCAAGAGGTGGCCTGGAGGGAACAGAGTGACCATGTCCACTCACTCACTGTCTTAGTCACTATGCTATTGCTGTGAAGAGACACCATGACCAAGGCAAGTCTTATAAAAGAAAGCATTTAATTGGGGGATTGCTTAACGTTCCAGAGGTTTAGTCCATTTTTTATCATGGTGACACCCATGGTGCTAAATCTACGTGAGGGCTACAGCCTGATCTGTATGCTGAGAGCGAGCGAGCCTGGACCTGAGATAGGCTTTTGAAACCTCAAAGCCCCTCCCCGCCAGTGACACACTTCCTGTAACAAGGCCATGCCTACTCCAACAAGGCCACACCTGCTAATACTTATAATCTTTTCAAATAGGGTCACTCCCTGGTGACTAAGCATTCAACATATGAGCCATTCTTATTCGAACTACCACACTAACCAAGAGCAAATCAGGTAAAGGGAACCGCTCATTTTAATGCACAGCTAAAAGACGTGTCTGGAAAATGGCTGCTGAGATCCCGTGGTCCCAGGCCGTGCCTTTCAGCACACTGCTTAGATAGCAAGTGTGCACGTCACACGGTTCTCCTACATTCAGGGGTGCATCACGCCGTGTTTGCTGGGAAAGACGAATGCTTCTCCGCCAGGCTAGAGAGCCTTGATCCTGTGATGACAGTCGTTCTAGCAGCATGAGGTGACATGATTCCAGCAGAGTGAACGGAACTAGAGGAGGAGGCAGTTAGGTGTAAGAGGTGGTGGGGAGTAGGGTAAACACAAATGTGAAGGGTGTGTGCAATTGCCAGAGACACCACAACACCATTCCCTGCACACAGGCTGCAGAGCCTTCCTTCCCACCCACCATGGCCTTACTGTGGTTCTTAGTCTGCATTTCCCTGATCATGGTGATGCTGACTGTATTTCACACGGCTGTTGACGGTTCATATGCTTTCTTCAGAGAAATATATGTTTGGGCCCTTTGTCCATTTAAAATTGGGTCATTTGGTTTCTTGCTGTTGTATATGCTGGACATCAACTTCC
>LOEQ01001524.1:296562-308245 GCA_001685075.1 Bramus lutescens
CTGAGCACATTATGTGTGTGTGTGTGTGTGTGTGTGCGTGTGCGTGTGCGTGTGTGTGTGCGCGTGTGCGTGCGTGTGTGTTTTATAAATCCTTCCCATTGTAATGACAGCTAAATTATGGAAAATGCATTTTCACAGCTGGTGAGAAAACCCATTAGCATTAATCAAGGACCAGGCCTCGTTGGGGATTCTCAGGCTGGGCTCTGTTGGTAAAGTTATGGATGTGCTAAATAGTCATTAGTGGTCCTCGTTTGCAACGGACCGATCTTTCATCTCCCAGCCTGGGACCAAGGAAGGCGTTCTGCGCAGGGCCCCTGTGGCTGCTGTGGGCTCCACCTTGGTGTAGATGGGGCCCCTGCCTTTCAGGGACTGTTCTGGTGATGGCTATGGGGTCAGTTCAGTCACAGTAAGGAGAGGCAGCTCCCACTGTCCCTGCACCAGTGACCTCACTGGCATCAAGGAGACCTGTTCAAAAGGCATGCATGAATCCAGGAGCCTCCGTGTCCTCTGGCCCATTGCATTCTGGGGTCCATGTTCCCAGCCTCATATGTGCCTCTGAGCTGGGCATCACAAGAGCACTGGATTGAGAGTACAGAACAATGACCTGGCTGCCAGCTGAACCAGGTCTGAAACTCAGCACTGGTCCTTGAGTCTTGAGTTCTAGCTATGAAACAGGGCATCAGAGAGGAGCTGGACGTGACCAGGGGATGACGTGGCCCCTGCTGTCCTTATTTCTCATGCCAGGGTAACTTTTTATGTGTGTGTGTTGTATGCATTCATGTGCACACACGTGTGAGTGCACTTGAAGGCCTGGAGAGAACACTGAGTGCTTTCCTCTCTCTCTCTCTCTGTCTTATTTCCTTGAGAAGGTGCCTTTCACTGACCTATGCCCACTGATTCCACTAGGCTGGCCGACCCATGAGCTTCAAGGATCCACCCATCTCTGCCTCCCACTGCTGGGGTTCCATGCGCACACAACCACTCCTGACCTTTACATAGGTGCTAGGGATATGAACCTTGGTTCTCATGACTACATACCAGGCATTCTCACTACTGAGCCAGCTCACAAGTCTCAGCATTTTATGGTGGAATACCTTCTGAGCACACAAAGAAAGAACAGCAGGTTCAATTCCAGTATCCTCCTCTCTGAGATTTCTCTCCAATATCCAGAAACACAGGCAACTTATGGAAACACATCAGTTGGGCCCAGGTAGATGGCTTCTCAGGGCAGCCAACTGGTCACTCCAATGACTGACGGTCCTTTCATTCTCAAGGGATCTTTGTTACAACCAGGTCAGTACTGTGGAAGTCATAGGAAGATACACAGTATGTCAAATACCCATGAAGCTAAGTAACTACTGACTCCCTGACGCTAGAGTCTCCCCCTTCTCCTCCCCATTCATCATCATCAGGGGTTGTGTCTTTGCCCAGTTCTCTAGGCTCTTGTCTGAGTCTCCCCCACACTTCTTTCTAGGGTAAAGTATATAAGTGAGTTGGTGTACACACACACACACATGCACACAGAGAGAGAGAGAGAGAGAGAGAGATGTAAGTACCTGAGAGCAGTCTGCACACACACACACACACACAGATATGTAAGTACCTGAGAGCAGTCTGCACACACACACACACACACACACACACACACACACGCATCTATGTGTGCATAGTGACCTGGGCACACAGACTGGAGCATGAACTTGGGCACATAGGGGCAGGTGTCCACCCCTTTTTACCTGATCCATCCACCAAGAGCAGACGTCATCCAAACAACACAAGCATACCAACATCTGGGTTGCTTTTCAGTCCATCCCCCAGAAAGGAGAAACAGTCACCCCAGAGTCAGAGAAAGGAGCCTGGAGCATCTTGTAGTGCCCAGAAAGAAGGGAACATTTGGAATATAAAATGCTGGGGCGTGTTAAGGAAAATAGGCTAGTTGGGTAGGACTCCCAGCTCACTAAGTTGGGGGCAGGGAGAAAGAAAGTTGGGGGAAGGAGAGACTGCACTTTCTGGTTGAAGGAACAGTGTGCATCTGTTCCCCCAAAGAGGTGGGCCTACCCCAAGTATCCACAAGGAGATACATGAGGTATTACATCTTGAACAGATGTTAGTCATGGCACTTGCCTCCTTGGACACGTGATGCTGGGCCTGGGTCACTATGGGACACCGAGGGAGCCCAGAAACTGAGTTACCCGCTTGGGGTCTTGAAGCAGGCACTTGGAGTCTGCCAGGTCTCATCCATTTATAACCAGCCACAGGGGTCACCCCTCACGGCTTACAGGAAGCCTTCTCAGGAAGACTTCCAACTTCAGTGCAAGTTGGAAACTTCTTGTGGGCAGCAGAGATACCTCTGGGTTTTCCGAGCTGCTACCCACGGGGCTCAGGAAGCCTATGCGTGCAAGGCCAGAATGTGGGCCAAGTCCTGAATGGGGCCTTTGTATTGGGTCCTGCCTATGCCTTTATTTCTTCATGTACAGGATGGAGAGGCCAGCACCTCCCTGCCATCTTTCTGGGTTGCTTACATCAGGAGTCAGGAAAGAAGGGGGTCAGTTGAAGAACATTGTGTGTGTTGTGTCGTTATAACCAAATCAATGCAGTTTTAGAAGTGGAGGGACGCTCTTCCCCATCTCTGCTGGGAGAGTCTGTAGTGCTATTGGTCCCATGACACTTTTTCTGCTGCCCTAGGGCATGGCCTCAACTTGCAGCCACTTAGCTGTGTTCAGGGGCCTTGGAGGCCCCACATGACACCTGACTGACAGTTCACCCTCCTAGCCATAAGCTTGAGCTAGAGAGATGCAACCTAACACACATTGCTGCCAAAAGCTTCAGTGGCTCCCTTGAGAACCTAGGTGAAGCCTCCATGCCCAAACCAGTTCATCCCTGGAAACCTGCTCTGTGGCCACCAGGTAGGACAGTGCAAGGTCACCCACCAACCATTGGTGACCTAAGAGCTCCCTGAAGCTCCTCCTAAACATCCCTGAATCTTTTCATTGCCTGCAAGCAGCCAGTGTGAGGGCTGTGCTTACCTTGTCCACTAGAGGGCAGCATAGTTATCCAGTGGGCAAGACTCACCTGGTGGCCAGTTGCTTACTACCTTTCCCTCCATCAAAGGACCCTCTTGTTGGAACTGGTGACTGGCTTGAGAGAGGATGACCCCAAATGAAAATCCAGCTAAGTAGACCTCGTTGAACACACACTTGAGGATCCAGGAAGGGAAACTGAGCCTTTGACCTTATGTTTATGAAGCTGGAGTTAGACTCACAGAGGTGATATTCAGAGAGAGAGAGAGAGAGAGAGAGAGAGAGAGAGATTCTCTCTTTCTCTCTCTCATCTATGAGCAGGGTAATGTGATATCTATGAACAGGGTTAGAGGTGTGGGCCAGCATAGCCTGCCAGACAGATGTTTTCTGGGCCAACAATTATCTATGACTATTTACTCTCAATAAAGCCATATTTATCAGCCCTTCGGAGGATAAGTATTAACCCATCTGTGAACTCAGTTGGGTGTTCAAAGGGCAGGGATGTGACTCCTGTATTAGGCAGGAGTGAGAGACTTAAGAGCCCTCATTAGGCAGTGGCACTACAGTGTGTGCTAAGATTCACACCTGGAGGTATCAGGGCTCGCGGTGCATGCTGGCACCTGGAAGGACCAGGCACTCTTGTGGAGTCAGTGGGTCAGAGGCAAACCCCATTTGCTAAATTTAGTGTAAACTTGGGTGATTGATCTAAGTTGTAAAGGTTCTGTTCATCTGGGGCTGAACCTGAGGCTCACCAGGCTTTGAGCTCAAACTCTTAAAAATCAACGTGGTAATGATCAATTTGTTAGTGATAGCGGCAATAAGTACCCAGTTCCCCATCTGGCTAGTTGCTCAGAGCCTGTTGATAGTAACTAATTGCTTGTGGAGGGGGTTATTGCCTGGAGAAGTCCCTAACTCCCCACACCTGGTGTGCTGATTGGGCTGGGAACAGATTCCTGCTCTGGCCAAGGCACCACAGAAAGTTTCCCAGGAGACAGGAAGAAGAGGCTGCTAGGAGCTTCCTGTTGATAGAGCCAGAGGCTTGGTGCATCCAGGGGCCATGGAAGTCTGCAGGGCCTCAGCTCCCACAGGTGAAGTCTCTGCACTTCCTGGATGAGATGAGCCACCCCACAGATGAGAAAACTGTTAGAAGACCCAGAGTTCCCAGTGAGCGTCTCCCAAAAAATAACATAAGAGGACAGCGTGGCCGGCCGACTCTTCTAGCAGCTCCTTGCTTCTGGGGCCACTTTCAGTTTCAGGACGTGCATATCCTTTTCCGCTGCCCCTGAAGGCTTCAGTTCTCAGAGGCTCGCACTGTAGCCCAGGCTGGCTTGGAACCATTGACTTTCTTTCCTAAGATTCCTGAGGCTTACAGGTGTTTCCCAGCTTACCTAGTTTCTCTTAAAGCTTTGGTAAAGTTTGTGATCTTCATGGGGGGGGGCACATTTGGTGAAGGAGAAGGTGAGGGGTGTTTGAGTCCAGCTTTGGGGCCGTTAGGGACAGACAGTTCAACACATTAATTCTAGACAAGCAGGTGGTCTGCCCAGGTCAGCTCTGCCCTGCCCACCTCTCTGTGGCACAAGGTTCATGAGAAACTAGTCTTTGAAAGCGTGAAGCGATTTCAATCTAAAGAGAAGGAACAGTGAGGGACAGAATCTGAGCTTTGGGGTGGAGGTGTGGCCTCCTCTATTCTATGGGGAACCCAAATTCTGGAGTCCTCCATGCTACTAAGAGCCACCCAGTGATGTTCCAAAGCTATCGCTCTTTGTGGAGGGTTGTGGGACCCAGCTGAGGGCTCTTTAGACTTGGAACAAAGAGCAGCCTCTGTCACAGCAAGTGGCCAGTGACCATGGATGGATGCTAAAGGAAATGCCATTTGTTTAAGGGCACAGATGTCAGGGGAAAGTGAGCACTCCTCTCCAGGATCACCAGATCCAAGAGAGTATGTGCCCAGCTCCAGGCACCTGGGCTAGCCTGCACTGCCAAGCACAGGGAGCAGGCCTTGGGAAGCTTACTAAGGCTCCACTCAGGTAGGCAAAGCCTTGTCTTATGGTTCCTTTGCCATCTGGCTTTGAATTCTCTCAAAGGTGGGGGTGCTCTCTTGCCCCTCACGAGCTAATGCAGACTTTCCTCCTATCCCTGCCCAAAGTCCTTTCCCTATTCAGAGGTCTTTAGAGAAATGGCCAGTCGTGATGGTGAGTATGGGGTGAGCTGTCTCAGTGGAGACAATTTAATACTTTCAACCACCGGCAGTCAGTGTGGTCCTCCAGGGCACGGGGAGGATACCCAACAGCCTCAGGCCCTCCAAGGCCATTTTCACAGCAGGGGATGGGGACTTTGAAAATCCCTCTACAGGAGATCACAGACAGCAAAGGCTAACACTCTCAGTTCCCACAGACTTCTCTGGGNTGGACGACTTCCATTCCTGTCCTCAGACCCACAGGTCTTATTGGGTCCGCCCTTAGCCTTTGATGACATTGAGCCATCTCCTACCTGCCATGGGGTGTAGTTTGGTAGAGGGGATAGTGTCTGGCCATGCTCAGAGGCCCTAGGTCCAGAGTAGGAGGCTGTGTTTTCTCCTTATCCACTGTCTTGAGCATCTGGCAAGGGCAGTGCTGGGAATATCTGGAGGCAGAGCAAGGAAGCCCTGGCACCTCCCCTGGAATTCCCAGAAAGCCTCATGGTGTGAGGGGCTCCCCAGGATTGAGCCATGGGGAAGGCATGAGGTAATCCTGGCCTCCCACACCCCTACAATCCTGTCCCTTCCTCAGGCACACCTTTGAAGGGGCTAGTGCCTGGGTCAGAAAGCCCCTGACATAAGCCCTTCCCAGGTGTACATAAGGCTCAAAGCACCTGGGGGCCGTGGAGGGGACACCAGGGAGCCCATGAGCAGGGACTACAGATGTGGTTAAGGGTAGTCATAGGATTATACCAAGGGCTCCTATGCCCAGTCCATGGCCTGGTCCCTGCCTTCATGGACAAAACTCTGGACAGGAACGGTACACGGTGATGTTGATCCAGGTCTCACTAGAGGCTTATGCTCTGAGCACATCCTGAACTCACACTGCGCTGCAGCGTCCCTCTGGGAAGGATCCAGGTATCCGTCAGACACATGGTCTCCCCCTGGGACCTGGGAAGTAGCCAAGTCCATAGAAGATACCAGTGGGATTTCTTGTGGATCAACAGAGTGGGAGAGTGAGCTGCAGCCCCCCAAAGGCTAGAGTATGACTTGGCTTTCAGCTCCGGTTATGCCCACCCTGAACTGGGTGTAAAGTGGGAGTCAGGAGGCGCAGCAGCCACCTGAAGATGACCAGGATGAGGGACAGATGGGGGCAGTGAGAGGAAGGACAGACATGGAGAAGTTGGGGTGTCTAGGTCACGAGGCTGCTGTTGTTAGTAGCTTTGAGGCCCTGCACCACAGAGCTTCCTCTCTGCCGCCCTCCCCACAGTTCTCCCTAAGTTGGGGCTTGGGATAAGCATTCCTGGAAAGAGAGCTAACACGGAGGCCAATGTCTACAGCTGAGAGCTGGGGTTGGTGTGAGTCAGACATCATCCAGGGCATCTGGCCAGCCCACCCTGTCCTGGATGTGGTCTGGCTACCTGGTGCCATGTAGGACCATTCTGTCTCTCTGACAGCCAGAATGGTTCACAAATATGTGCTTGGAGGGACCCATGTCTTTCTGTAACAGGCACTCTGGTCTGGAAGGTGAAGGGCTATCCTGAGACTCCTCCCCAACTTCTACCCAGCACTGATCGGACACGTACCCACACGTATGGGGCCTGACATACAGCTTGCTCCATCATGGTAACTTGCCATGCTGAGGGACGAAAGAAGCTCTGCCAGCCCCACCCTGGAGCAGGGAAAGCTGCTGGTGTTCACGGGGCTATCAGCTTCACCCGGGGCCCGGTCTGACCTCGGGGCCTCCACTGAGTGCAGGACACAGGTCCTCTCAATTCAATACTGATGCTGCCACGCTCAAGACCATGGAGGCCCATGGATTAGCTCTGAAGTCTGGCGCCCTGTGGTGTCCTCACCCCTTCCTATGCCGGGAAGAGACGGAGCCCTGTTTATTTAGACTTTTCCTAAAGCTGACAGCTTGAATCAGGCTAATTCACCTGAAGTATACCAACCGTCCTTATATTTATTTTAGAATATTCCACCGGTGTAACCCAATCCTGCCCTCCCCGGCCTTGTTTACACGGCACGGGAGCATGCATCTGTCTCCCATCCCTTACAGACCACTGCCCCGCATTCCAAGGACAAGCGCAGGGAAGTTTGTATATGGGGTGGGGTGGGGTTAGGGGCCATCAAGCGCTGGACTACACAAATTGCTTTGGTGATGGTAGAGGGGCCTGTGGCCTTCTGTATGGAGGTGTGGGGTTGGTGCGTTGGGCTGGTCTCATGGTGAGCAGAGTGGGGGACAGTAACCTGCATAGGCCTGGCCTCTCATGGAGGGGCATGGGTAAGGGAGGGCAGATAGTCCTGGCAAGGATACTGGGACTTCACAAGGCCATACTGTTGTCACTGGGCTCTCTGATGCCGCAGGAAGGAAAATGGCCACTAAGAGCAACCGGCAAACAGCAGTGTCAGGGCTGGATGCTCTTCCAGCCCAGGCTGCTCCAGAATGATGTCCCTGGGATGGGGATGCGGCAGAGGGAGGCCAAGAGCCCAGTGAGGCCAAACCTGTGTTCTGGTGGCTGAATCAGGAAGACACTCACCAGAGGCAGAGGCCGGTGCCTCAAGGGGCTTCTTGCTGTGTTATTATCAGCAGGAAATAAAGAATAAACAATTTCTAGGTCAGGAATGTTATTTTCTGACCTTGATTCAGTTATGACTTAGGCATCAGTTGTCATTTAAAAGGGCATCATAGGCTGTGCATGCTTTGTAGACACCAGCTTAGAGCTCAGAACTCTGTATTTACCTCCAAGAGCTACTTGTGCTGGACTGGCTGGACACCAAGGGGCAGCTGCTCATCTTCGGTCTGAGAAACAGCTACCCCCAAGAACAAACAAAGGAAGCAAAGGTTTCTCAGGGGGCAGTTGGGGGGCAGTCATAGCAAAAGGAAAATGGAGATGCACTTGGGCCCTGGGCCTGGCAGAAGTGGTCCAAGGGCAACCTGGAAGAGCTTCATGGAGGAGGTCACATTTACTTTTGAGGCTTGGAACCAGCAGGAGTCCCCAGAGAAGGGAGTCTAGGGTAGACTGGCTTTGAGAGTTTGAAGTTGCAGAGGCCAGAATATGGTAGTGGGAGAAAGTAGAGAGAGGCCAGGCCAATGGATGTGGCAGTTCCAGAACCTGCTCGCCAGAGTGAGCTCGGTCCAGACTCGGTCTAGAGATAGCTAGAAGCCCACGGTCCCTGGATGGTGAGACAGTGGGCAGCTTAAAATGAAACACTCTTAGGATGTTATGTTATCTTTTACTCTGGACCAAAACCAGAAACCCTAGATGGCATAGCCACTCTGTAGCCAAGGTCCTTGCTGAGGGAATGCCCAGTTTCAGCCTGTCGCCAGCTCCCTGGGGCTCCTTTGTAGCTGCTCCCAGTCCTAGGAGTTGGTGGGGATGTCTGGGAGAAAGAGGTTTCAAGGGATCTTAGGTAACCATGGTAGGGCTGGTGGCCTTTCACCAACCCTCCCTTGGGGCTACAGAGCACGTTTAAAGGTCTGAGTATGGAGGTTTCACCCCAGCTCTGCCTTCCATGGAAGGAAGGGCACGCTCCCCTGAGAAAGGGGTCATTGAGAGGAGAGAGGAGGTCTGTGTAGCCCAGGCAGAACAAGGCAGATCTGGGGGCAGTGGGAGGGGTCAGCTAGGTCCCTGGTGGACTCTGGCCTGCCTGTCTATGGCACTTGCTCTACCATGCGCGTGCGTGCTCCCCTGGGCAGGGGCCATGCTGTACTGTGCTATACATCTCTGTCAAAACCCCTATGAATAAATTAACCTTTCTAAAGATTAGCACACTCTAATACCTCAGGGTTTTTAAACAGAACAAATACTAAAAATATTTTGACAGAGCTCACCGAGTTTACAGGCTGGCTCATCAACAGAGGCAGGGCCACGTGCCTCTTAAAGGGCCAGGCCTACTGGCTGCCTTTGTGAGCACGGTTGCCATTTGTGGATGCTACCCTGCCATCCCTGGACCCTGAAAGGAGACACAGTCCTTCCAGAGGAGGGGTCTCTGCCCTGTGGAGTAGGAGCCTGGAGGGGAACAGGACCACAGCCATAGTGGAGTTCTCTGTGCTGGCCTCTGCTTCTGTCTGTGAATGTGCTCTGCTGGGCCACTGCAGTCTTTGCTAATGTTGACAAAGCTCCTGACTCCCAGGGTTAGGTGTGACTTGCACTGCAGGCATTCAACCCCATGTCAACTTCAGGGAGGCAGCTCAGGGCGGTTCCAGGAGCCAAAGGGAAGTAGGTGTCTTAGGAAGAGGATTAACCTGCACGAGGGCTCAGAGAACGGAAACTGGAATTGGGGGCATAGGGATTCCCCAAATCTGGGCCAACGGTATCTGTCGACCGTGGTATCTCCTTGCAGTGGGAAAGAAGCCTCAAGGATTACTGTGGAGAACCTTTATGTGCAGGAGAGAAGCTGGCTTCCCGTCTCAGGCCAAAGGGAGTCACTGAGGGCTGTGGAGGAGGTGACGACATGGCGGGACCAGGAGAGGACTTCATGGAGCACAGATGGTGGGGGCTGCGCTGAGCTGGGATTAGAGGAGACACCTGGACCCCTCCTTATGACAGATGTCCTGCCCTGTGAAGCCCTTCAGAGTCTGGAGTCAGGCTGGTGTGGCTGAACAGCTATTTAGTGTGGAGGAAATGCTAGGTCTCTGTGGACACTAGAACCTGGCTCCTGCCTCTGGCCCCAGACCCACCTGCTTTCCTGGGAGACGGGCTGAGAGTGTACAGGGTCCTGTGTTCCTCGGGTCCCCATGGACTTGGAATAGGATCTCCACTGTTCAGTGGGGCTAAGGAAGAACCTGTCCTTTGGGGACCAAATATTTTCTTCTCCGTAGGGAGAAAACCTCCTCCAGCCTACTGTAGACCTTGGCCCAGACCATCATAGGAGGTGATGGGAGGCCAGTGGCTCTGTTGCTATCTGCAGTGGAGTCCAGAGAACAGGACAAAATAGAACCTAGTGCTTGCCCTCGGGAGCCCTGTGTACAAATGATGTCTAGGGAACAGAGGCTGTGTAAGAAGACCAAAGCTTAGGCCAGGGCCACCCTGCTGGCACCATCAGGGCTGAGCTCAGATGTAGGTTCCTGGCCCTGGCCTGGACTCCCCTCCATGTGCTGGAGAAAGAAACTCAAGAATACAGTGTTTAGAACATAGTTTGATCTCACCTCCCCAGGCTGAAGTCCTCTGTTGCACATCAGCTTTCTGGACTGTACATCCGTTCTAGAATTGTCAACCCATTGAGCACTCTGAGGTGCAAAGGACCGTTGGAATAGTCTTCGGAATTGCTTATTGGCTTTGGGGTGGCTTTGGCAAGGGGCTTGTGGTAAACTTATGTGAAGAAGCCAAGTCAGTCCTCAGTTTGTTATTCTGCCCCTCATATCTCATACACTGAAGGTCTTCTATGACTTTGGGGACCAGCTGACAAAGGTCATCAGGATGGGGCCCCTGAGATGTTTGTCCATCAGATGCCGCCCATCCTGGACAGGCTTGGGTCTGGTCTCTGCCTCGGCTCCTCTGTGGTGGCAGGAGGGCTGGCCTTTTATTTCCTTTATACCTTTTTGTTCCAGGAGACTTCTGGGGGCCAGGGTGGGAGAGAGAAGACCTGCCCTGGGGCTGTGGGTTGGGAGACTGGCAAAGCTGAGATGGGCAGGTGTTTGCAGATGTTTGCAGATGTTGAAATTGAGCCATTCAGGCATCTCTGGAGCCTACAACTCGTCTTTCCATCAAGGACCAGGATCTAACCTCCTCTAGCTGCCCGAGCATAGCCTCTTTCAATGGCAGAGGTATAACTGTCTTGGCCTCTTTCTAATTGGGTGGAGCCTTGGAAGTGGGATAGAGAGATGGTAGTGGTGGTGGTGGTGGTGGTGGTGGTGGTGGAGATGGTGGTGATGGTGGTGGTGATGATGGTGGTGGTAGTGATAGTGGTGGTGGTGTTGGAGATGGTGGTGATGATGGTGGTAGTGGAGATGGTGGTGGTGGTGATGGTGGTGGTGATGATGGTGGTGGTGGTGATGGTGGTGGTGATGGAGATGGTGGTGATGGAGATGGTGGTAGTGGAGATGGTGGTAGTGGTGGTAATGGTGGTGGTGGATATGGAGATGGTGGTGATGATGGTGGTGGTGGAGATGGTGGTGGTGGTGATGATGGTGGTGATGGTGATGATGGTGGTGATGGAGATGGTGGTGGTGGTGGTGATGGTGATGGTGGTGATGGAGATGGTGGTGGTGATGGACATGGTGGTGGTGGTGGTGGTGGTGGTGGTGATGGTGGTGGTGGTGATGATGGTGGTGATGGTGGTGGTGGTGGTGGTGGTGATGGAGATGGTGGTGGTGATGATGGCGGTGGTGATGATGGTGGTGGTGATGGTGGTGATGGTGATGGCGGTGGTGGTGATGGTGGTGGTGGTGATGGTGGTGGTGGTAGTGATGATGGTGGTGGTGATGATGGTGGTGGTGATGGTGGTGGTGGTGATGGTGGTGGTGGTGATGGTGGTGGTGGTG